>VWZP01005033.1:336357-402546 GCA_013396995.1 Dicaeum eximium
GGGTGGGTCCCTCCCGGGTGGGTCCCTCCCTCCCGCGCCCGAGTCCGCGGCGCTCGCCCCACCCTGGGCCGGTCCCGGGGCCGTGGTGCTGAACGGCGCCCGCCCGGGCCGTGCGCTCCAGTGAGCCGCTCACCCGAGGTACTGACACGGAGCTGGGCACTCGTGCTCTGGGAAAAGCGGCGGCTTAAGTGTCGGTCCACACGGGGGAACAGCTGCACCATCTGTGGAAAGGTGTGAGCACCTCCGGTTCTTGGTCTGCCGGCATAAACGGCCCTTCAGCAGCAGTCATCGCAGATGTTGGGTTCTAAGGAGACAGGTATGCTTTGGAAACAGAACGAGATTTTGAGAGGAGATCAGTAAAACCACTACTCCAGACCAAGCCATTCCAGTGTTCCCTCTCCCGATTCTCCAGAAGCAGAAGTGCTGCAGCAAGGGAATAGCTCATAAAGGGAGAATTCACAGCAACTGCATATGAAGCCTTCAAGATGTTTTGTGGTTTATTTCTTTAATATTAGATCTGTGAATGGAAACAGTTGTCATTAAGTGGCAGTGTGCTGTTCCAGCACATGAGGCTGTTGAGTGGTCAGCTCCTCAGGAACTGGAAGTTCCAGATCTGCTCTTACATCTTAGAGAAAGCACATTTGTTACTCTATAGCATCTCACACCACTGTCAAGGGCGGGGGAAAAGGACTGTCCTCCAGGAAGAAGGGGTTCCTTCCAGTCAACAAAATGTGGTGGAGGGAGTCTGTTTGGTCTATTATTAGGGTATTTTCATGTGAAATAGTTCTTTTCTTCTACCTTCTGTTATTAGTATTGTTGCTGTTACTGTTCATTGTACTGTTCATTCATGTACTGTTTCCTTATCTCATTGCTGTTTCCAGAAAATTGTTCTTACCTCAGCCTGAGATCTTTGCCTATTGTGCCTCCAATTCTCAACTCTATCCTGCTGCAAGGGGAAGGGTGAGGGGAAATTGGGGGAGCAAGAGGGGGTGGTGTGTGGTTATGGAGAGTGTTGGGGGGAGGACTGATTTGGGGAATACCATTCCTAAACCATAACAAGCAACACAGGTTACAGCAGCAGTGAAACTTAGTCCCACTTAGTTAAAATGGTGCTAATGGCTCCCAGCAATCGTGTGACAGCTAATGCAGCCAGCTCTTTATTTCAGTCACCTCAGCTCAGGCGGTCCTGGGTTGTTGTGGTTACTATTCATCCTCACTGTTCTTTGCTGAATGTCACAGACTGCTGTCAGCAATACCACAGCCACATAAAATCAATCACTCCTCTCCTCCCTGGGCACCCTGGACTGCTCAGTAGCCACTTTGTACCTTTAGCACCAACCAGTGCTGCCTCTCAGAGGACAGAGCTCTTCAGACACCACTCTTCCACTGACCTGTGCTGTGATCTGACCTGCACAGTGTCCCTTCTCTTGCCTTTCTTTTTCAGTCACATATTTTGGCCGCAGATTCTTTAAGGCCAGGAATTTTTTGCACACTGAGCAGATTGTGATAAGTCCAGCCATCTCACTCAGGTACTTTAGGTAGTCCCTCTGAAATCCTACAGGAATATCAGACAAGGAGGGATCAGAAGTGCCCTGTGCCTCCAATCTACATTACTTCTTCCCCAGTATCCAGGAAAGTTCATGTGACATTCTCCCAGAAAGGGTCTGCCTGCCTGAAAGAACCTCCTCTTTCTAAATTTTTTAAAAAATGCTGGACTCCTGATAGAAATAGCTGAGCTGATGGGTGTTGATTCTTCATGGGTGAGAGGGACTAACCTGGAAAAACTGGTTTTCCTCACAGATTTTGGGATCTAGTTGATCTTTCCCTCTGCTAAAGGTAAATTTTATCTTGATGCTTGTTGTGGAAGTCAGAACAAGTCTTTTGACCTTGTCCAGGGCAATATCTATAGAGTTCAGCTATGTTAATTTAATTTTCAGATTTATGGAACATTTCCCAGTTTTGTTTGTTTTGAAATCTTGAGAGATATTAGGAAGGAAAGTTTGTTCTGAAATCTTGAGAGATATTATATGCTTTATAATTACTTTTTTTAAATTTTTGAAATAAATTATTAAATAAAACATTACTGAATCCATTTTTCCTGTGAAAATGAGCACCTTTTGGAAAGGAATGAGATCCTTCTTCCTCCTGGCTTTAGACATTTTATCCTTCCAAGGGAGCCATGGCACTATCCCGATGCATTCAAAGGGATTTTCTGGGATGCAAGCAGAATGTACATTTACTATCCAGGTGAACTCAAGGCCACTTTCTAGTCTGCAAGCAGAACATATGTTCTTTAACTCGTATACTTACAAGTGATGTAATCCAGGAGTGTGTGGATAAGAAAATAGAAAAAGGTTATTTTATTGTCTATAGGATGCAGAGGCAGGGTGCTGATTTGTCACAGACACAGAGGAGTTACAGCTGTTCAACACAGTTTTTCACCTGTCTGAAGATGTTCATGTATATGTACTCCTGTAAACTGCATCACTGCTTTGATGGCAAGGTTGGGTGGGTTCAGAACAATTTATTCCAGCACTGAAGCCTTTTTACTTGCCAGGTGACATGAAGACCATCCCTTTGTTTAGACTATCTCAGATACATGAGCTTATGCATTTGCTCTGAACTCCCTTCTAGTTCCACTGGTTCAGCTACTAAAGAAAACTCTGGAGTAACATTTTGTGTCTTTGAAGTGTATGCTTATATTTGTTCTACTAGTTTTCCTCAGTGATGTTTGCAGGAACTGTTTTGATGTGAGTGCAACCATTACAGATAAGTGAAGGAGGATACATGCAAAGCACTCCTGTAATGTGATAAAATATTACCCTTTTTTGTGTCTCTGACTAAAAAATGCAAAAATTCATGCCTGATGGCTTTTTTCCACCATTTTTCCCCTACTGTGAGATTTTTGTTGCAGTGTATTGTCCCCCCATCAGGACCCCAAATCACTTACTACAAAGCTCTCACCAAACAGGAGTTTTCTGGGTCAAAACCAACACTTTGGACTCTGAAAAAAATGCATTTTAAATAATGATTTGGATAAAGCAATGGGGACAGAGGATTTTGGATAAAGGAAAGAATTTCATAAAGGGGACAGGCATGTGGTGGTGGACAACTTAAGTAACAGCAGAGGGAGAATAGAACTAAAAGCACAGCACTCATAGAAGCACGGAGGAAGTCTAGAACATTTACACAGTTGTGGATTTCCATCAGATTTATAATTCTGGCAATTAATATGGCAGTTTTTCCAACTCTTGCAGCCATTGCACAATGACTTTTGAACCCCCTGGGCTTATTGGCAGGTAAAATTAACATTAATTTGTATGGTCAGGGAGGCGCATGCAACCAGAATGCTTGGGGCTGTCTGCACTTATGCAGTCACTTTGCATGTATGCAGTGGCTATGAGCCTGCAAGTCACTAGCTTTTATGGGGCTGACTGATGTTCTCAACATGCTTTTCTGTAGAATCAGTCTTTCATCATCCGAGGCAATCGTGCTGTCAGTTACGGCGTCATATATTCGATCCAGTTGTCCGTGTGACACAAACTGAAGCAGCCCTATTGACTTCACTGGTATTAAATGACTCATTCTAGCAAGGAAGCTGGCTGTATTTTTTGCCTTTGCCATGTTTCTCATTAGAAAGGGTTTACCTTGCACAGTTAATTTATTGCAGGTGAAACATTCCCATCATCCCAGTTTCTCTGAACAAATGGAAGCTTGCATTCCTGTCTAGGAGCACTTCTCTAGGTTTGATGAAATGAAAATGCCTGACAGTGGATAAAACATAAGAGAATTGTGCAAAGGGGTATGCAGAAGGATGTAGTAGAGCATTTTCCTGCTGGAGCTGGTGTTTGTCCTTCCTTACGCAGCTCGAGAGCTCGTGGGCGGCTGGGGGCTGTGAGCCAGCCTGGGGTGTGTCGCTACGGCTCCAGGTTGGATTGCTGTCCTGGCTGGAGAAAGGACAAGGGCCACTGTGAAGGTAACATCAACTTTCTGTTTGTTTCCTCTCTGCTGATGTGTACTTGGTACTAATAAGGAGGTTTCTTACGTGTCTGCCAGAAGTTACAGAAGGAAAACGTCTGAGGAGTGAAATCTCCTGACTCTGTGAGAGAGCAAATAAAACATGCCATCTCCTCAAAAAAAGCAGGGCTTTGGGTAAATAAAACCAAACCATAACTTGCACGTTCAGAAATTCTTAGATCCAGAAGGCACCATCTGTTCTAACTTCGGGCACAGCCTGGTCAGTGGCTATACTGTTACAGCTGTTGAGTACGTGCCATAAATGCAGTGTTTTCTCATGCTATATAAGGACCCCTAAAATGGTTTTATATCAGTTGGTATCCTTTATATTCAGATAAAGCCTCTGAGAACCAGAAGGTTTTAACTTTCTAAAAATATAAATAAAACCCAAGCAATAATTGCCCCTGACTTGAGCTTGGGTAGCCAGCCAGCATTCTGGTCTGTGGATCGTTTGCTTAATGAAGAGACAATGACTCTTAAGACACTTCTAATTTGGGAAAGGTCTACATATCCTAAGGAGAATGAGGTGTGGAATCTCTCTCTCCAATTGTACTTGGGTAAAACACAACAAAATCATAAAATATATGTTTTAGATCTTTTTCAGATGTTGCACTTGTTGTCCCAGAGAGTCTGGCCTTTTATATCTAGTGAATTTGTATAGAGGTTTAAGATTATTCAGTGCTGAAAACCCATATACTAGAAGGGAAAGATGCTAAGATGTTTAAATATTAAAAAAAAAAAAAAGAAAAAAGGATTATTGTAGTATTTCTTGCATTGCTTAATTGCACTTTAGTTTTGATGCAAATTAATACCTGGAGGGATAACTGGAAAATGTAACTTTTGATCAGCCAGTGGAGTAGGTTGTCTTGTTTTAAAGCAATAAGTTTTCATAAAATTTGAAGACTATTCTTTGGCAAATCACTTTAAGCCACCTATAATGCAATTCTGCATTGTAAATCCAGATGTGGTGTTTTTCTCTGCTTCAGTGCTATCACTGCAAGCTGATCTATTGCAGTCTTGCATCCCCTCAGTTATAGAAGATAAATGTGTCCATCCTATGGGAGAACATCCCAAACAGGGATGCTTTGGATCCCAGGGGAGCAAGTTGGAGAGTTCAATCTGCAGAGTTAGTACCTTCAGTACATCTGAATGTATCTGTTAATGTAGGGAAGATACTTGAATTCAGAACAATTAATTTTAATATTAATTTTACTATATAGTAACTGAACTTTCCTATAGTTTGCAGATCAGCTTAATTACATAAGGAATTGAGGTTCACATCCTGGTGCACACTCTTGCACTGTTTCCTCAGAGGTAGTCCTGATATAAATGCATGTTTGGTTTGCTCTTCCTGAATAACCCCCATGCTGACAATTAGAGTGACTTCAGGAGCCTTAAGGCTTATAAAAGTCATCATTTAATTTCTGATTGATGATCCAGAGGACTTGGAGTTGCTTTTTTATGCGTCCAGGTTAAATGTAGCCCTCTCAAATTCTTGTAAACCTGATGCAATTATACTTGCTGGGATGTGTGGTAAGGACAGTTGCTTGATGACAGATGTGCTCTGGATGTTCCACCATGGGATTGACACGTTCCTCAGCTGTAGCTGAGGAGATTCAAGACTGTAAACTGCTACAGGATTATGTGTCTCCTTTGCCTCTAGGAGAGTGCTGTTGCCTCTTTCCAGATGCCAAGCATAGCAATTCAAGCTGCTGGCCAGCTGCTTCTCACATAGGCTTCCTAAAAAACAGGAAAAAGGCAAGAGTACAAAACTAAATGTGAGTTGTAAGCATTGCAGAAAAAAAAATGAGGGAGAGACCTTTTGTCGTTACAAACCTGGAAAAGAAAATTCTTGTAATTCATGTTAATATTCAAGCCCAAATAAAGTGTTAATCTGTGCTCAGACTAGAGGGAGAGGTATGGAGGATGCTGAACTTGTGCAAAACCTTTTAGGCAACTAAGCAGGGCAAAAGTTCTCAAATAGAATATTTTAACTTTTTATTTTTCTCTCTCCTTTCTCTGCCTGACTCCACCAGCTACCTGTGGACATGGTTGCAAGTATGGGGAGTGCATTGGACCAAACAAATGCAAATGTTTCCCTGGATTTACAGGGAAAACTTGTAATCAAGGTTTGTGCATATGCTCCAGAAAGGGACACTGTTGGTTTTCTGTTTCCCTATCTTGTACTATGGTTTTTGTCATCTTCCAAAGCAGTAAGAAGAACTTAAGAATTTAAGGCTTTTGCATCTCCAGCATCCCAAGCTCTAAGCCTCCTTCAGCAGACAAAAGTTTGAACCTATATTGTATATCTCCTATGGACTGATGAAAAGGGCAAACTCATGTTTATAGTCAGAGGATTAAGGCATGGAGAGATTATATAGGAAGGTATTAGAAGAGATGAAGTCCATTCCAGAACCCACGTTAGTTTCTTAAATAGCAGCCCATGTTTCTTTTTAAACCAATCTTCTAGTCAGGAAGATCTGGAATTATGTGGCAGATGTAATTTATCAATCTGCCTGGGCTGTTTGTATATGCTGATGGTATTTCTGAGAACCACCACTGGGAGTCCTTAGAATTGCATTTTCAGAAACTTTATATGCACCATTTTCCCCCCATAAACTTGGAATTCAACACGGAAATATTTCAGTTAACACATTGGTAAGAACTCAGCTTTTTTTTTCCTGTTCCAAAATATGAGACTCCTGTCTTGATCAGATGAAAGGAGCAGGTCACTGTGCATGGAGAGGCAGATGAGTGAACTGTAGGTGCTATGATGGAAACATGACATAAGGGCCACACAAATGACTAGGTCTGTCCTTGCTACCTTCCTAAGCTCCTGCAGACTTTGCTTGAAAATATTGCATTGACATGCTAAACACATTTTTTTAATAGTCAAAACAGCCCATTTATTACACAGTATCTTTAAAACAATATGCCCTAAAGATGTGCTAGGAAGTGTTTTGGGAAAATCCATCTCTTGCTGTTTCTCACAGGGCAAGAAGTTAAATCCTGAGTACCACTAGAGAGGAGAGGGAAACAGCAGCTGTGGTTATATGTAACAGATATATGAGTACCACTTACAACTTCAGCCTCCAAACGCAGAAGTTTAACCTCAGAAATTATTTGGCAGCTTAAATGTTACTGAAAGGCAACAGGGATGCCCTCAGCTTTTGGGTGTTCTCCATGCAGTGATTCCATGTGCATTTGACACACTCTCCACAGGCAGCCTGATCAGTTCTGTGCACTTCAGTGGGTTTGGAGGAAGCACTGCACAGACCTACACATGCAAATTCCCTGTTAGCTCCTGGGCTTGTCTACCTCCTGAAGCAAGGACAGGATTTTTAGGTGAGGTGGTGGCTGGTACAGGCCAGAAGTGTCCAAGAGCTGTTTGTTTCAACAGTATAGCCATATAGGTGGTCATGTTCCATCAGCCAGGAGTGCTAATGCCTACTTTTCATTTATTGGCCGGTGTAGCCTTGGTCTGTCCTTACAGCAGAATGTCCTGCTGAGCAAGCTCACCATGATCTAACTAAAATAACAGAGATAAGGGGACTGTATTAGTCTGCCACCAAGTCTGAGCTAAATTAGCCTTATCTCCATAGGTTCTTTTTTAGAGCTGTGTATGCTATCTGTGCATTGTGAGAGATAGGTGCAGATAAGCACTTTTGAAAATGTATGGTCTAAGTGGAATAACTTTTGTTCTCCAGTTTGCTCTCTGGTTTCTTTGTTAAGAGACTCTTAGCTATTTAGTGGAGTCACAGTAGCACAAAAATCCACTGTGATTTGCCGGCAGACACATTGTCCTTTTTCAAACAGACCCTGTGAGAATAACAGAATGCAACCCTCTCTCTTCCCTGGACTGAGCTGTAACAAACACTTGTGCACCTCTACAAAATTTATGCTTTGAATGGCCTGGAGGTTTTGTTGCTGTGGTCTGCAGGGTGTGACACAAGAACAGATGCTTCTCCCACTAGAAGTGGAGTTGCACAAGCTCAGTGCTTGCCTGGAGAGCTGCACCTTTACTGAAATTATGTTATCAGTCATATGTGCTGTTAAACACATATTGAATGGGTTCCATATGCTGGTGCATTCTATAAATGAATTCTGTTTATTTACTAATCACTACAAGAGGTAGAGGTGTTAGAGGTGTCAGGTCAGGGAAGTAAAACCACAAATGCTGTCTCCTTGTCATAGGCCGAATATCACTGTCAGCACTGCTCACCCTATACCGCACAAAGAAACATTTTAGAATTCTCATTTTCTCCCTATGAAGATGTTGGGAATTTGAAACTGATTTCATTTCCAAAAAGCCTTTAAATCCTGAATTTTGAGAAGGATTTAGGATGTTTTATTCTCAGGATTTTGAGATTTTTGAGATCCTTTTAGAGTCACATCATTATTATCATATATTGTATTTCATTTCTGCTACTGATAACCTTGGTGCCAGTGTGTAGCTCAGAAAAATCAAAGTACAAATCTTTTTTTCACTTCATCTCAAACTTTTTTGCTGTTCTTCAGTACAGTCTCATGTTTTTGCCTTTCTAATACAGAGGTCAACTGGAGGGCTATAACCAGAAAAAATCTATTTAAAAAACTCCCAAAAAAATATTAGCTACAATTGTCTCCACCCCTCCACTTCTTCCTAACAAACTGCCAGATGTGGCCAGAGTTTGCATTAAATTTTCAAGTGTAGAGGTCTGTGTATGTTGGTTTTACTTGCAGTCTTTCAGCCAGATGGTCTGCTAAACTCTCATCTTGCAGGGGGTTGGCTTGTTTTCCATCCAGACAATTTCACTCTGGGGAACTCCACACATTAGGCAATATTATCCACCTAAACACATGAATTTATGTGTCAAAGCCCAGCACTCATTCAGCTCCAATGACTTCTGCAGATGTGAATGAATGTGGGCTGAAGCCACGTCCCTGTGAGCACAGATGCATGAACACCCATGGCAGCTACAAGTGCTATTGTCTGGACGGGTACACGCTCATGCCAGATGGCACATGTGCAAGTAAGTATCAGAGCTGATGGAACAGGCACACCAGGATCTTCTAATCACATTTAATCCCAGCAGATTTTCTCCTTGTGATGAACTGATTTAGCTTGTTCAGGATAGGGTCTTTGCGCCTGCTCTTCAGAGGTGTTTTGGTTCTGATAGGTGTAAAAGTCTTTGACAGTGCTGCTTCAGATGAAGAACAGCTAGTACAACCTCAGTGTACAGTCCTGCCAGTTCATCTGTTGAATAAGAATGACCAAATGTATTCAAGCAAAGCACCAATACAAATTACTTTTTACTGTGCTGAATTTCTTGCCATTATTCCTTGCTTTACTTTTCTGTGCTCCACAACTGATTTATTTTATCTGTGCTAATCTGCTTTCGACAGTTGATGAAAACTGTTCTTGCAAAAATTTGCTGTATGATTTAAGGCTTACCTAAACTTGTGAAAATAGGTATTTCTACCTATCTTCTTTGTCTTTAAGCCAGCATGAAATGGAAAGCATTCTGCTTTTTTAGCCAACCTGATTTTTCAGACCTGTGGAAGCTTCTTGGTGAAGTTTTTTGGTGACAGAATTTTGTTCGTAGAAAATATCTCCTGGACTCCTGATTTTTTTTTGTATGTTAATTTATAAACAGCTTTATTTATAATGAACGGATTGTTGTTGTTCTGATTCATTTCTGTGTTCATCCATCCATATCCAGCTTAAAATTGTGTTATTCCAACCTAGAATTTTGCTCTTCTTGCTATTTTAAATACTGTTTTCAGGTTCAAGGACATGTGCCATGGTGAATTGCCAATATGGATGTGAAGAAGTCAAAGGGCAGGTGCAGTGTCTCTGTCCATCAAGTGGCCTTCAGCTGGGACCAAATGGAAGGACATGCATTGGTATGGTTAGAGAGCTCACTCAGCTTCTTTTCTGCAGGATCCCCAAAGCCATGAGATTCTGGGGAAAAGTTAGGAAGTAGTTAACCCTCCTCACTGGCTTAAATAATGCTTCTTGTTACTCTCAGTGTGATGTAAAGTTTTCATACTTTAAAATAATTTTTCTTGAACTATTGGCCATGTAATTCTTCAGATAACTCTTATGTCCAGTAAATAATTCAATGTTTTGACATGATTTAGAGTCATCAACAGATTCAGTTTCTCCCTATTGGTATGAGGCCATTAATTACAGTGTTTTGCCTGCAGGAGCCTGTCCTGCTGGTTATAGGATTTGGGCATTTTGTTTGGATGGGTCTTTCTTTTATTGAGATGACCCACAATACAAACTTCTTAATTTTTCTCCAGAAGCCTCAACATTACCTGTGAGTTTCCTGTAATGAAGAAAGCATTGCTTCTAATACTTGGTTCTGTGTTCTTCCATAAAGTTAGTTCACATTTTACTGCTTCCCTCGTAGGAACACGTGCAGAAGCCATCACCAAATGTGAAATTATAAAACTTATTTATTAAGCTTATTTGTGATAGCCAAGAGCAAATCATTTGTTGCAAATCCCAGTGAGTTTTTTCCCATTTTACCTGCTCATGGATCTGACCAGCATCCCTTCTCCTGCTGTAGACATTGATGAATGCTCCACTGGCAAAGCTGTCTGCTCGTACAACCGCAGATGTGTCAACACCTTTGGAAGCTTCTACTGCAAGTGCCAGCTGGGCTATGAACTGAAATACACCAGTGGCCACTACAATTGTGTAGGTAAGAGCCAGCCCATGGATGTTCCTCCTTCATTGTTTTTATCCCCACAGAGAACATCTTCCCTATCCTTGCCTCCAGCATATTGCCCTGTCCTGGGAATGCTCCCTCAGAAATGGGTAAAAGATGTCACACTAAGAATATTCTTGATGGGACTTTGAATTTTTCTCTTTTTTTTTTTTTTTTTTTCTGTAGCATTATTAAAAACCAAATCACTGGCACTTGCAGTTTAAATTGTCTCATTGTGCCAAGTCAAGATGTGCGAGGGTTTGTTGTAAGTTGGCAACTGTTGACTTAAAAGAAATTATACTTCTGGTAAAAGTTTAGTTAAAGAACCAATTTTTGTTGTCTTGGTTTCAAACTGCGATGAATAAGAAGTTCCACTATATATTTTTTCTTTTTTTCATGTCATTATTGAGGAATGTGAAGTAAGTGCCTTCATGACTGTAGAAATAGTTATTTGGATGGTTTGTACAGAACTTGGGGGGAAAAAATGTATGAAAATAGTAGGTTTCAATTACTTTTCAGGTTTCTGTTGCATGACAAAGTTTCTCCCTAACAAAAATAAATGCAGGCAAAATGTTATCTTGACATGCTCAGGTGTTAAAACAAATGTCAAAACACACTTAACTCCTGTTTCAATCCATTAGCTGAATGCGGGAAGAACAGAAAAATATAAGTTACTGCACCAGGTGCTGCAGGAGTATTGTTCAAGCTGTTTACTACACAAGGGCCTGAAAGTGTTGGAACTACTACATGTGCATAAAAAAGAGAATTAATGGGATTTGTTTATATTTAATTGATACTGGAAGTGAGGAGTGGGAGGAAGATCATAAGACAGGTTTGGAGACTTAAGTTTGCATTTCATGTCTGCAAACCCTGAGAGACTTCAAGTGGAAAAAATATTTTCTTATACAATATGTGTTCATGGGGGGAAAATTGGAAAGATCTCAGTAGTGAAGATTTTATTTGTAAACCTAAATCTCACTTTCAGACACACCAGACTTTTGAGTCAGTCTTCCTGCTACTTGTTTGTTTGCTGACTTACATTATGAGAGGACCTGTCAGATGCTAAAAATTATGCAATCTGGATAAAATGTGAGTGGTACAAACTTTTGTGCACCAACATGACTCCCTCATGTGGGATAAATCCGAAACATATTTGTAATGGAGCAAAATGAAATACTCTTGGTGCCTGTACATTTTGCTGTGAGTTGAATGTAGTGTTTGCTACTGAATTTTCCTTACACCTTTTTTCCATGCAGCACTGTATATATGCTGGAATGTGAGAGGTAGCTTAAAGATCTTGACATCTTGGCATGCTCAGGGTTACTTTCCATTGCATTCTTTCTACAGTAAGTGAAAGAATGAGAATGTTTTGGTGAGCTCTTTTTTAACTGATGTCACACATTCTCTTGGTGCCTTGTGCATTTTGTTAACAGAAGAGTGTGTGATTCAACCTATAGTTTGAATCCTGTTCTCAGTCAGAACATCACTGCATTCACCTTGTCTTTACTGGGATGCTCTACATTTTCCATGGATGCATTTCCATGCCAGCATCTGTGCATTTGGAGCTGACACCAAGCCTTCTCTCCTAGAGTGAATTGTTCTGCCTCTGATGGTCACTGCACTGTCTTGGTCTAACATTAGTGCTGTCAGTACCTGGAAAGGGATGGGTGGCACAAACAGGCTGCCAGCAGCCTTGGGTTTCAGCTTTACAGTTTTCACTGAAGCGTTTGTATCTTCCCCCAGATGTAAATGAATGTGTGACAAATACACACAGGTGCAACCTCCATGCAGAGTGCCTCAACACCCAAGGATCCTTCCAGTGCAAATGTAACCAGGGCTACCGAGGAAGTGGGTTTGATTGTGCTGGTGAGTACCGCTGGATGTCAGGAATAGTGCTGTATTGTTTTTCTCCAATAATGGATCATTACAAGGCATGTTCTCAGAAAAAATCATGCTGAACAGTGCTGCAATACCAACCAAGCAAGACCTCTCCACAAAATATTCTATTAACTGCATGACTCGTAGCCTAGTCAATACAAGTATCACTTGTTCAAATTAATTTCACCTGTAAGTCTCCAAGTCTCATAATATCTCTAGGAATTGCAAGTAGAACTGAGAAGTGGATTTGTCTTGAAGAAACAGAGAAAATGGTTTTAAAAATCTACAATGATTTCTCTATGAATTCCCAAGGTTAGCTCCTTGGAGGGATGTGCAGTCCCTCCGAGAAGAGTTTCAGGCTAACTTAGCAAAAAACGAGAAAAGGGCGGAAAGCCGTGACTTCTCTGTTAAGCTGTTTTCACTTAAAATTTTGCCTTTGTTTGCCTATTGAATATGGAAGACCTCCTATAAAGATGTCATTTCCCACTTTAACTGAATATGACCCTTCAAGAAGAAAGAAAGAAAGAAAGGCTGTCCTTGTCTTCATATTTAAAATTAACCTTTTAATTTATACCTTTATTAATCCTGGCAGATGTTTTTCCTGCAACATCATTAAAGATGTTTTCCTCAAGAGGACACTTGACTCCCACTCAAACATTTTAAAAGTTTTTGTCTGTAGCAGATGAAGTCTACATAATATAAAAATCTTTTCAATTAATCCTTGATCAGATATGTCTTATGATTATACTTCATGGTTACAGATGTTCTCTGAATCCCTCTATTACTCATGTTCCTACTCCCATTATGGTAGCAATTGAAAATTACAATACACATTGAAAAATTAATATTTTCACTGAATATTTTGAGTTGCAAGGGACCCACTAGTCCAACTCCTGGCTCTGCACAGGAGGGCACCATTATGTTGTTTCAACTTCCAGTAAAGAAATGTTGACTTTTAACATGCAAAAATACACAAAAATCTGATTGGTTTGATATGGACATGGATTACCACAGCAGAGCTGTTTAGAACATTCTTCTACTCAAATCCAATGTTATGAGCCAGGTTCTTTGCTAGACCACATCTCTTGTGATATGTCACTGTAGCTCACTGAAATGGAAGGATGTATTTGACTGGATATCAAAGCAAACTGACATGACACATCTTGGTATGGTTTTGTGAAAACAAAATGTACCACAGGTGAAATGTTAAACAAATCCATCTTTGAGAAAAATAGTCCGGTGGTTTTGGTTTGGTTTTTTTTTTTCATTTATTTTCCTTTTCCTTTTAAATGAGAAGGTAAAAATTTCCAGGGAAATTTTCTTTTTGACTAATTCTATGTAGAAAATATTCTTTCATCAAGCAAAAACAATTTAACAAGAATGATTGCTTAAATATAAATAACAAAAATATTTTCACTTGAGGAGAGAATTTTTTTGATGTGTAGCCCTGAAAAAAATCCGTTCTGAAGTCAGATGATTCCTATCTTCTCACCGGTGTTTCTCTTACATAGTTTGCCCTCTGCCTACTTCCTCCTGTCATATTTCCATTTACTGTAATCCATTTGTTGTTTAGCAGAGGAAGGATCCATGCCATTCATAAACTTAAAAGAACACACCAAGTGGAAAAGAGATTTATTGCAGGAGAGGAGAGAGGAATAACATACAGTAATGAGAGCAGTCAGAGCCACAGGCAGGGCAAAAGGTGAGGGTCCAGCTAGAAGGATGTAAAAAACAATAGAGGAAGATTAAAATACAATCAGTGGAAGGTATACATCCATACATATGGAAATGTAGAGATGCTGGACCCTGGTTTCTCTGGTGGTAATTCCCCCACATATACCTTTTCTTTTAAAGGAAGGTGGAGGACATTCTTTAACTCTGACTGTTTCAATAGTTGACTTTTACTGCAATCCTCAAGAGCATCTGGCCAGTGTAACTGCTGAGGGCAGGAGGTGTTTTGCTACTGGGGAAAATGTTTTTTTCAAACAGTGTCACAAACAATCGGATGCACCAGCCACAGTGAAACACTTAGTGCTCTCCTTGTCATATGGCAATTGTGGAAAAGCTTTGCCTTCACTGCAGCCAAAAGAAATTTTGCTATTGAGTTTAATGGGATGAGGACAGCATCTTGGGAATTTAGGGGCTGAAGGCTGTGGCTTCACACTTCTTTTGGGGACAATGGCTACAGTTCCAGTTCCCAGCACTTGGGCCTGGGTTTGTGATGCAGCTGCACAAAAACCTTTTTAAATAAGTCTCCAGTACTCCACATAATTATTCCCACAGAGATGGAATCCTGTTTTCACAGGAAAGCATTAGTTCTTAATGGCAATTGTCTCTAGTATAAGAAAACTTGGCTACCATGGAAGCAGTGTTTGCTTTTTTAAAAAGATGAAAACTATTTTAATATGTAACAATTTTTGGATTATGAAAGGAGAGCAATTAAGTACATTGCTTATAATGAAATTCCTGTGGCTACATCTCATGCCATCAAATAACCTAATAAGTGACATAATATATAATTCACCTTTGCAAAGAAGGTGGTGGAAATTCTTTCACTCAATTTGTATGTCAATACACTAATTTGGAAAAAGCTGCTGAAACATCAGGCTGCAAAAACTGCTGCTGGTATGGATTACTAAGGCACCCTTTTGCCATTTAACACTCCTATATGTATGAAACTATATCCTATATGTATTGGAGACCATTTCTGAACTGTCTGTAGCACACATGTTTGAGAATCCATAGAGATGGATCAATTTGAACAATCCCTAAAAAGGTCCTAGCCATTTCCACATCTGGCCTCTATCTTGCTGCAATCTGTTGCTGTTCTCAGGTTCATGTTTCCTGATTTCCTATTGTGCATTGAAAACCCACATTTCCCCTGCCACATGCTTTCATGTGTATTTCAGAATACACATATTCAGAATACACAATACAATATTTTATTTAAGAATAGAGTCTCACAAGGTTCCATGAGCAAATAAGATTCCTGGGAAAAAAAAAAAAGAACCTATTTTTGATTCACTTTTTTTTGGTCCTTCAAAATAACAGGAAAAAGGATTGCTATCTTTAAGTCTACAGGTATTACTTAAAGGAGCTCAACAATGACATTCTTGTTGTTGCCCAGCTAGAGGCAGAGGTTACTCTTCTTCATTATGCTTTGCTGGGTATCTAAGTGTCAATAAAAATTCATGTTGGCTCTCTCTGCCTCTTGTATTACTCACTCATTTTTGCTGATAGGGCAACCCTTAGGCCCTATATATAATTTTGCTTTCTTATTAACTTGCCAATCCTGAAAAAGGTTTGGTTTGACATAATAAAGTTTCAAAGCTTCAGAAATTATTGAGGTCATATCACTGGTGATATTCTTAAAATTTAATTCAGTATGAAGTCAAATACTGCTGTCATTCTTCAGTGAGTAACACTTAGACTTTTGTCACCACACATTTCCTGCTAGATGCCTTGCTGGCTGGTGTAGTCATGTATTAAGCACAGTCCAGCATAACAAACTTGCCCTGATTTCTCAAAGTATCCTTCCCTAAATAAGACAGTAAAGATTTTAGAAATTAAACAGGGTATCAACATATATTGGTAGATGGTGTTCCATGGTGCTTAGAAGAAAATAATAGCCCAGAATCTGTCCTTTAACCTATTTATGAAAGCTTTCAGACTCCCTTAAGAATATCTAAAAGAGGTTGGTAACTTTTAGAATGATTTCTGGAAGTATGTCATGCTGATCCAATCTTTACTCACATCTACAGACTCCACCTACACGTGGTAGGTTGTTGTCTGTCTCCCTCAACACTTCTTCAACTCTTATATAAAGGAGCTATAAATGGAGCTATGAAAGGATTTGTAAGAGAAAGAGCTGAGGTGGAGTGCTCTACATTTCTTTGCACTTTCCAAAATTCTCTGCATGTCACATGGACAGACGAGTGCACAAATGTTTGTGACCAATATGTCTGCATTTATCTACATATCTTGAGGCAAAGGGTCCTGAAAAATCACTGCCTTAGGTGTAGCAACCCAGAGAACCAGAGGTGAGCTGCTCATTCAGGCAAGTCCACAAGCCATGGATTCTAAAGAACAGGCTGAGTTTAAGGTGGTGTATCCCTATATCGCATTAGTCTTCCTGCAATTTATGGCTAGACATAAAAAGCCTTAAATCTACACCTCTGGCTACTCTAAACATGAATGCAAGTTGGAAGGAGACTAGTGCTGTGTCCTAAAATATGTTTAGTGTCTGGAGTCTCTGTCTCTATAAGCATGGAGATTTTCATAGTGCAGCAGCAAACTGGAGACAGCAAGCACAAGGGAATTTATACCTTTTCATCCCCCTTTTTTTGTCACTCCTGTCAGTTGATTTTCCACACTGCTAAATTTTGCACATACAAGGAGATTGGTTTTCTGACACCACAGAGGTTATTATGTTGAGCTGTAAGAATTTTCCATTTCATGAGGAAAACTTCAAAGCAGAAACCAAAAGCAGATGTTCAGGTTTGCTGAAGAGTCAGTCCTGTGGCCTTGAAAATCCCCATAGCCTCTCTATTAAAAGCGTGAAGTTTCTTGTTACTGATAGTCAAGAGGAAATTTGTTTGCAGTTAAACTTTCCTGGTAATTTTTATTGCTGAATTCCGAGTTTAGACCCAGGGAACCTTACATCCTTCATGACATCATCCTCCAGAGGATACTTAGTGGAGTTTTAGAAAAGAGTTTATTTGCAAGTATTTGACAAGCAAGCCTATAAGTTTTATCCAAAAGAAGGAAGAACAAATCCTCACATTTGACTTTCATTTTATTGGCATCTGTTTAATCTCAAAAACACCTAAATGCTACAGTGAGCACACCAAGAGTTTGATTCTGTTCCTGATGTAGCAGTATGTAGCTGCACTTGCCATAAATAAAATGTGACAAATTCACAGTGATAGGATTGTATTTTCCAGAAGTGAATATAAATTCAGGGAACTTTCCTCTTTTCCTACTAGACTGCAGTTCTATTGTATTTACTGTTGTTTTTTCTTCTGCTGTGTCTCCATGAAAAGAGGCACAGAGAAAATAGTACTACCCAAGGTTCCAAGTCTAGTCCATCTGTCTCAAATTACTGGTATAAAATTGTCATAAATACAAAATGAGGAGCAAAATAGGAATATGTTCTTGCCCTGATAATATAATCATTAGACAGCAGAAACAGAGGGAAATAAAAATAGCTGTCTTACACCATCATTTTTAATCCTAAAAGACTGTAGGCACTGCAGCATCAATACTGATTGAGAATCAAAGATGGGAAGCAGTCTATGAGGCTGTTCTGATCCACTGATGAAAATAGTCTCTCTTTATGAAAGAGCTTTTTTTATAGCACACTGGAACTGCTCAGCTTTCATTGTTTCCTAGGTAGTTCACATAAGGGACTCAAACTGTCAGTAGTTTATGATATGTTTGTGCACAACATTTCATAGTAGTATCCAAAAGGGTAATTCCAGAAAAATTAAAATAACACCACTTTATTCAAAATGATAAGATACAGTATTTCACATCCAAGAGGAATCATAAAATGGTCAATTCTCAGGAAATGTTACATTTATGTTCTAGTCCATCTTGGGATTGCAAGATGGAAACAATTTGGCATTCTTGGATGCTTCTCTGAATTTTGGTGCTTACCACTTACAATTAAATAAGAACTAAAAGAAATATGATGGAGGAGCTTGATGTATGTCTTCTCAAAATGTCCTCCATTTCAGTAGCTTTCAGCCTGCCATGGAAGAAAAATCAGACCAGAGAATTTCACAAAAGATAGCCAAGAGAAATGCTCATTATTATTAGGCTGCAGTTGTTGTAGAGTGGATCCCAGCTCCACAGACGATTTTAGTCCAAAAATTGAAGAAGGATTTTTGGGTTTTTACACTGAGATCCAGTGTAAAAATAATTTAAGTAAGGGGCTCTATGGCCTGTGTTACACAGGAGTCCAAAGAGGATTACTGAGGATTGCTTTGGTCTTTTCACTGTAACTCAGACAGAGCTGAACATGTGCATGTGTGTTCGGTTCTGTGCAGAACAGATCTTACATCTTGTAGTAGAGAATTTAATTCTGTGGGTCTCTGGACCTTGTAAAGGACACCACGGTCCCATTTTAAAATATTGTCATTGCTGAATGTTTTCTGTTTTCTTCTTGGTTCTAGTTATCCCTGAAAAGTCAGTGAAGGAAATTGCAAGAAGCCCTGGAACAGCTAAGGACACAATTAAGAAACTTCTTGCTCAAAAAAGCAGTGTGAAAAAGCATAAAACAATCAAGAATGCAATCCCAGAAGCAGCTGTGAGCCCACCTTCTAAGACCCACTTGCAGTTGCTGGACTATGAAGGTGGTATTGATCTTGGTGGGAGCTACAGTGAGGAAGAGAAAGAAACTGCAGCTGCTGCAGAAGAGGAGGCAGAAGAGTCAGATGAAAAGGAGAAGGAAGATTTTGAGAATCAAATTGATGAGCGAAGCCTTAGAGGGGATGTCTTTTGTAAGTTTGTTTGTTTTTTAAAATGTCTGGCTTCAATGTAAATATGCATAAACACTGAAAAATCATCACAAAACATTACTGACACTTTATCACAATCTATTTGTAGAAAATGAATCATAGAATCATAGGATGTTAGGTTCTAGTTGATGCTTTTGAAAATACATTTGAAGACTTTGAAAAACACAGCAAGAAATTGTACAGCATATTGGAACTAGATGACTAGATGATCTTTAAGGTCCCTTCCAACTCAAGGGATTCTATTATTATAACTGGTTTTTAGTACAGTTGTCTCAGTCAAACATCCTTCAGGTAGCGGCAAAAATAAGTACGATGAAAAACACACACTGTCAACAGTTCATTCACTACATTTTCTCTTTCCAAAGTATAGAAAAATAATATATACTATCCCACAGAAATTAAAATTGTAATAATAAAAATGAAAAAAATTAATATTCAGTTTATTGCTATTTAACCTGGAAAGAGAGATAAGTATATATATATATATTTTAAAGGAAGGATAATTTTAAAGTCTTCTGGGAAAAATGGTCTGTAATATTGTAATTCTGTAAGACAGCCAAGAAAAAATGTAATTATTCACTTAATACAATGGAGAATACAAGCTTCTTTGCCAAAGGCATGCTCCTAAAATTGTCCTCTTTTTTATTTTCCATGGTAATTGGCCTGTTTCAGTTTAAGCTAAGGATATAGACTAATATTGCTTCCTCAAATTATGCTAGGGAGCTGATAAACAGAACAAAATCAGGACTTTGCTCACCAATCTCCTCCCTTCCTGCAGATATTAAGTGAGTGCTAATGGCATGTTTCAAGTTTGCTGACAATACCAAAATGGGGAGAATGACCCATTAATTGAAGGGCAGCACTGCTATTAAGGGGATCTGGCCAGGCTGTGGAGGTAGACTGACAGGAACAATCTGAAGTTCAACAAAAGCAGATGGAAAGGGAGTGAAAAGCCTCATGCAACATTATGGATTTGGGATGACTGCTTAGGAAGATGCTTTGCAGTAAAAAGCAAGTTTTGCACTTCCCATTAGAAGACAAATGAGGACACACTGGATGGATGGGTGTGTGGATGGGTGGGTGGATGGATGGATGGATGGATGGATGGATGGATGGATGGATGGATGGATGGATGGATGGATGGATGGATGGATGGATGGGTGGGCGGGCGGACGGACGGGTGGATGGATGGATGGATGGATGGATGGATGGATGGATGGATGGATGGATGGATGGATGGATGGATGGAACTCAGACATCTCAACAGGTGTCTTTTTTGGCCTGCTTGGACAGGTCAGGAAGGATTGCCAGGAATACTGCCCCTAGGGTAGGGCCACCCGGGATTTTGGTTAAAAGGACAAAGGGCTCTGCTCCCTCTGCCTGGTGATACAAGGAGAACTTGGTCTCCTGTACTGGGCTATGTGACCTGATGCAATTGCAAAGGGGGGATTATGCAACCTTCCAGTTGAGTACTCAGCGCTACACTACTTGGAATGCACTAATTTTCCAGATTTTGAGTAAGGGCACACAGGGAAAATACTTTGTCCATAGGAAAATCCAAGTATATTGTTGTTATGATGATTGGTGAGATTCTTTTCCAAGGACCTTCCCGACCAAGGCAGGACATTTGAACACTATATATCTGGGCTAGGCAGAGAGGCAGAGTCTACTTGTTTCTACAAAAATTACCACTACAGCTGACAGCAGTAACAATGAATATTACTGCTTGAAAATATTGAAGCATTGTGGTTCATCTGTATTTTTGCCTATACTGCCTGCCTTTGTTCAAGTCACATCTGGCCAGAATTTTCTCTTATAGATATAAGAGATTAATATGCTGAATTTGTTAGAGAGATTTTATTTTGCTAGGGGGTTCTGTCAGAAAGCTGGTGTGCTGCTTCATGCAGAGATAGCAGCATGCCCAAGATGTAGTTTCATTAAGTTTGTGAACTCTGTATCATCTGTGGCTTTCTCGTTTTCTACCAACTGTGATTCGAGGACTTAAAGCATTGTGACATTTTCATTTTCATTTCAGATACATTGCTTAACTGTGTTTTCTTTCCTTTTAAATTTCCATGTGCTGTACTTGATCCTTGTTATCATAAAAATTCAGTCATGACTCAGGCGCTTAATTGCTTGAACATTTGGCTTTAAAAACACTTTCAGTTTTAATAATATTGAGTGATCCTTCAGAGAACATCATTAGCTCAAATTTACAGCTCATAAATTTGTACATTTTTTCCTTTCTTTGTTGATGTCTATTCATCAGATTCCTTTACTACAACATTAAATTCCTTCATATAATCCCCTCAAGTATTCACATAGCATCTGCCTTTTGTATTATTAATATTGGTATTGTTTGTTTTACGGGAAGAGTAGTTAATTAGGAAAAATAGAAAAGTCTCTTTAAATTGATGTATTATTTTATCATAGTAGTTTTGCTACATAATAAATACATGGGGAGCCATAGAAAAATATTGCAGGAAAAAAGGGAAATATTATATGGAGATGGAAATTATTAAAATAGACCCAACTACCAAACTACTGGACCTTTGTGAGAATTGCTATTTACCAAATTTTTTAAAAATCCCCATGCAATAGTTAAAGACAGCAAAGTGAAGCCCACAATATATCAGAAATGTCAAAATTAAGGTCATCAATGGAAACTTAAATTTTTTCTTATATTTTTGTATCTTATGATACAGTCTGAAATGACTTCAAATTACTATTTTCTATGGGATTTTTGTTTTGTCCACTGTGAAGGAAGGACCTGTCCTGTTGGGAAAGGTGCAATTTAATAAATAGGAGTACTTATTTATTAATAGACTAATTATTTATTAATATTATTATTCATCATTAATTATTTATTCATTTTTATTAAATAGTTTAATAAAAATGAGAGTATACCATAGTACTGGAAAGCTCTTTATTATATGAGAAGTGCTCTTTCTGCATATGAGAGAAGACACAGAGAGCTGACCAAAGTACTTGGTTATGTAAGCAAGGATTGTAGAGATGCTACACTCAACCCCCTCTGAAATAGTTAGGCACAACCTTAATTCTGACAGTTTCTAACATTTTGTTGCCTTCTGGCTACCATTGGTAATTCCAAATGGTATTGCCAACTGCAACTAAATTCTATATTCTGTACTTCATCAGTTTATGAAATTCACATTGTGCTTAGAACTCCTGTAGTATCATGTGGCCAGCCATGTTATTACACAAAGAGACTTCCTTTGGTAGCATCAAGAATGACAAAGACGGATTAGTATTTGGCAATACTAAAGTGGACCGTTTCCCTTATGTGCTTTTGTTGGTGAGAGCTTTTTCTTAGGGAACCTGAGGTGAGATCTGCCTTTCTACAAGACCACTTGACAGCAGAAAAGCTAAAAAGATTAATTCTGACTCTTGTCTATTATTTATGAGGGAGTAAACTTTGGATCCTGGCTGTGTGTGAGGATGGTCTGATTAAAATGTAGGCACTTTTCAAGCAGTAAGCTTTCTTTGAAACCTTTCTGTAAGCTGAAGCTTGCAGTTTCTCATAATATGCAGCTGATATCTTTCAGTGAATACAAAACCTGATTGTAATGCTTGACTGAAAACAAAAATAGATTTGGAAACAAAACTGGACTATTTTTCTGTCCATAACAGTTCTTCGCTTGATAGCACATAGCTACACCTGCACATAACTCTCTCAAGTGAATTCAAGTGCAATTCAATGACTTAACAAATAAATCATTCTGGCAGCTGTTGTCTTCTGTTAAATCCTTCCACTCTTTCCAGAACTGATCATATTTTAATAGCTATCTTCATTTTGGCAAGGGTTTTCAAAGCCTGAGCCTCTTTTACCAAGTACAAGGCCAAGTTTATGGCTTGAGAGTAAACTTAATAACTAATCTGGAAGTGCCTATTCCTAAATGTGTATATGTAAACAAAAATTAATTTGGAGAAATATGTATATTAATCCTTGCCTTTAGTATGACTATTATCCAGGTGATCTAAGCACTGGACTGGGTTAGGAGGAAGCTACAAGGACAAGAAGAGATAACACGCTCCTGGCACTTCTGGAAGTGCCTCCGGGCCTCTTTGTTAGTGTGTGTTTTCACCGGTGTACACAGAGCAGTTTTTGACAGTTTTGAAGGAGAAGGAAGGTTAAGTGCATGGCATAGCCTTTATGGTGCTAGGAGGCTCTGGACTGCAGTCACTTGTGAGTATATTCTTAAAACTGAGTATGTGTGAGCATCTTGGATTATTTAAATGGAAAGCACTAGCTCAGTCAAACTCATGGGAAAAAACCCTCCCCTCTGAACAAATGTGCATCCATGTGAAAATAATGACTTTTAAAATATTTGGCATTTGCATATATGATACAATGCTGAGTAGGGAAAAGTGATTTCCATAGTTTTTCTTAGCACAGCTGCCCACATGGCTGAAAAGTGAACTCCAGTTGTTTCAGGCTTTCCACTAATACATTCCCTAAGCAGTAATCCAAAGGCTTCTCCTTCACTCCTCTAAAATGGCATTTATAAACTCCTCCTGTTTTCACAGGTGGTCATGAATATATCACAGATATCATCTGCTTATGTATTTGCAAAGGACAGAATACCAGTGAAAGCAGATCTTTCCCTTATCTCATGTGTGATTAGTTACTTACACAGGGTATGCATAAGGAAGTTGTGACTTATGATTATTTTTTTAGTGAGTACACTTATCTATGAATCTTATTAATTAATTAATGAATTAATCAAAATAATCTTTATTAAATTTAAAATAATACAAAACAAACTTAATCATAGCATTTTAAAAGACTTATAGTAATTTAGAGATTACTTAGCATAAACAGGAATATGTAATCTTCTATCTCACCAGACAGGAAAGGATTTCCCTTGGTCTCTGAGGCTGAGAAATAATGTTCCTTGAGTAACCACCTCTTTCAGGCCAGTATCTTAGACAATGCCCCTAACATTCATTGGTCCTGCTTTACTGACTTCCAGTTTGGCCCTAGACACATCAACCAATTTGTACAAAATAACTTGCTCAGGGTGGTTATCAAAACATCAGTGTGTGCTTACCAGCTGTAGCAGGGAGGGTGAGGAAGGGGAAGGGCAGTTGCTGGAGCCTTTCTTCCCAGCAGAGCTGGCCAGGTATGCAGGAGAACATGCACCCTAGCAGAGAGTGTGACTTCAGAAAAATAACTTTCTGGGGCTTCTGTTACAGCAGCAGCAGTTATCACTGCCCTGAATACAGATCTGTGGCCCTTTGATGCCCTAATGTTTATGGCTTTTACAAAGTCTCTGACACTATCCATTTTTTGAGGTTGCTGTTGGCAAACTGCTGCCAAGCCACTGTCTCTGCTGTCTGGTAGAGTTCAGTTCAATTTGATCATTATAGCAAGAAAGCAGATCAGCCCACTGAAGAAATATCAACATTTTACGACCTTCTGAATCTGTAATTCAATGGAGCTGTAGCTCCAGTGCTTATAGGTTAGAAGGCTCAGTGCTGTGGAAAACAGCAATTTAAGCAAATTTTTAAAATTCGGAGTATCTAACTGCAGTTAGGAACATGGGTTTGATGGTGCAGTGGAAAATACTTATATTGACTTATTTAAATAAATTATGTCAACTGGTATAAAGGAATAAAGTTCCATTCTCTGTTCCTGTGACGACTCAGTACTTGACAAGTTGTTTTCCCTAGTTCCCAAGGTAAAAGAAGCAGCTGCCTTTGGCCTTCACCTGGCACAGAGGAAAATTCCAGTGTCGAGACCAGAGCAAGAAGGTGGCTTATTTTTATCATACAGTATTTATTTTCTTGTGCATAGTATCATTTTGTGACAACCTGTGTCAGCCAAGTCAGAACCAGTTTAAAAGCCTTTGCCATAAACCAAAGACTTTGTGGACACATTAGAGACAGTATCTGGCCAAACTATGCTGCCAGTTTCAACGTGTCCTTTTCCAAGCATACTTTTACTGTTTATAAACCGTGCAGAGGAAGTTTCCCAACATTAGAACTTGACTTGCAGTTGAATTTCACTTGAATTTCATAGTCATGAAAAAATAAAGTAGCTTCTATTGTCTATAAAATGAAAACGTGTTGCATAGCACACAATAATCTTAAACAAACAAAATAGACAGATGAGCTGGTTGACATTTTTTCCAATTTAGAAAGCAGTAGTCTCAGAAACAATGGATTTAGACAACAAAGCTCTCTAAATGCCATGTACTGCATGGCTCTGACTCATGATAAAATACATTAAAATAACAAGAAGGATGCTTCTTTCTGAGGAATTTCAGATGGCTGACCTATTCCTCTTAATCTGATCTGTCGTGCTTGCACTGCACAGTGTCCCTTTGTGTGTGTAATGCTTTTCATCTGCACAGTCATGAAGCTGTGCTGTGCTCTGGCTGACATCCTTTCCAGTGTGCTCTAAAGGTCAAAGATCTGGGCAGCTCCCAGCTCCATGCAGTTGGAGTATCAGGTGCTGATGGAAGGGATTCTTCTCATGGGAGGCCAGCTTCTCTCAGAGGATAGAACTGGAACTTGAGCTGATTGCAGCTACAGCAGTGTAACAAATGGAGAATGCAGAGCTCTAAAGCTGGCAGATCTCAAACAATTCCTGATGCTAGAGTTCAACACTAACAGCTCCACCTATACTTGGGGATTTGCAGAAACTCAATATACAGAAGTCACAGCATATAAACTCATGTGCAGATGTGAGTAAAAAGACACTAAGCTAAAGAAAGGATTACTAAATAAATTCTAATATTTTGATTTTTTGCAGTTTAATCTAGGTCAACACGATCTGAATTCAGATTATAATTTTAGAACGATCTGTACATTAATAACTGTATGAATAAAGAGCAAAATGTTTTAACAGTACTTAGGATATAGTGCTCCTATTATCTCCACCAATTTTGTTTTTCAGTTGATTGCAGCTTCAGTCGAGGGGTTTGTGACTGGAAACAAGATGCTGATGATGACTTTGACTGGAACCCTGCTGATCGAGATAGAGGTATTTAGATATGTGCCATTTAGATAGGCCTTGATTTGATGGATTAACTCCTCAAAAAAAAAAAAAAAGGCAGGGGGGAGGGGAAACAGGATCCAGGATTTTTCTATCAGTGGGTTGTTTTTATAAAAGAAGAAAAGAGGCAGAGGATGCTAGAAGTGGATATTGTTTCTTTGAAATGTCCAGTAGAAAATAGTAATCAGCAACATATTTCAACACAAATAAATCAAAATGTAAGAAAAATTATTAGAACATAACTGTTCAGAATTGCAAACTACAAGGCAATGGAAACCTTATCAGCTACATGTTGTGTCTCTCCAAGATTGCTGGGACATTTAACCACACATCTGTCATTTAGAGGGATGTGGCAATGTAGTCACCCACATGGCTTAAATATCACTGGGATAACTGCTCAGAAATCTCAAACTGTGCAAGACAAACTCATAATAAGCCAAGGGCAAGGGGCCTGTTCAAGGACAATGAATACATTAACAGGTACCAATGGGAGCCTGCTGAAAACTGAGAAAGAGCTCCATGAGAGCAATGTGGGACTGCTGAGAGGGTGTACATAAAAAGGTGGGGCTGGTGAGTTTGTTTGTAAGGATCTCTCTTTTCCTGTGACACAGAAATGTTGCAGAAGTTCTGCAGTAGTGACCAGTGGATCCTACAGATCCTGCAGGCTGCTTACACCAGTTCCCACACACACATTCTCTTCCTCTTAGAGTCTTTCCATGTTAGTCTTTCTTCACTAATCCTTCCTCTCCTGCTCCATATAATTCCCTAAATCCCTTCTCTGTGCTGTCACTTCCAGGAAAACTTTACCCTGGCCTTATCCTGTCTCCCTGAACTTACATCTGCTGATTATGACTTCATTTATGGCCCCAGATGTTTTATTCCTTCAAGACTTCGTGTGTGTCTGTCACTTCATTGGTCTTCAGGACTTGGAAAATAAGCTGTCAGTTCCCTTGTGAATTTTTCATCAATGCAGAGGACAGTGGAGAGAATATTGAGCTAGCTCAAGTACTGAAATAATCTGACCAGAGGCACAGCAGCATGTTTCAGACTTGCATTTGAAAAACACAAGGTTTTGCCTTCAAAAGATAGTGCAAGGAAGAATGACTGTAATTGCCAGTGAAATATGAACTCATCTCCTCTATAAACTGATCTGACTTCCAACAGTACAAATTTATTCCTTGCTAAGTACACTCCCTGCTGTTTTCCTCCAGTGTGATTTTAAATTATTCAAGTAAACTAGCTTCAGCTTCCCCTTGTTTTCTTAGCAAACGTATTCAAATTACTAATAAATAACAGAAGTGCATTAAAGATGATTTAAAAAAATTATTTTCTTTTTACAAGGTGATGGCTACTACATGGCAGTTCCAGCTTTTGTGGGGCACAAGAATGATATGGGGCGTCTAAAACTTCTCCTCACTGACCTCAAACCGAAGAGCAGCTACTGCTTGATTTTCAGTTATCGGCTTGCTGGTGAGAAAGTGGGAAAGCTTCGAGTGTTCCTGGCAAACAAAAAAACTGCTCCTGTCTGGGAAGAGAACAAAGGAAAAGATGAAAAGTGGAGAACTGGAAAAATAGAGATATTTCAGGGGGCTGAAACAACCAACAGTGTAAGTATAACACAGTTTATTAGCCAACTACCATAACTAACATGCCAGGTTTATTTCCTAATTCTCAAGTGTTCCACCAACTTTTTTATAGGCATCAGCAATCAAAAGGCTTATCTGAAATGGGAAACAGGAGCCCACATTTTAGGGGGCATAAAAGTTAGCACCTGATTGTAATTTCAGAACTGAATCACCCCAATTGGTTAGAATACTGATGCCAGTAGTTCTGCCATTTTGTAAAAATACTGCATCACATCATAAATTAACACAAATAATCAAAATCTGCCCTTAGTATCTCATGCAACAGAAGCATATGTACATGCCTGGAAAAATGAAAATTTTTCATTTCATACAAGAGGTTGCTCTCAAACCACACTAAACCAGACCATTAGAGCAAAAGGAGACGTCATGTATAATCAAAGGGGGGCCATGACCTCAGGAGCAGGGAGCACCAACAGGGAACACTGTGCACTGATGTATGCCTGAAAACGGCCTCAATCAGGACTTCAGCCAGTTTCTCCTCCAAATCCTGTGGCCTGCTTTCCATTTGTGTGATGGAACATTTTCAGTGCTGCGTAAAGGCTTCTACTGTATAATTGAATATAGTGAACATATAGGAAATGCAAGCCCTTTTCAAGGTCCTTTGCACAGCTGGAATGATGTAGAAAAGCCCTTAAATAAATGGGAATCAGAATATAAAATAAAAAAATTAGACATCCTATTCATAAAAATAAACCTCCTCTTTATCTATAGTATACATACTATACTCAAAACATACAAGAGTGTGTACATATATATAAAATATACACACAAAACCAGAGGATCCAAATAGATAAGAAATGAACAGCTGCAATGTCTTCAATAAATGAAAAGCATGAGCATCACATGCTGTGATAAAACTACATTATTATAAGAGGATTTCACTCAATTTGCATTTTTTTACAATAAAAGTAAATAATCTTATTAAAGTAATCCATCTGGTATTGTAAATCAGTGCAGAGGGTTTTAAATCTAATTCAAATAATGCACAAAAGTTTTAAAAATTGAAAATATTCAAGTCATTAAGTCCTGTGTTATAATAAAATATTCTTCATTTATAGAAATGTAACTAATTAGGAGTTGCTAAATGGTTGGATAAACTTCATCTTCACACTTAATACATATCTTTTCTTATGACAGGTCACTTTTGAGTCAGAACGTGGGAAGGGTAAAACTGGAGAAATTGGAGTGGACAATGTTATACTCATTTCTGGTCCATGCCCAGAAGATACCTGATAATGGACATTTAACTATACCAGATTTAATCCTATTTTTCACATTTTTTAGTAATGTATTTTTGTATTCTTTTCTTTATTAAAAAACAAAAACAAATCAAACCTATACAATTGTGCCTTGAATCTAATGCAACAATGCAAACAGAAAAACTGATGTGCAAGATGCAGATTACTCTTTTTTATGAGTTTCTAATTTTAATACATGTCTTGAGTGTAATACTACTGTATTTTATAATTCAAGGTCAGGGTTTCTGAAGTATTATTTGTCTAGCTTTTTTACAATGCTACATGCTTTTGTTTCTTAAAAACCTTCTTGGGGCTATTCATTAGTATTCTATTTCATTTCTTCTACTCCATAAGAACATAAAGCAGTGTTTAAGAGAATGTTACTACTTCTGGTGAAATAATTAACTTCTCAGTGGGTATGTTGTTCCAAAAATCAATATGCATCACTCTGTGTGCAGTAAGGCAATCACACACAGAGCCAATGTGTTTGTTTATTTAAATACTTGTGCAAAGATGGGTGCTAGGTAAATCCACAGAGTCAGCACACCAAGAAAAATGATAACCTCGATTTATATGTTGTTAATCTTGATATATTCCTCTTATCTAGTATATAGTCAGTGTTTAACACTCCACTATTGCTGAGTTGTGCTGAGCTGGCTTCTTATCTTGGGCAGCCTGGTGGCATTCAGTGTTATTATTGTATTATTGCTGAGCTATGCTGAGCTGGCTTTGGTAATTTTTTCTTTTCTTGGACGTCCTACAGTAGCATACCCTTCCTCCCAAATTTTGTTACCCCTCTGGTCTGCAATCTTTGAAGCATATCAAGCCCTAAACTTTAATAAAGTAATTCTATTGACAAATAATTTATCTTAGACATGGGGTAAATATTCAATCCAGTGAACAAGTAGGAAGAAAGTGAAGACCTTAATTTCCTTTTTGATGGAGCTAGGCAAGTTGTAAGTGGATTCATGTCTTTGAGGAATATTTTCATTACCAATAAAGTATGTAAAATACCTTGAATGTCTTCAGTGTCTTTGAGTTACACCAATCAGTGTTAGGAAATTATCCCTTTACAGTTTTATAAGCATTTAATGTTCACCATTAACAGATGATGTTACCAACTGGCACGGAAATACAAGAGCAAAAAGAATGACCCATTATTAATGCTTAAGAAGCTTCACATTATGTACTAACCTTCAGGAACAAAAGGCTCCTGCTGGATTGCAGGCCCACTTTACCCCATTAGAGGTGAGAAAGAATGATTTTCATTGTCCAGGAGACAGTATGACCTAGAGGCCACAAAATAAGGCTCCTCTTAGACAACTGAAAAAAATAATCTTTGTTGTGAGCTCCTTCATGGCCCTTTAAACGTCAACAAAAGGGGTGGGGATTATCCACCACCCCCAGGAGCAGGAAGGTGAGCAGAACTTTCTCCCAGAAAGCAGGAGCTGCCACCCACTGCCATGCTTGCCCATGCTCATGAGTGCATGTCAATATACACATACACGTTTGAGAAGGCACCAGAATCCCGGCTACATCTTTTCTGAAAGGAAGTCAAATGACAACGCTGTGAAAGATAAGAATATTATTTTTGTCTTGTGATCTCTGCGGACTGTACCTAATGGTCTGGATTCTAAGAGAGCAGAGAAGCCCATGGAAAAGCCCTGGTTCAAGTAATATTCAGTTAAATACGTGTGTATACATTTTCTTCTTGGTTAGTTCTGTGTATTCCCTTCCAGGCTGGCTGTTCACTGTTTATTATTAGTGACTCTCTTATTTTAGTTTTTGTATGAAAAAGGGCACATCCAAAATGACTGAACAGAATTTTGTACACTAACACTGAAGAATTTTGAAGAATTCAGCCTATATGAACCTAAGCTTTTTAACAAAAACACTACACCAGTTCAAACACCCTGAATTGCACCCATGAAGCAAGTCAGGGATGCTTGAGAGATTTTTTGCTAAAACACAGTATTTTTGCTCTTTGCATGCTCTGAGAAGTGTACATGGACTTCAGCTTTGAATGGGAATCTGTTTCCTGGAGTCTTTGGAGTTGCTGAGGAAAAAGGTTGCTGCAGAAAAAAGGACTTGGGAAAAGCAACTCTTTATTTTAAGGGCAAAGACTCTGGTAGCTTCAAAATGAGGGCGAAGTTCCTTCAGTATCAAATTGGATGCTGATTGTGATTGATCTCAGGATGCCTGAATAACCCGGTCACAGTGAGGCAGAAAAGTGAAACAAGTATTTTTTCTGGATTCACTCCTCCTTGTCTGACTCTGAAGTTGAACTATTCTTACTGAAGATCAAAAAAATGAAAGTTCAGTTTTACTGAAGTAAAATTCAGTATTTAGCTTCAAACAGCAATAATTTGTGCAGCACCTCTAAATACAAGAAGCCTAAGAATCATTACAGTCTTGAGCACTGCAGTGTTTGAAGGGCAAATGATGTATATATGTGGAGCAAACTGAGTCCACCTAAAAAAGTGCATCTGGGCATTTCTTGCATGGGCAGTTACTGGGCATAGAAAGATAAATACTGCCTGTGGAAGGCATAATGTCTAAAGGGTATTCGCTCAATATACAAACAAGAGAGAGTAAACACAATTAATATGGAGCTAATATTCATTTATTGTTGGTTGAATCGTCACTGGGACCAATACTTTAGTGGTAGCATTGCATCCAAAAGTCAAGTCAAAAAGATTTTGTATTTCATTAAATGAGTAAGAAAATTATTTGCACAGATCAACTGCAATAGCTGCCATAAGGCTTTCTGTAGTAGATGCAGAAATGGTTTCCCCTTTGTTTGCAATGGATTATCATACATAAGATAGCTTGCATCATAGCAGATCATAATTCTAGCATAAAAAGATCTGAATAGAACAACTGAAACCTTTTTTTGTTGTGAATACATTCAAAGATACCTTCTACAGAAGCAACAAAATAAATCCATTCTGTATAGACAATCATATAAACTACATCAGTTCATCAGCAAATTAACTGGTATTGTTTGCAACATTCATTCTGAAGATGGAACTGCTAAGGACAAAACCTACATGTTTCTCCTTCAGATGAAAACACTTAAAGGACATATTGTGCCTATAGTCATTAATGCCTCAAAATGTTCCTGACAGTTTTCCATTACTGTGAAATCCATTATCTGCTTGGTTATTTTAGACAGCAAGGAAACTGCACTGGGAGTATTTGAGCAAGTTAAAGCTATTCTGTAATCGAGTGGCTTGAACTCTGATAATATCATTTGTATGTCTTAAGTCTGATGTCTTAAGTCTGATAGACACTCTTTAGAGACTCTGCCTGCAAGTTAATGAAAAAAAAGAGCTTCTAGCTAATTGCCAAAATCTATACTGCATCCTTCAAAAGCCACTCAACAGATGTGATCACTTAATCTTGAATGTTGTAACAAAACGTTTGAATCACTTTTCTTCAGCTGCCAAAAGAACTAACAGAGGCATTTCATTTTGACCACAGTGAATACATGGAAATGCTGAGGCATGTTCCCAAAAGATGGTTATCTTTTAACCTGCTGTTGAAAGGAACTTAAAACATTTTCCAGCTATTAGATGTTATTTTATATATTAAAAAATGATTCCCAAATGTGATTTTTCAGGATCAAAAAGATCAAGGTAATGAAGAGAGGTTTTCAATGACTGCTGTCCATATTTACTTCATAATTGCAATATTGTTAATGACAGATTAATGCGACTGCATCTACTGGAGGTATTGTAACTCATGACAATATATTAATGAAAAGCTAAATAGCAATGAAGTGTGAGTAATTTACTTGGTCATATGTGCAACTATTACATTAAAGCTCATCACAGTGAAAGATTTTTAATATAAAATAATTTCTAATTTTAACAGTTACTAACCTCTCAAATACCTGACTTTAAAGTTTGATTTCACAAAATTAGACATACAGTCTCTTGGACCCTCCCCAGTTCTTCAGGAAGGGTACTGGTATTATACTGGTAGCATTACACATGTTGAGAGAACTGATTATTTGTCACAATAGAGCGCAACACGAATCACAGAGACACAGCAAACTCCAGCCTGGGTAAAGGCAAAGAAGAGAAAACTTTCTATTGATTTTCTTATTATATAGAGTTTTAGGAACAACCATGGATTGGAGGATGAGGTCACCACCTCTCCAACCACACCAGTCAATGAAAAAGTCCATCAAACCTTTCTCCTCCCAGGAGAAAGGAACGAAAAACAAAAAGACAGTTAGGAAAACATCTGTGTGTTTACATGAAACAGCGTGAGAATTTTTATCACAAAAATGAGAACATCAAAAGGATGAAAATCAGAGCGACATCTCACCCTATTTCCATATAAAAAAGAAAATGAAAAAAGAAAAATGAACAATGTTCAGCCTCTGCTTGTGGAAGGACCATCAGAGTGATAACCCGCAACGTCTGCATCTGAGTCATCATCCGATGGTTCTTCCCCTTGATGACTTTCATTTTGGTCACTTTCATTTTGGTCACGGTTTCCACCTTGCCTGTTGGCCGGATTTTGCCGTTGCGGTCTCAGGTCAGGACGAACACACTTCACAGGTACCCAGCGCACCCCAGTATCTGTGGAGACACAAGCATACCCGCGCCCCAAAGTGATAAGGTCATAGGGACCTTCCCACTGTTTGGTGACTAAATTCCCCATCTGAACCTTCACTCGAGGCTGCTGCGTCTCGTCCGAAGCCTGTAACTAGAGGTGATGGTTCAAAATGACAGGATTATTTGAATTCTGCGGCACCGTGAGGTGATTGATTGTATACAAAGCCTTTGCCAACCGACTGTGTGGGGTTTCACCCTGCATTCCCCATTTTTGTTTTTGAAGAACCCGCTTTAGAGTGCCATGTGCGCGTTCTACAATAGCTTGACCAGTCAGAGAAAGAGGAATACCAAACTTGTGTGACACACCCCACAACTGCAGGAACTGCCTTACCTCCTTCGAGGCGTAAGCAGGACCATTGCTGGTCTTCACAGCTAAAGGTATGCCTAGAATGGCAAAGGCCTGCCGCGAGTGGGCAATGACATTGTGACCCTTTTCCCCAGTATGAGCAGAAGCCCACATCGCAGAGGAGCAGGTGTCGACCGTGACATGCACATACTTGAGCCGGCCAAATTCGGCAACTTGGGTGACATCAGTCTGCCAAAGCTCCAAGGCCCTAAGGCCTCTGGGGTTTATCCCTGCTGGCAAAGTCGCAGCAAGTGCATGACAGTCGTTGCACGACTCAACAATGTCACGGGCCTTTCTGCAAGGTATGTGCATTCTGATGGAAAAACCCATGCGGTGCCTTGGCCTGCGCGAGTGTATCAGGCTGAGGTGCTACCCACGCTGGGTTAGCCAACTTGTCAGCCCTCGCGTTACATTCCACAACGAATCCTGGCAAATTGGTATGACTCCTCACATGCAGAACATAGAATGGATGAATCCTGTCCTGAAGGGCACACCATAGGGTCTTCAGCAAATGGAACAAGTCAGCATTGCTGACTTCCTTCAAGACTGAATAACCCAACCGTTGTGCAATGTCAGCCACATAGGTGGAATCCATGACCAAATTGAAAGGTTCTTGGGAAAACTTTTGAAATGCCATGACATGCCATGAGGATGGGCTGACCCATCCTCATGACCTTCCAGAACCTGCCACTCAGATCCATCCCTCCAAGTAACAATGGCCTTCCCTGTTCTTCCCAAATCATCAGTAAAGACAGTGGGTCCTTGCACTGGCTCCTGGCTATGTCTGGGTCTCAGAGAAATCTCAGTGAGTTTTGCCACTTGCTGTAGCTTGTGGCTGGGCAGATGATAAGTGATCTGCCCTGTAAAATTTTCCAGAGCACTTTGCAGAGAAACACCATTTGCAAGGCTCCAGTGAAAGTCTTCCCACTGTACCGGGAGTACAATCGTTGCAGGGTCTGCGCCCATCAATTGCAAACACCGTTGCTGGCACTTGATTATCAAACGAGCTATCAGCTCAAACAATGTGGTTATGCAGCTGCTGTCTTCTGCAGCTGATGGGGCAAAAAGACCCATTCCAGGATGTGCCAGGAATCAGACCATTTGTCACTCCATTGGCCAATGATACCTGTAGGATGTGAATCTGGAGTGGTGATGAACACAGTGACATCAACGGAGGGATCAATGTGATAAACTTGTCGAGCTGAAACTCGCTGAACCTCCTCCAGCACCTGACGTGCCTCAGGGGTCAATATGCAAGGTGACTTCAAATCAGAGTCTCCCTTCAACAAATCAAACAAAGGAGACAATTCTGCTGTGGTTAGTCCCAAATACGGATGTAACCAGGTGATGACACCCACCAATTTCTGGGCATCATTCAGTGTTTTCACCAAATGCACAAATTGCACTTTTGGTGTTGAACCGTTCATTCCAAAATTTTGACCCCCAAATATTTCCAAGGAGGTTGCTGCTGAACTTTTTCTGGAGCCACCTGCGGCGCATGAGAGTGCAAGGCATCAAGCCACTGGCTGTATCCTCAGCAGCTCATCCTGTGTGGGTGCAGCCACCAATATGTCATCCATATAGTGATAAAAATGAGCACCAGGAAACTGCTTGCGAACTCCAGACAAGGCTCTGGCCACAAACATTTGGCATATGGCCAGAGAATTCTGCATGCCTTGGGGAAGAGTCCTCCATTGATATCTCTGTGCAGAGTCAGCATTGTTAATTGCTGCCACCATGAAAGCAAATTTCGGCCTGTCATTGGGATGCAAAGGAATTGAAAAGAAACAATCCTTCAGATCCACGATGAGGATCAGCCAATCAGCAAGAAGCATCGTGGGCGATGGTATACCAGCCTGCAACATCCCCATGCTTTCCATCATGGCATTCACTTTACAGAGATCCTGTAACAATCTCCATTTCCCAGCCTCCTTTTTGATGCAAAAGTGTTCCAGGGACTGGTAGAAGGCTCCAGATGACCCTGGTCCAACTGCTCATGAACCAATTCACACAAGGCTACCAATTTGTCTTGAGGGAGGGGCCACTGATTCTCCCAGATGGGTTTGTCCACTAGCCACCGTATAGGAGGCGTGGGACACTCTGTGCACACTTCACACACGGGGGACACACGTGGGACAGACACTTCAGCACGGTGGCCCCCACTAAAAATCCGTCCCGATGCGCATCCCCCACGTGGCCAGAACATCCCTCCCCCATAGGTTGACACCATGTCAGTGACATGAGACCTCTGTCCCTCTTGGTTCATTATCACCACAGTCTTCTGGCTCATGTAGCAAAGCTTCGTCCCTCCCAGTCCCACAACAGGCGTCCCCACTGGATCCAAAGGCCACTGCAGGGGCCAAGCAGCAAGGGAGAGAATTGTGACGTCCGCACCGCTGTCGATGAGCCCGTGGAGGTGGATCTCTGATGGTGTCACATCAGGGATGGACAGGGTGCACCACATCTCAGGACATTGTTCAGTCAGGACAGCAGTCCAATGAACTTGAGGCAGCCCAGTGGATCCAAAGCAGCCATCTCCTCATGACCTGGACTCTGCCCTGGGAACAGAAGACTTAAAAGGCACAAGTTGAGCAAGCCTAGTCTTTTCAGGATAGTGACCAGGGGGGGTGGGTGTGGAAACCATGGCATATATTCATCCCATGTAATCTGCATCAATAAGTCCCAGATGCACAATGATACCCTGAATGGTTGCACTAGATCTCCCCATGAGGAGAGCACTCATGCCATCACCCAAGGGACCAAAGGCATCCAGGGGGACTTTGTGCACTTTGCAAGAGTCTAAGACGACCATTGCTGCTGTGCAGACATCCACACCTGCTGAGCCGCTGGTGCTGGCCGCAAGCTGGCCACTCAAACCTCCATCAGCTCTGGGGCTGGGAGAGAAACTTGTGTCTGAGCACGTCTCACCTTCGCACTCTGCCTCCCATTTCCCGAGCTCACCAAAGACTGGCCATTGGCATGAACCATCGCTCGACAGACATCTGCACTGTGGTTCGGCCTTCCACACCGAGCACAGACATTTGTCCCCTTCTGCACCTTCTTTCCCTGTTTCCGGCTGGCCTGAGCATTCCCTTGCTTCTGCTGTCCGCCCTGCGGCCCTTTCCAGGCCAGCTGTGTGACAGTAGCTGTGGCAGCCACCTTACAACCTGTGGTGTCTACCTTTGCACAGGCCTCAACCATTTGCACGATAGAAGGATCACCAGGAAGCGCCTGAATGATTCTCCTACACTCAGCATTACAATTACTTTTTGCAAAGTGCTTAAGGATCAGGGGCCTCGCAGACCGATCCTCCACCTGCATCTCCACCGAGGCATTCAGCCTCTCTGCAAAACTGAGGAAAGACTCATCAGCCCTCTGTGCCACAGTCAAATATGACTCCTTCGGAGCAGCCATCTCAATGGTTTGTAGCAATGCTGCTATACCTGTCTCCTGGCACATGCTGAGCACAGTATGATCAAGGGCAACCTGCTTATCAGCATTAGCAAAATCGCCCTTACCCAGCATTGCATCCAGTCCTATCGCATGCCTGGGGTCCTGCTGATCCAACAAAGCATTTTGTGCAATCACTCTGGATGCTAATTGGCTCCACTTCGTCTCAAAGAAGTCATATTCTACAAGATGGAACAAAACACGAGCCATCCTCCGAATATCATAAGGTACTAACAGATTAGCATTTAAAATTCTAATAATCTGCATAACTGCAACAGACCCTAGGCCGTATCTGCTAACGTTGTCCCGGAGATCCCTCACGGCCTCCCAAGGTAAAGGTTGATATGTGTTGCGATTGTTACCCAAAATAAAAGGGGAAGCCTGCGGACCTCTCGGTAGCTCTGCAGCACCTGCTGCAGGTCTGGGATTCGTGGAAGGCGGCGGCGGCGGNCCGGTGTTCCCAGCTGGGGCAGAGGGCTCGGCCGCCGCCGCGGGTGCGGACAGGTCACGGCAGCCCTGCGCGGCTCCGAGCGGCGCCGTCCCGGGCTCCCCGCAGCCCCGCGCGGGTACGGAGCGAGCTGCGGGGGAAGGCGCGGCTGGCGGAGCTCCGGCCCCGCCCCGCGGCCCAGCCACGAACCCGGATGATGCGGGGGGCGGCGNCCCGTCTGAGTCCCGGTACCAACCGCGGGTACCGCCCGCGCCGAGTCGTCAACGGGCGGATCAAACTCCAAGTGCACCGCTCCGGGAGGATATCTAGTAGAGACCCCACAATGCGGGCACCGAGCGGTCACAGAAGCGGTCACAGAAGCACTCAGAGATGCACATTTGAGCCGAGCTCCGGACTGATCCGGCACCTCCCCATTCCCGCCCACCACCAGAAATACGCAGGGGGAAGGCAATTCCCCTTCACCCTGCCGCGCCCGGGGCTCGGGAATGGACGAACCCCCTGAAGCCAGCGACTCTCCGCCCCCCTGCCTATCACCCGGGAGTGACTGAGCTCCCTTAGCATCAGTTTGGGGGGGAAGGGAGGGCTGAACCCCTTGCAGAAACTCCAGCTCCTCCTCCGGCAGAGCCGAGAGCTTCCCGGGGGGGCTGCGAGAATCCGCCGGGCTNGGCGGGGGGCGGCGGGGGAGGGCGGCGCTCGCGGCGCGGAGGGGAAATGTCCCGTGGGTACGGCGCCCGGCAGTGCAGGGCTGCCCGGGCCCGTCCCCCCCGCGACCCCACTCCCACTCGGCGCAGCGAGCGCAGCGCGGGGAGCGGGCGGAGGTGCGGAGCCGCCCNCACCTCTGGACTATAGTCCTTATGCAGCATCTTGAGCAACTGATCACCCATCAGGGACCAGGGAGTCTTAGAAAAAACGTCCTCAGCGTGCGGAAAGAAACCCTTTCTTTTTCCCCAGAGGTAAAAACTCCACAATTCATGCCGGGGAACTTGAAAACCCTTCCTCGGCTAAGAACTCCTCTATAACTCCCAACACGCGGGCTTCAGCAGGGGAGACCTTGGGAATCTCCATTGCGGACACGGCACTACCGAGCAACTTACGGACTGCAGTTCCGCTCGGCGGTCACCAGGTGGCACAATAGAGCGCGACACCAATCACAGACACAGCAAACCCCAGCCCGGGAAAAGGAAAGAAGAGAAAACTTTATTTTGATTTTCGTATTATATAGAGTTTTGGGGACGACCATGGATTGGAGAATGAGGTCACCACCTCTCCAACCACACTGGTCAATGAAAAGGTCCATCAAACCTTTCTCCTCCCAGGAGAAAGGAATGAAAAACAAAAAGACAGTTAGGAAAACATCTGTGTGTTTACATGAAACAGCGTGAGAATTTTTATCACAACAATGAAAACATCAGAAGGCTGAAAATCAGGGCCACAATTATTAATTTTTTTATTTGGGAAATACTAAGCTGGGGAATATTTAGCCTTCTGTGATTCAGTGGGGTTTTTTTGTGGTTTTTTTTGTTTGTTTTTTGTTTTTTTTAATAGCCTAATAAATTGAAAACTTCTCAATTTCTCGATATTTCTGCAATGCCTTATACCAATTTCTATTTCAGATATACCCTTGAGCAGAAGCTTCTCCTTCAACAGATTTGAGAAATCATTTCAAAAGTGATTCTTTTAGGTCCTCAGATAAAAGCTAACTTAAATCACGCATTTAGAGTGTTTTATTAATTAATCTAAAATGAAAGGGAAATATTTCAAAGCTAAACATTATGTAAAATAATACAAAATATATGACAAACAATTAGTGTATTTAATTCTGATAGAATTAAGGTCTGAGTTAAAGGAAAAGGCATGTCCCTAGATATGCCTTAAAACAGCATTCTTTTTTTTTTCATATGCTTCCTTTTACTTCCATGAAAAGATGGTGCTTCTCCAACAAGTAGGATGGTTTGCAGGAGCACTAAATACCCCTCAGGTATGTTCTGAGAGGGCCCAAGCTCCACTCTCCCTCAAATGATTCCCATGAAGAGCTTGGGAGTCAAAATGCTCCAAGAATCACTCCCCGGAGGCAGTTCACATGCAGAAGTGCCACTTTTCTGTTGTGTAGAGAAGGTGACATTTATTTTTCTGCTGTTTGTTCTTTAGGAAGACAGTAGCAAAGTTAGCAGCTCATTCAGGCACTTGAAATCTTTGTCCAGAGCTGACCACCCTGCTCCACTGCTTTCTGCTGCTGTACAGTGCTTAACTTTGATGCCCAAAATCTGTTTGCTGAACTGGATACCCCTGGGGTGCAGTCAGTAAATCTGACTTAGGTGGATAAAGCAGTCAACCAGAGCGTGGCTTTGATTTCAGGTTAATAGCAGTTTAATGTTAAATCCCTGGGGTTTGATTCCCTGCAGTTTATTACAGTTATTGTAATCTCTGTGCTTTGACTCACTGCAGTATTATATTTTCTTGCTATATTTGATATCTTAATTCATCATATTTTTGTGTACTGCACAAGGATTTGTCTTCTCATTTGAAAAATCACTCTATTTACAATTATACAATAACATAGAAAAACAAAAGTCACAAACATGACTTGAAAACGGTACAAAATAATGATAAAAACTTTTAGAAATACATGCCATAAGGTAGTCAGAAAAAATATATTTCAAAATCACCCACAAAAAAACTATCCTCCCCTCTAGCATTGATTTTATTCTAAATTAAGTAATGTTAGCAGCTGATTTTAAAAGTGCTAGTACAGATACTTTACTCAATAAAACGACATGTTCACTTACAATTAGTTAATCATTAGCATCACCTTCCTGTCCAGGATATAAATATATGGGAGACATAATTTTCTTTGTCTTCTTTGAAATTGCCAGGATTTTAAAATAGTCACCCTTTGTAGAAGCAAGGGGGCACTTGTAGACTGGCTCAATTATGTGCACTATTGACAATACATGTGAAGGTGTGAATAGCAAGATAATAATGTTTGCCTTTATGGTTCAAGAGAGTTAAACTGAAAGGTGGCTGCAAAGAATCTTGTGATACTGAGTGACTGTGCAAGCAAATGGGATATGAAAATTAATTGCAGGTCACCACCAGTAATGGAATAAGAATATATAATCAAACTTCTTTACATCCATATAGTCAGTGGCTCCAAATTAGCTAACACCTCTAAGGAAAATGATCTGAGAATAACTACATTTTCTTCTGGAAACTCACTTGCACTGAAAAAGACCTAATATATTTTTCTCATATTTCCTGTACTGGCATTGCAGTCCAAGTTGTGCAGTGGTGGAACACAGGATCACTTGCTGGTTCCCTCAGGAGGAGAGTCGATGGACTAACATAATTGTCACTACAGTTTGGAGCTTTCTTTAACATCCAGTAATCATTTCAAGAGCACTGTGTGTATATAAACAACCCCAGGGCTGCCACAACAAATTTGTATTTGGCTCACCAACACCAGACTGGTTCACTGCTTATGCACAGCAGAAAAGGAGACACAGAGAGAGACAGCTGCTTATCTCAATTTCCCTCCAGTGAAGTATTCTTCAGTGCTTAACTAAGGAATTACTCAGATGGCTTCATAACACTCCACTGACTCTGGCACAATTTCTTCATAATCCTCCTGGCAATTCAGTTTTAGGTCTTCCAGGTGGTATGATGCCCCCACCATGTACTGGAACTCCTGCCAGGAGGAAGAGCCAGGAAACACATGGGAAATATCTCTCATCAACACTACCCAGTTAACTTTATGTGCATCATCCTCATAATCCTAAATTCGGCACATTCCAGTGTTACAGAAAATGCACAGGAATCTCAAGACACGGGAATAAACAGCATGGGCTGCCACATCAGGAGAGCTGAGCAGCATTACTGCCAAGCTCATCACTGCTCGGTGCTGGAGGCTTCATCTCATCACACAGAAGCAGCATCAGTTCACCACCAGCCTAAGGAAATCCCCAGCCTCACCCTCCTCCCTCTCAGAACTGCATCAGAGCCTAAAAATGTGAAAGTGACTCTTGGAATGAACAGCCACCCAAGAAGTCACTCTGTGTGGATCAACAAACTTCAAATGCTGTGATTGAAAGTACTCTCATGAAATGAAATCTGAGTCCCAAAGTCCCAAAATCCCCCAATTCTTGGATTTTCAGGGTCTGTGAATATGACATTTATACAGGATTCCCTTCCACATATCATTAAGGATGGAGAGAGATGACTATTCAAAACATTTTGGCCCCTATTTAATTTAATTTTATTTCATTATAATGCTTTGCTTCATGGTTCATCTTATGGTTTTTGGTTTTTCTTCCTCACTTGCTAGTAGAAAGGTAGGGAGCCTTTTCAAGAACAGAATCACATTTCTAAATTTTGGCTTTTTTTCTGAGAACTCTAAAATCAATACAAATTCAGACTTATTGACAGGAGAACCTTTAGTCAAAGAAACCTTAAACTGAAAAAAACTCTTCAGGAAGAATTACAGTGGTGGACCATGAAATGAATGTCATAGGTCCTATTATGACATTAAGATAGGACACAATTTTTAAAATAAAAATATAAAAAATATTTTTATTAATAAATAATATAATTGCATTTGGTTTTGTTTTTTCTTTAAAAAGAACAATTATTTTAGAAAAAAAAAATTACAGAGGCTTTTTTGAAGCATATACTATTCTCTACAGGAACCTTATGATGGACCAACATTTTTCCAGATAGTTCTGTGGATACTCAATACTTTACCAGCTGGCAGAATATCTCCACCTGTTGAATAGAAGCCTATGTTTCCATAAATGCAGATACTTATAACAGCCAATACTGAAGTTTCAAGGAAGTTATCCCTTTTAGAGTAGCACTGATATTATGCTGGAAAACCAGACAAACACAAAGACATACACATGTATCATTACACATGTATACATATATGTATGAATTTACTGAGTGTATAATTCTAATAATTTTTTTAAAATTTGCTTTACTTCAGAGGTAATTGAGAAAGTAATATTGCATCTGTTCTATAAATGGGAACCTGGAATAATGATTTCTTATTCATTAGATCAAAGACAATTTAATGGAGATGCCCAAACAGTCCTTTGAGTGAGAAACCAGTCTTCAGGAGGGGCATCCTCAGTTTTGATCCTGTCTAAAAGGAGGGCTAATCACAAGGAAAAAGTCATGCTCCTTTTTTGCCTTCTTGCCAAGGGAGCTCTGTGCCTCAGGCAAGGCCCTTTCTGCTGAGGACATAAGGAATGTATGTAGAAAATGTATGTACTGTTCTCACAACCACACAGGTACAGAAAGACTAAAGAAAACTGGCATTTAAACCCTTGGAGTCCCAAACTGAAATGAAACTGCGAGCTCCTGGATAAAGCAATGAGAGCTGCTGCTGAATTCCTGACATATGCAGACTGCAGAAATACTTCAAAATATACAACACAGGCCACTGGATGACATGCCACATTTGAACCTGGAAGTTTCTGATTTTGTTCTGCTAGTATGCGACTGTGCCATTTCTGGATAGTCATGTTTCAAATTCTTGATCTCTTGTTTCATAAAACTCTTTGGCATAGGTTTCGTCCCACACATTTTTGCTGTGTGAGACGCAAAGACAAGGCAAAAAGGAAGCCTGATTTCAACTGTGGCCTTCAGCTACTCAGGGCTAACCACTGTACCACATGTTCCGTCACTGATGGATTCATGAGTCTGGCACAAACACATTTTGAGTGAAGAACTGAACAGCATTAGCAATCAGTGTATAATGCAACCACTGCAGCACTAGCAGGGAAAGGTTTGAGATCACTCAGTGACGAGCACTGATAAACTGGTTCACTACAATAATTTAATAAACTGCTTATCTAGTTTTTTTACATCCTATACAACAATGCAACGCTTTTTTTCCTGTGTGGTTAGTAATGGTGACGTTCATTACGTCAAAATAAGGAAAAAGAGGTGTGCAGTACATGATATTCTTGCCAAAACATATTTGGCGCCTTCAGGTAGGTAAAATCAGATTATTGACAGCAGAGGGCAACACAGAGCTCATTAGTGAATAAAACCAAAAACACATACCAAAAAATCATACCAGCTTTTTACTGTATCAGAGTATAAACCCCAGCATCATCTACAGATTTGCTGTAGAGCCAAAATTCTGGAAGTAGTAATCTCTTAAAAAATCATTTTGAACACCTATGTAAAATACATGTGAAAGAGGAAAGCACTGCAAAAAAGGCAATGACAAATACCTTTACTTTTACTAAACCACATCTACTTTTACATGCTTACTGCATAATCAGACATGTCAAGCAGACTTCATTTTATTAAAAAGCTGTAACCCTATGAAATTTTATAACATTTATTTTCTTTAACTCTGTGTATACCAATAGCTCCATTTAACATCCAAAAGACTAACTGGTTATACCAAAAGTAGTGCAGTACTATGTTGAAAACAAGAAGTTTTACAATGCCTTTGTTTTTTTTGCTCTCTGATACTTATTCTCAGATCTGATACTCATTTACCTTGTATGTCAACTGTGTTTCCAAGCCATATTTCCTCAAAAAGGACCATGTCATGACTGAGGTTAAAGTTTAAAATCACATAAATGTCATTTATTTTTCATTCATCTTAGGGCTGAAACGAGCATGGTGGGACTCCCCCAGCCACACAGATACCAAAGGAAGGCCCTGCCCTGCACAGGGGCCACAGGGCAGCATCGTGGTGTTTCTTTCACCCCACAGCCACGCCATGTGCCAGATCGACGCCCAAAACAGCCGCAGCCTCAGTGGACACTGTGTCCTCACACCTGAGCCTGCATGGGACACCAAGCTGTTTCCATGGCTGCTGCCCTCTCGGGAGTGCTTTCACCCTGCAGCAGCCCCGGGCACAGCACAGGAGCCCACGGTGAGGGCACCTCGGTCATCCCACAGCAGAATCACAGGATCGCTTAGCTTGGAAAAGACCTTCGAGATGGTCAAGTCCAACCCCTAAGCCAACACCACCCTGTCAACCAGAGCACGGCACTGAGTGCCACGTCCAGACTTTCCCTAAACACCTCCAGGGACAGAGGTGACTCTGCCACCTGCTTGGGCAGTCCGTTCCAGCATCTAACCACTCTTTCTGTGCAGAAATTCTTCCTAAAGTCCAATCTAAACCTCTCCGGGCACAGCTTGAGGCTATATCCTCTCATCCTGTCTCTAGTTGCGTGGGAGAAGAGGCCGACCCACAGCTGGCTACAATCTCTTGTCAGGTGTTTGTAGAGAGTGCTAAGGTCACCCTGAAACCTCCTTTTCTCTCGGCTAAACAACCCTCGGCCGCTTCTCATAGGAAAAATGCTCCCAACTCTTCACCAGCTCCGCCGCCCTTCTCTGGACACGCTCCAGCACCCCAGCGCTCTCCCTGGAGTGCGGCGCCCGAAGTGAGCACAGTAGTGCAGGTGGCCCCAGCGGTGCCGGGAACAGGGGAAGAATCGCTTCCCTAATCCTGCTGGCCGCAGTATTTCTGGTACAACGGGACGTGGTTTCTCTTCTCGGGGACAGCCCGCGCCCGCAGCGGGGCTGCCCCAGCCCGGTGTCCACTCGCGGCCCGGCAGCGGCGGGAGCGGCGCGCAGCCGCCTGGGCCGCCCCGCGCGGAGATGGCGGCGGAGGAGGAAGCGGGCGGGCGGCGCCATGTCGGGCCGCGCTGAGGAGGTGAGGGCGCCGGCCCGGCTGCCGGGGCACGGGGCGTGCGGGAGCAGCGCTGTGTGTTTCGCCGGGGGCAGCAGGAGTGCGGCTTCCCCGCCTCAGTAGTGCCCGGAGAGCCGCCGCTCTTGCCTTGGCGCTGGCGGTGAGGTCGGGGGAAGTCGCAGGGGGCACGGACCGCCCAGCTGCTCCCCAGCCCCGGTTTGCCCTTCCGCGCGGTGCAAGGCCCGGCTTGCCCTCGGTCCGAGGGGAACGGGAAACAGCGGGAACAACGCCCTGAGAAGCGGGGCTTTGGTAGGTAGGGCCGTGATTGCTTTTCCTCCTGCCCCGGCTGTGAGGGGCGGCATTTCGCCCCGAGCAGGACAGCAGTGGGTCAGAGTTAAACTAGAGGGGTCCGGGGATGTGTAGTAGGAAAGGGTGTGAGGAGCCAGGGGAGGTTTAGGCTGGACATTAGGAAGAATTTTTTCACCACCATGATTAGATGTTGGAATGGACTGCCCAGGGAGGTGGTGGAGTCACCGTTCCCGGAGGTGTTTGAGGACGTGGCACTCCGTGCCATGGTCTGGTTGACAGGTAGCGTTCAGTCATCGGTTGGACTCCATAATCTCAGAGATCTTTCCCAACCTAATTAATTCTCTGATTTTGTGAAGTTTTAATGAAGAATTTGGAGAAAAATCTAAACAGAGTTAGCGTGCCCCTGGCATTCAGGATCGCAGAGTGTGCGCAGGCCCACCCATTTCCTGGGAAGCGAACACAGGCAGATTTGCAGGCTGATCTCTCCCAGGTTTCATGGGCTGGTGACCGAGATGAAGGGTCCAGTGGTGATGCTCAGCCGCTGGTGGCATGAGCCTGACCCCAGCCTTCGGCCAGACAAGCTGTCACCTCTGGCTGGCTTCAACGCCAAGCGAATGTCAGCTGCTTTCACATACACACGGCTGGGCTGCTGCTCCTGTAACTTCCCTCCTGATTTATATCGAAAGTGGCTGTAATTCCACTCACAGAACAGGCTGACCTTGGAAGCTGCAGGATGGATATCTGTAATGGTGCTATTACAGGAATTCTTTATGTATTTGTTAAATTGGTCTCCATGCAGCATTGATGTCTTGAAATAAGACATATGCTGGCATAAATATAGAAAGGAGTTAAAGTTCACGATTTTAAATGTAGTATTATTTTAAAAGTTAAATATATAAAAATCCATTTCAAGTGTATTTCACCCCTTGCTTGAACCAGTACATCATGCGTCTTTGATCAAGACTTTAAAGTATTAAGAAATTATGTACTTTCACTTTTAAGTATTCATATTTTAGCATAAGGAATGTCAGTAGACACTAATAATGTTTTACAAATACCATTTATTTAAATCATACTCTTTATCCATTCAGGATGGATGGCCTTTTCAGGAGCATATGTACTCTCCTGCATTTGTAGTTATAGTAGAATATGTAAAAGTCTCAATTTTTTTTTCAAGTGCTGGCTGCTGGAGGCATGTTGTGCATGATACTGTAACCTTTCCTTTTCAAAAACATATAAAGCCCTAATCATTTTGTCTGCAGTGGAAAGATGGGAAGCCTAGAGGCTTACAACTTCAAAAGAAATGCAGAACAGTTCCCGTTTGTTTCCTTCTAAGAGTGTCATAGTGTGTAAGCCAATCTCAATGTATTAGGAATTTTGAATTATGATTTCCCAGTCTTTGGAGGACAATGTTATGAATGCTTCTTGTGCACAGATGCTGAGTAGAGGGAGCAGAGTCGCTGAGTGATACAATCCCAGTGACGTTGAAAGAACACTGAAACATTTAATGAACTGAAACTGTTACCTGTATAGGGCACTGCAATTAACGTATGTTGAAGAAACTGGCTTCTATTTGGCAATGTCACAGCCGCCTTGAAATCTTTTGGCTGGTTTGCTGTTTGATTGGAGCAGTGATTGGAAATATGAATATGAACATTTGCATCCATCCAGATGAGCAGTTAGGAAACTAAACTGTATTGCATAGAAGTAGTTATTTAATAAACTATGGCACATCCGCTTAGATCATATTTCTATTGCCAGGTATGTTTCTTGAGTGAGGAAGAATATTTATTATATCCTCTTGTTGTGGGAAAATAGTGAAACATTGTTCATGTTGTCTGTCAGATTTAACAACAATTCTTTTTTGTTCTAAAATCTGTTACTGTTGGAAAAACATGAATGTTAGGAAAGGAAGCAGTAATTTCATAAAGTGCAAAAAACTCTTTTTCACACAGTGAAGTTTTGGTTCAGTACTGAGGCAAATGATGTTAAAGGATTGATATTAGCATTTTCTGCTTTGCTCAGCTTAAGTTATGCTCTTCATGATAGAGACATGTTGGGAAAACATCAGATGTATTGCTGACAAGCTTGGATTTTTATGCAGAAGATAAGCTGTACTCTTTAGCTTGCAGGAGACTGTTAATACATAATCACAAAAATTATTGTATGGTTTGTGAAAAACTGTGTGCAGCTGCACCAAAAGCCTGAATCTCATGATAAACATTACTGTAGCAGCTCAGCTTAATTTGTGCAAAATACACATCACAATGTGTGTCTCTGCCATAGCCAGGTAGCATCAAGTCATGTCCAAGTCATCTGCTGAAGTTCCATTCAACACACTTCTTTTCCTGTGTATTGTCACCTGAGGCCAAAATGGGAGTTCATGTTTAGAAAATGTGACCCGTGTGTCAAAAGCCTGACTTTTGACCTGCTTGAAGCCCCAGCTAGTACCTCATACTGACAAGTAGTGGAAAGTGGCTGAGAGAAAAGTGATTCCTCTGCCAGCTTTGACAAGGCTTTGTCATGAAAATTTGAAAAACCAGAGAGCTCCATGGAACATTTCTGTGACCTTGTTCCCAAACTAGGAAATGGATTTTAGAATAAAGTTAGTTAATATTGAAAAATGATCTGGTTGTACCTTAGAGAAACCACACAAGTGTTTCTTTATGTGAAATGATGCACATTTTAAAGCAAGTAAACACCCACTTTATTTATACATTGTTACCAATAAAACTGTTGATGACAACTCTCTCAGAACTACATATACATTTTATTATTGCCCCCTGAATCATAATGTATTAGAACATATTGTGAGTTTGTATATCTGTTCAATTGTGGGACAGATTAGCTAGTATCTCCACTTGACACTTGTATTCTGTAACTTGTCAAAGGTAAATTTTGTAATTTTTTTTAAACTCCATAAAATTATTTTATTAGCAAGGTCAACAATATGAATAAAAATAAAGATTTCATATCAGTGGAATAATGCATTACTTATAACATTTTTAGTATTTCAAGTAGTTGAAATTTTACTCCATTCAGTAGAAAAATACACATGGTTAAGGAAGACAGGCTATAGAAAAAGCTAAAATATCTTCCAGTGTGAATCAGTTTAACTGTAAAGTAAGTTATTTAAAGGAGCCATTAGCAAGGTAATGTCTCTGCTGGGATGTGCATCCTCTCTAACATCAGCAGAGCATCCTAGAGCTTGAAACAGCTGTAGCTGTTCAATTTGTAAAGTATTTTCCCATTTTGTTTTTGCCATGGAACAAGTCAGGGTTTAATTCATCTGGTGTAGCTGTAGTATATTGAACCTTTTCATGAGCTCTGGCTTACATACTGGTGTCAAACGAAGCCAGTGGCTAAGCAGTCTGGTAAGGACAATAGCTTTTCCTATCTCATTAAATCCATGCATGTTTGATCTTACTAGAAAAATGTGCTGACAGCTCTGCATTGGGATTGATCCCTGAGGCTTGAGAATTTCATTATGCCCTCTATTGATTGTTTTGGGTTTTTTTTTAAAGAATATAAGAATTGAATTTTAATTTAAAATGAAGGGGTCTAGAAGAAGCAACTCCAAATAAGGATTAAAAATTGGCCTTGTAAAAGAGGATACTCTGTGCACCTTTGCATGAATGTGATACACTCTGCCATCTCTCCTCTTCAAACTTGCTAATTTGGGAAGAAAGCTGTGGGAGAAAGATTTCACTGGGAGAAATACAGGGTCAAGACAGTGTAGCTCCAGATTATCTGAATGCTGTAGCTCAAGCAGTCACTGATGGAAAAGATGCAGAACAAAGCTACTTCTCCATATTGCTGCTGTGTACTCCAGTGCTTCTGGATCTGTGAGTGAGAGGTGACTCTTGGTCAGTGAGGTGCCAGTGATCATGGACAGCTGGAAATTATACTGTTGTATTGCCTCAGTTCTCATTGTATTAATTTAGCTTTATTCATGTGGATATTCTTTGAAGATGAACTTCTGTCTAGTTCTGCATTTTTTAGGTGTGGGAGGCAGTCCTGTGGAGAGGCAGGAAGAGCTCTGATTTTTGCTGGGATGAAATAAAGCTCCAATAAATGGTTTCTTGGTGACATCATTGATATCTGCTCTCCCACTGTAGACAGGATGAAGAAATGATTTTGGAATTGGAGGCTGGCTGTGAGAATTCTGATTTCTGCTTAGGCTCTTGAATTTAAAATAGCATTTGATAATTTTCATTGTTTATATGGGATTTAGGTTGCCCAAAGTAAGCTGGTGTTTCCAGGACTATACTGTGCACCACCTCTGCTATAGCATTAACATTTTTTAGCACATTTGCATAACATCTATTCCACTGTGTCATGGTTTAACCCCAGCCAGCAGCCAAGCCCCATGGAGCCTCTCACTCATGGCCCCACTAGCAGGATTGAGGAGAGAATCAGAAGGATAAAACCCAGAAAACTCATGAGATAAACACAGTTTAATAGGGAAAATAAAAGCTGCACTCACAAGCAAAGCAAAACCAGGAATTCATTCCCTGCTTCCCACGGGCAGGAGGGTGTTCAGCCATCTCAAGGGGAGCAGGGCCCTACCATGTGTCACAGTGACTTGGGAAGACAAACTTCATCATTCCAAATATCCCCCCCTTCCTTCTTCTTCCCCCCACTGTATATACTGAGCATGACATCAGATGGTCTGGAATGTTCCTTTGGTCAGCTGGGGTCACTTGTCCCGGCTGTCTCTCCTCCCAGTCTCCCGTGCCCCCCCAGCTTCCTCACCAGCATGGCAGTAGGAAAGGCAGGAAAGGCCTTGGCTCTGTGTAAGCCCTGCTCAGCAATAACAAAAACATTTCTGTGTTATCAGCCTGTGTTCAGCACAAATCCAGAATACAGCCCCATACCAGCCACTGTGAAGGAAATTAATTCTATCCCAACTGAAACCAGGACACACTGTTAGGAGCACTTGGCTTCTGATCCTTGTCTGGGCTGTGATCTAGATTTTTTTCCAATTACATAGAATTTCTTGGAGAAAAGCTCTTGATGGTGGAGGTTGGGATGAGGGAGAAGAGGATAGATATTCACCCTTCCAAGACATTCATACACACTTGCTTGGATGCATTCTGAGTTTGTCTTGGTTTTTCAGGGTTAAGACAAAATGGCTTTGTACAAGATAAGGTGTAAAGCAAAGACAAAGAATTTATCCCAAATGTTTTTGGAGAGGGCAGTGTTTTTCCCAGGGACTGAATTTGCACTTAACAGCAAGTGTCTCAGGCTGGGATTTATTTTTTGTTTGTTGCTTTTCTCTTACTCAGTCATTTTACTGTTTAAAAATGTTCTGATTCAACTTGGCATTATTACAGGATGCCCATATTTTGAACCTGAGGTAGCCTGATGTTTATTTTTTTTCTGGAAGCAAACTGGCTTACAAGGTTTTTATTGATTGTCATCGTTTATTCTTGTACACACAAGTGACTCATTATACCGTGCAGTCAGGGTGAGAGCTCGTAATGATTTGGCAAGAAAGTGCCTCATCAGCACAGCATTACAGAGTCTCATTGTAAATACGAGCCTTGTAACCTTCAGTGTAGGCTTGGAATTCAAACAGATGTTCTCATGCATATTTGGAAAGTCATGGAGGTTAGGTGAAGTCCCTGGTGACTGGAAAAAGGGAAATGTTACTTCCATTTTAAGGGGAAAAGGAGAGAAAGAAACATCAAGGGAACTACAGACCAGTGAGGCTCACCTCTGTGCTGAGGAAGAGCCTCCTAGAAGATGTGCTAAGGCACATAAAAGACAGGAAGGTAATTCAGGGTAGCCAGCATGGCTTTACTAATGGCAAGTCATGCCTGACCAATCTGGTGGCATTCTATGATGGAGTGGTGACAAGAGAAAACTGACCAGTGTCATCTATCTAGACTTCTGTAAGGCCTTTATTGTAGTCCCACATGACATCCTTATCTCCAGATTTGAGAGACATGGATTTAATGGATGGACTCACTCATAGTCAGTGGATAAGGAGTTTGCTGGATGGATGCAGCCAGAGAGTTGTGGTCAGTGGCTCAATGTCCAGGCAGAGGCTGGTGACAAATGGTGTCCCTCAGGACTCTCATGGGACTGGCAGCCTTTAATATTTTCATCAGTGACATGGACAGTGGGATTGGTGCACCCTCAGCAAGGTTGCAGATGACACAACAGTAGGACAGGATGTCATCCAGGGGGCCCTGGACAAACTTGAGGAGTGGGCCCACGAGCACCTCATGAAGTTCAACAAGTCCAAGTGCAAGGTGTGCACCTGAGTCAAGGCAATCCCAGACATGAGCACAGGCTGGGAGAAGAACTGGAGTCATTCAGAGCAGCCCTGCAGAGAAGGACTTGGGGGTTCCTGTGGATGAAAAGCTGGACATGAGCCAGCAGCTTTTAGCCCAGAAGGCCCATGGCACCCTGGGCTGCATCCAAAGCAGCCCAGCCAGCAGGTCGAGGGAAGGGATTCTCCCACTCTACTCTGCCCTCATGAGACTCCACCAGGAGTGCTGCATCCAGCTGTGGGGTCTTCAGCACCACAAAAACATGGACTTGTTAGAGCAAGTCCAAAGGAGGACCACAAAGATGATCAGAGAGCTGGGAGCACCTCTCCCATGAAGACAGGCTGAGAGAGCTGGAGTTGCTCAGCCTGGAGAAGAGGAGGCTTTGGGCAGGCCTTACTGTGGCCTTCCAGAGCCTTAGAGGTGCTTCTATAAAGGAGGGAGAGGGACTTTTTATATGGGCAGATAGTGCTAGACCAAATATCAATGGATTTGGATTAAAAGAGGGCAGATTTATATTGGATGTTAGGAAAAAATTCTTTATGCAGAGGGTGGTGAGGCACTAGAACAGGTTGTCCAGAGAAATTGTGGCTGGCCTATCCTTGGGAGTATTCGAGGCCAGGTTGGATGGGGCTCTGAGCAACCAAGTCTAGTAAAGTGGCATCCCTGCCCATTGCAGGGGGGCTGGAACTAGGTGTTCTTTAAGGTCCCTTCCAGCCTGAACCATTCTGTGTTTCTATCACTGCTAAACTGAAATGCCCTGTGCAGTTGTGGGAGGATGTTTGTTTTCTACTGCACAAAATTGTGACACTATAATTTGTTCATTCTTTTTCTTACAGCTCCGCCTTAACAAAGATGCATGATTCATTTCATAACTTAAGAAAAAAAATTGTTTTTCTCAGATCTCTTGTCTCTTAGAATTAGGAACACATCCAAATAGTGCTGAGTTCAATTCAGTTAATTTTATAAATATCTGCTCAGCAGCATTTGTCAAATTGCATTACATCAGGTAGAAAAGTGGTCAAATTCCAAATTAAAAAAAAAAAATCAAAGCAGAGTGTACAGACAATAACTGGATAGGATATATACTCTTTCCCTCCTGTCTGTATCCCAGAATCTATGGACTGCACAGTTTGTTTGCCAAAATTAGGCAAATATGTACATTAAAAATGTGAAGTCTCCTAAAGTTCATAGAGTAATTGTTTTATCTTTTTTCTCCTCAGGCTGGGGTTTCTCATGTACATTTCCAAACATTCCATGGGTTTGCTATGCCACAGCTCCCTCAAGTGGTAGAATAATTTTCCATTTGGAATTGCAGCTTGATTTCTGTGACGCACTTGCATTCTCTTCAGAAGGTTTTGGGGCTTCTCCCAGCTTACTGTTCTATCTGATTTATAACAGAAACATCAGAGTTCAAAGAACAGGAGTCGGAGCAGGGAAGAACTCAGACTTGCTATACTTGGGTTTCCAGTGAACTTTGGCTAGAAAATACACTGCAATATTACCATTGCCTCAGTAATTTCAAGTTTCTTCCTATAAGAATGTGAAAAATGTGTTTTCTACAGTTGTCTGACATAATCATGTTGTGCCTTGATTAGGAAAGCAGAAAAGGTGCTTGGCATTCAGACTTAATATGAAGTGCAATGCAGGTTCCCCAGTATTAATGAGCTTTGCTTCATCCTTTGAAAGAAACCATGGCAGTAAAATGAACTGTTGGATTATTTTGTATGTTCCTTATAAGTTTAGGAATTTCTGTTTAATTTCTTTTTGTGTAAAACAATGGGGTCTGTGTCAACCTCGGTGGTAAATCTGGTCCTTACATGATTTATAGGGCAACAAACAACTTTTTATTGTTTTTACCACACTTCCTTTTAATTTGAAAACAGAGATAAAATTTATGCTTGAGTCATTAGTGTAATATTTTAGTAGTTAGTGTAATATTTCAGAAGTATATATTGCTTTTCACCTTGAAAGATTTTTAAATTTTTTGCAAACTAGGTACACACAGCAAAGCCAGGACCATTTCAAGAATATTTTCCCTGCAGAAACCTCTCTGATATCACTGATTATTACCTTTATTCAGTGTTTTTTTTCTGCTGTCTGTTTCTTATGCTTCTCCCAATTACCAGTGAATATCCATCTCCATTAAAATATTTAAGTACTTTTTCCTGTTACTTTTAGCTAACTTTGCTTATTACATTTGAAGGGAGTCACTCCATTCTACCTCTTTGCTATAATTCATACATTTTGAGAAAAGCATTTCCTTTGAAGCGATTGTTTTGGTTTAAATATTAGTAGTCTATTAGGTGGTTTAATTTCCAAAATTATTTTAAAATAATTGTTTATAATCTGATGTCAATATTGTGATTTCAGTTTGTTTATTTAACTGCTGCCAAAACATTTACAAAATTGAATATAATGTTGCATGACCTTGAAAAAGTCAGTGCAGGACTAAGAAAATTTTAAATTCCTGATAACTAATTTATTGCCTTAGTGTAAGAGTCCTATGGTAGAGCCTTGCCGTGGTGGGGGGCTGTGTAGGGTCAGGTTGATAATGATGAGCAAGGACCACTACCATGAAGCAGGTGATACCCACAGACTCTGCATGCTGATTTCTTACATACAGATCCTCAACCTGCAATATTAGAGAGGAAGCCTTCTATGGCACATAGTCCTCAATGGAAGATCCAAATACCTCATCTTTGCCACAGGATAGAAGTATATGCACTGACAAATTATCAGCAGAGGTTTGTGTGTGATAATTTCTTTGTGTGTCCATAGTCCTATATGCTAAATATTGAGAGTTCATTATTTCATCTTGCATTTAGATAAGTCTATTTATGGTGTGTGAACATAATACAACACATACATAGACACACACAAGATGTGAAGAAAATGTGGAGTATGCTGGAAGAAGCAGAACTGATTCTAAGGCATAGGGTAATCATACTGGTTTAACATACAGCTGTCACGAACTCCACCCTGGATTGCATGGAAAGCAGTAAATTGGCAGATAATGGTTTTCTAATGTCAACTTCTTGGTATTCTGGAGACAGGGAACTGTTCTTGTTTTGTGATGGCTCTCCTGCATGGTAAAGCTCTTTCTGTTAACAGCCTCTGTGTTCCTGTAGCAAACAGAGGAGTGGATGGACTGACATTCTTTTTAGTATGGTGATGCAGAAGGCTCAACTTAAGTATGTGAAAACTGCATCCTGTTTCTCTGAGTTTGAAACTTCTTGAGTTTGAATAACTTCTTGAGTTTGAACTTCTTGAGTTTCTTGAATAAATTGGTTTCTGTAATCACCATTACTGAGGTTTTGCAGGACTTCAAAATGTAAGACAAGAGTGTTTAAATACAGCTTAAGGGAATGCTGAGAACATTTACTGTGGAGGATGTGTTGGTTCTGTTTCTCTAGAAAAAAGTGAAGTCTTATCCTCTCTGTCCTTTTCTTTTGTGGAGCTCTGAGGTCCTACCTAAAATTCAAACTTGTTTCTGTCATGTAAAAGACAAGTTCGCTGATATGGTCATAGAAACACCAGTGTGCAAATTACCCAGCTCTATCTCTTGTCCCTTCTGTACCCCTGTTCTCAGGAGTTTTCATCATGGAAACAATGATGCTGCAAGAAGCCAACTTACGACTTCCTTCCCATATGGATGTGTGTAGCTAGCCTTGTCTCTGTCAAGCAGATGAGTTTTTCTGCAGTAGAATCAGGAGGGATGCAATTTCAGACAAAACACTGATTTCATGCTTAAACTTAGAAGACTAACAGCAGAAAAGAAGAACACAACACTTAAAACACGCCATTATTTTCTGCATCCTACGTTTAGTTCTCCTTTCCAGCAAGAAGAATAATAATTTAGGAATATATTTTTTTGCATGCAAGTCTGCAATAACAATGCACTGAATATTTTTTGATCAAAGGCTTGATGAAAAGGAATCAAAAGGAAATGCTATTGAAACCATGAGATTCTGCATTCTGAAGACCCCCTTTGATTTTCCTTTATGTGTCAGAATATATGGGAGCATGCTTTAATAATGCTACAGCTGCAAGAAAATATAGAGGGATCTATCTTTAACCTTTAAGAATTTTCAAAATTTGTAGATGTCAGTGTTTTGAAACTGTTTTGCAGGTGTCATTGTTTTTGAGCTGTCCCATCTTGACAATCCATCTGTAATACGATGCCAGAGCTAGCAAGGGAAAGGGCAGCAGTGGGACCTCAGGTAGAAGTCACAATTCTGACCTGCTTCTCTAATAGCTGTAAGGAGAAATTTCTGAAAGTGTGATCTCTTGTATAGCAAGTAAAAAATTGAGGGTCATGTAGGAACCAGAATGGTGTTTTGGGCTTCTGTACATGATTTCAAGGAAATGGTGGGAAACCCAGTGATATATACAAATAAAACAGTAAAATAGCATAAAATGAAAATAAGACCTTGTGTGAATATACAGAAGATGAATTAATGTCATAACTGCAGGAAAGGTGATGATTTTTTTTGTTTGTTTCCAGGTTTAAAAATGTCTGATCTGAAAAATATTGTACACAGAACCCATTGTATTGAAAAACTGCTGTCTGACAACAATTTGCAAGATATTGAGGATCATCTTAAAGAACTTGAAGATGTTGATATGACTATAGAATATCTTCAGGGGACAGAAATTACCAAGGCTGTATATAGAGTACTCAAGAGCTGCCCTTCAGGAGAGTTGAAAAAGAAAGCAAAGCAGTTATTGTCAAGGTGGAAAGCACTTTACAAGAATAACTGTGCTCAGTCAGTGCAAGCTAAAAAGTCAGTTTCTGTTTATGTGAAAGAAGAAATGGAGCATCTCAGTGTAGTTCCCAGAGAGCAGTTGCTGTCTGAAGGACAGTGTCAGCAGGAGGCATTAGATGGTACTAGTTCCAACACCTTGGTCCCATCACAAACTGTTAAAAACGTGGTACGTAACAATGCAGAAGGCAGTGTGAATCAGCATTCTTCTTTTGAGGAACAACACACTGTTCATGAAGATTCTAGATCTGTTGTTAGCGAAGCAAGTCTGCAGCAGGATCTGATGAGAACTCTGAGGTGTAAATGTGTGGATCTTCTTTATAAAGCTTTGATTGGTTCTGCCAAAGATGAGGAAGAAACTGTTAAATGGCTAGAGTTGGCTAAAGAAATTGAAGAACATATTTTCGCTCTTCATGCTAAAAATGATAAAAAGTACAAAAATTGCATCAGAAGTAAAATCTCTAACCTTAAGAACCCTAAAAGTTGCCACTTAAAAAAGAACCTTTTTTCAGGAACTTTGAGTCCAAAGGCTTTTGCTGAGATGACAGTGATGGAAATGGCCACCGATGAACTGAAACAGCTCAGGGCTCTGTACACAAAATCATCTGTTCAGGAACATCAGCTTCCACAGGTTATTAATGGCACACAGACAAACAAAATAAAGTGCAGACGCTGTGACAAATTTGATTGCACTGTCACTCTGATTGCCAGAGGAACTCTCTTTCTTCCAGCTTGGGTGCGAAACACAAATCCAGATGAACAAATGCTGACTTATGTTATTTGTAATGGATGTGGAGAACAGTGGTATCACAGCAGATGGATTTGTTTGTAATGCTATCCCTCTATAATAAAGGGCTTGGAAACATGTATGAGAACATATCTCTGTTGAAACTGTAATTTTAAATTCTGTGCTGATATTATGTGGGTGCTGCCACTAAAAACTGCAATATCAGATTTTAAAAACTGCTAATGTATTTTTAAAAATGGCTTGAATGAATCTTATGTGTTTTTAAGTAATGTAAATATGTAAAGAAATAGAAGAGTAAAGGTAAAAAATGGTTACACTGTATCTGAGTGGAATATTTGCTAATGAATCCGTTAAAATTATTTCAAGTGCTGAGTTTTTTCCTGAAGGGACTGGATATTTGAATTTTTTTTTTAACTTCAGGAGGAGTTCTTTCACGGAAAAGAAGTTTCATTTACAGTAAACAAACTGTTTCCAAAACTGCAGTTCACATACTTATGTGCATTGCAGAATGTTCAGCATGGATTCACTCCTTAATTAAATCACTTTTTGCAAGCAAGTGTTAGATTATTAAGTCGGTTTGAGAAGTGATTTCTAACAGGGAAAAAAGAAACTAAAAGTAGAGGATTAAAGGGGGTAGAAAGCAGCTAGCAAATGAAAGCAAGAATGAGATTCTGCTTTAGTGTTTTTAGCTATTAGAAAGACAACAGGACTTGTGACAGTCTATCAGTATGCAGGTCAGATTTACAAGGTAAGATGGTTTGTCCTGCTACTGCAAAGAAATTAATGCAGGATAGACAATGCATTGTTTCAGAAAATTATGTAAATCTATTACTGGATGTATGTTTATTTAATAAATAAAATTAATAGGAGTTAATAATTTTCTTGAGTGGATATCCTCTCTGGAGCTGGGAGATCTGTCCTGAACTGAGAAAATTAATGTTTCTATATAGCGCACATTACCCACAAACAATGAATAGAAGGAAATCCAATAGCAGAAGTTTTTATACATATTTTTGTTCCAGAGTCAACAGGATTCTCACTGATTGTTCACTAGAAGTATTTATTTATTTAAAAAAAAAAATTCTTCTCACTAAAGTAAGAGAACCTGTATTTTTTACAAATGCACTACAGGCATTTAGCACTTCAAGATTAAAATGTATCAGCAGAGCAGAGAAACCTGTGCAGTATTTGCTGGAGGAATTGAGGGCAGTTCTGCACCCATCTGACTGTGACACAGCTGAGGCGAGTCAGCTCCTCTGGGCTGAGCTGCATGACCTCTCAGAGAAAGGAGTTGGGGGTATAAAATAAGAAAATAGGTACTGGCTAACTAAGTGCCAGCCAGGACTGAAAGACAGGCCTTTATCTGTATATGGGGGAAATTATGCATAACCTGATGTTGCAAAGAGACACTTAAACTATTCAACTGAAAAAAAAAAGAAAAATCTGTTCTGTGAATGGTTAAAATTTACCTTTCAGCAGCATTATTTAGATTTTTAACAGGTAAAAATGTGTGTTTTAGGGGAATTGCACTTACGTAAAATACACATTAAAGCTTTAGGCCAGACCCCCAGTGCTCAGCTGTGTAACCAAGGAGTTACTATCTGGCCTTCCTTCCCAGCCCTTACTTGTGTGCTGGAATTGATGCTTTCAAGTAGCCCTGTTTAAGTGGCAGTACTTTTGTGTAAAGTGTTATTGTTAGCTTTCAATGAAAGTACAGGAAAGTAAACATTCCTGTGTTGGTGGATCACAGCAAGCACAGGATTGTGTGCAGTCATTTTGAAGGTCATGGTCCTGGTGAGGAGAGCTTTGTGCCAGCATTGTGCTGTGTCAGAACACCATGTAGCACAGAAGACTTTATTTTAGCTCTGAACAACTTATAAATAATTTCTGCCTGTAGTTGGTTTTGAAGCCATTCCAGTAATGTACAGCTTATCCAAGTTTTATCTTGGCAAAGGGAAGTACTAACAAGGCATGGAGGGTGTTTCTGACAGAATATATTTCAAGGGTAAAATTTGTATCAGTACATCACTAAATTTGTGATGTAATATGTAATATTGTTTTCTTTTGAACTGCCCATCACTAAATGTGTAACTGTGCAGGCTTAAAATATTTGACTGGCTAAGATTATATGTTTTGTCTCAAAATGTCTTTAAAAAGCCAACTTGCAACTACATATTGTGTACAACAGGAGGAGGGTATAGATTGCTGGAGTACAGAAAGTAGAGTTCAGAAATAAAAGAAAAGCTTTGAAAAGTGAGATTCTTTTATATTGTTGAAGTCTTTTTTTTCTAGTTCATTCCAGGTGAGAAAAAGATCTCTGAACTTCTTAAGCAGAGACAATTAATTTGGGTATGATATTTAGCATGTCCATGCTGCTATTCCTACAAGGAGTGTGTCTTTAGAGGTGATCCCCACAAACATAGGACAAATATGCTGACCAAGGCTGAAGTCTGTTTTTGTCTCCATGGAGTTTTCCAGAGATGCTGTAAATTCAACTCCTTTTCGAATCCTGTGATTTAACAGCAGAAATAAGGTCTTAAACATAAATTGCCTGCAAAGATCAAGCAGCCTGTACCTGCAGAACTTGTGATACATATCTTAAGAAGATGAGAGCTGAATTAACAATGAATTTCACACAATTTTCAATGTAAAAACAAAGACCCTGTTCTCTATCTGAAGTGCTCTTTTAATTGTAGTCAACGCTGCTCCCTTAACACCAGTAACAGAACTTCTGGTTCCTAGAAATCCCCTACCAGATCCACTTCCATCTGTTCAGTCAAGTGCCTTTTCTATCTCTGTCATATCCCTCTTACTGTGCACTTTTTAGGGATGTACTCAGCTGCCATTTGTTGTTTATAACTCTTTCTTCTTTTCAAAACAAAAAATGAATTTGTGCTGTTTGTTTTTCACTTAAAGTGTATTCCTTTCTGTCTGCTGTGCTATCTACATTTGCTACTAAAGCAAAGAACTGCAACTCTTTAAACAAAATAACAGCTCTTTTTTTGTGCCAAGAAGGAAAGTTAGCTTGTAACAGGCGGTGGTTAAGGAGCAAATATGTTGAATTACAGTTCTTCAGGGAATCTTCAGGGTGTAATGGCCCAATTCATTGACTGCCTGGAAGATAAGGAAAGAAACAAGAGCATTTTGATAATATCTTGGATTGCTTGTTGCATTCTGGTATCAACAGAGCCATAAATGACTTCATATCCCCTTATTTTGTACTGTTGTAATTCAGCCAAGTGGTGACAAAGTCATGTTTTACTGAGGCCGTGTCATCACTTGCCAGGATGGGACATAGTCTCCTTGCCAGCTACAGATGGTAACAAGTATTATTCACAAGCTCTTATTTTAAGAGAGCTTTGCTGATACAGAACTTCCCCCTACTCACAAAAAAGTTGCCCTTTATTTGCCATTGGATGTTTTTTGTGCTCTCCTCCCTGACATGGCATAACAACATGAATGCACCTCTGTGAACAAAATCCTTAAAGTGCAACATCCGCTCCCAGAGGAACGTACGTGTGAGGGAGCAGCAAGGGTGGTTGCTGCACAGAGGGAGGCGAACCAGGGGTGGACGGTGGGTGACATGCAGGGATGCAGGGACAGTGGCTTCAGTTGTAAGGGTCACTGTCCGGCAGCACCCAAACAAAAGCAAGGCAGCTCTGGTGGCGATAATGTGCCAAAACTCCAGTGAGAACTGGGCAAGTCTGGGGACGTGCTGTCGGGTGGAGATTGGTGCACAAGGTGGGGTGCAGGAACGGGGCCACCAGGCTTGTACAGTGCCTGAGCCACAATGGGGCTCTTGCTGGCGGTGGGAATCTGAAGCAGCTGCCCCCACCAGCACTGCCCCAGCCCTGCTCCCCGCACTGGGATGGTCAAACAGCAGCCTCAGACAGGGGCAGCCCCACAGCAGCCACCACTGGGACCCTGCCTGTCTGCAGAATTTAAACAAGAGTGATTTTGGTGCACTTGTTTCAAACTGCATCCTAACTGGGCATGTTCTGTCTGACCTCAGGACTGGCAGGTGTGCTTCATGTGACCAGCCTATAAGAGCATTATAAGACCTATAAAAGCAGGCCTTTAAGAGGCATTATTTGTTTGACAATTTGTGTTGTTCGGAAGCAACTATTGGGTTTTTTACAAACATGGTTTGTAACAGAGTGGACACAAGGAAAAGGACCTTCAGTACCTGATCCTCAAGCACTCATGCATGTGTATTAACCATGAGAGTAACCCTGTGATGCTCCATTGTGCCTACAAAATCGTAAGCATAGTAGCCATGGTTACACCATGGTTCTTTTCTAATTTCTTATATGTTCCCATGTAAAAGGAAATAAAAATACATCCTATCTGAGAAGTTCAAGAATTTTGTTTCTAAATAGTACTTGAAGAAATGAGGTATCTGGACAAGCTGAAGAACTGGGTTCAAGTGGATCCTCATGAGGATCAATGAGGCCAAGTACAAGATGCTGTACCAGGGCCAGGGCAACTCCTGGTGTCAATACAGGCTGGGAGTTGAATGGATTGAGAACAGCCCTGAGGAGAAGGACTTGGGGATGCTGGTGGATGAGAGGCTGGACATGAGCTAGTAATGTGAACTTGCAGCCCAGAAAGAATCAAAAGCAGTTGAGGCAGCAGGTTGAGGGAAGTGGTTCTGCTCCTCTACTTTGTGCTCATGAGACTCCACCTGCAGTCCTGCATCCAGCTCTGGGGTCTCCAGCTCAGGAAGAACATGGACCTGTTGGAGGAGGTCCAGAGGGGCCCACCAAGAGGATCAGAGGGCTGGAGCACCTCTTCTATGGGGAAAGGATGAGACAGCTAGGGTGGTTCAGCCTGGAGAAGACTGTGAAGGCCTCACTGAAACCTTCCAGGACCTAAAAAGGGGCTTATATGAAGCATGGGGATAGACTTTTCAGCAGGGCCTGTTCCTGTAGGATGAGAAAGGAGCATAGATCCAGACTGTACAGACTGACTATGTTCAGGCTAGGAATGAGTTTTTTTACAAGAGTGATGAAACTTTGTAATGGGTTGCCCAGACTGATGGTGGCAGGGCTCTGAGCAACGTGATCTAGTTGAGGATGTCCCTGCTCATTGCAGGGTGATTGGACTAGATGATGTTTAAAGGTCCTCTCCAAGGCAAACTATCCTGTAATTCTAAATTTCCTCACATGTATCCAATGTGTTTCAAAACAAAATCCAGTGTTGTTTCAAAACAAAAACATGGTAAAAAAGTTATTAAATGCAAAATAATTATTTCCTCCACTTCTAAATGCAGTTTTTTCTCCTTTATAAATCATAAAATAATGCCATAACTGATCAGAACTTATATGCCTTAGAATTACCATAATTTAAAGTCCTATTTCTTACCTCTCCAGCACTTACTTGTATTTTATTCTAGAACTGGATGAAAGCAGATTCCAGGAAAAAAGCACTTAAAAATTTTTGAAGTCCAGCTTTGTTAGAGAAAAATGGGTCTGGTATTAGTAGATTTGCCTCTAGCATGGCCTGCCTTTTAATAATTGTGTTCCTGTCAGTTGGAGACCTCTCCTTTTGATGATACTGAGATCTTGTTTTCCATTCCTTGGGCCGTGTTGATGTGTGATCCAAAACAAGACAACTCTACAAGTGGCAATTCAAGCCTGGTTGCATCTGCCTTATGATCAGGAGCATGTGATGACTGCCTGAGCAAATGGGTATACTTATGCCTGTCATCACCTATTCCTCCTGATGGTGTGGGAACCTCTTTAATTTCTTGCATTTTTTCATTTTAATTATACCTTGCCCTCGTGAGGAAGTTGTAAGAACACAGAAAAGACTCTTATCACTGACTCCTTTATCTTTTTTCCCTGTGATCTTCTTTTAACAGTCAAGTTGGTGTTATTCCGAATTACTACAGGGAAAAAAAAAGTGCCTGACTAGTTTTTTAAAATAGCGTGCTTTGTATTTCAATGGATTCCTTCACTGACACATTAAATGTTTCTACTTGTAAAGTGAAGCTGCCTGAGAATGGTGAGTTCGCATTCTTGCGGCCCTTAGTGCGGAGCACAGTCAGGCTACTGCCTTTAATCAATAACTCTGACCGGCAAACACTTTATAAAGCCTTCTCGGGCTCAATCACGCAGGGCATTCTAGAGCAAGTAGAAGTGTTATCTTTTCCAGCGGAACGCTCTCACACGGCGCACGATAGGGATCCATGAGAGATGGGCCTCGATGGCCTTCCCGGAGCTGCTCTGGCTGTGGGCACAGTTCTTCCCGTTGCCGGCTGTCCCCCTGTTCCCGCTGTCCCCTTGTTCCCGCTGTCCCCATTCCCACTGTTCCCGCCGTTCCCGGCGTCCCCGCCGTCCCCATCCCCGCACCTTCCCACAGGCCCGGGCTGAGCAACTCCCCCCGTTCCGCTCGGGGCGTGGTCTCTGCCCGGTGGGCGTGGCCGTGGGCGGAGCCGCCCTCACGTGGTGCTCGGTCCCGCCCCCGGCCTGTCCGCCATGTTCGTTCCTTCCGCAGCTCCCGGCGGCGGTGGCGCAGCCCAGGACCGGGAGCGGCGGCAGGAGCGGCCACGGCCCCTTCCCGCGGGCAGGGATCGGCCTCCCCAGCGCGCCCGGGAGCGGCGGCAGCAGCTCCCTTCCCGCGGTCTGGAGCCCAGTCAGGTTGCGTTATTTTCCTTTCCCTTGATGGCGCGTTCCCCGCTCGCTCCCCCGCCGCTGTCCGAGATCCCAGGCGCGCTCCCCGGTGTTCCCTGGCGCAGCCTCCAGGGAGCGGGAGCGGGAGGGCAGCCCCGGGCGGGCCCGCGGTGGGAGAGGGGCCCGGGCGCTCCCCAGAGCCGGTGCGGGTGGCGGGGAATGTGGCGTGATCCGGGATCCCGTGACTCCGGGACAGGCGGTGGCTCCTTTGGGAAGCGGCTCCAGCTGGCCCGCGGCCGGTCGGCGACCCCGGAGCGCTTCCTCACGTCTGAGAGAGATCGCTGGTCTGTCGGGGTGGAACTCGGCTTCGTACCTGTGTCCTCAACACGCTTTAGATTGGGAACGGGAGAAGTATTAAAGCTTCTTTTATCTCCTTTTTCTCGTTGCTGTGTGCTTGGAACGGGCTCCCAGGAGGTTGTGGAGTCCCCGTCCCGGAGGTGTTTGAGGAGGGCTGGACGCGGCGCTCGGTGCCGTGGGCTGGCTCAAGGGTGGTGTTCGGCCGTAGGTTGGTCTCGGTGATCTCTGAGGTCTTTTCCGACCCAGTGGATTCTGTGCTGGAGAGGGGCCGCCTGCTCCGCGCGCCCTTGGCTTTCAGTTCTTCTTTTTTGAAGCAGTGACTGGGCTCAGCCCCTCCGCGAGGCAGGTGGCTCTGCCCGTGGGGCGGGTGGCTCTGCCCGTGGGGCGGGTGGCTCTGCTCGTGGGGCAGGTGGCTCTGCCCGTGGGGCGGGTGGCTCTGCCCGTGGGGCGGGTGGCTCTGCGGGCTCAGGTGTGGGCACGGCTGGGGAGGGCAGGCACAGGGATGGGCCAGGGCTGGGAATTGCTTACGTCTGGGTGGGCAATGGGCTGCTCTCGGTGGAAGTAAATCCGTGTTACAAATAACTTGTGGATAACGGAATAGTGCGAGAAAAATAGTTTTTAAAAACCTCCATTAGTGGCCTTTATAGCAAGGTTATATAGCACTAGATACATGGGGAGCATTTACGTTTTATTACCTTGGGTGGGACAGTTAAGTAGAGAATTTGTTGGCTAAGGTTTGTTCAGGAATTGCTTGTCTGCAGATAGCTGTCATGTAGCCTCCCGTCCTACGTGTTGTTTTCCTTCTTGTCCATAATAATTTACAGCTACCCTAAATAAGCATGTGGGTTTTATTTGTCTTTACTTTTAACGTGTTGTGCAACACTGAAGTTGTCAGTGCTTGCTTTTTTTTAGAGCAAGGGTGGCTGTGTGTGACTGGGTGTGTGACTGGGGGTTTTTTCAGGTTGGTTTTGTTTGTTTTTTTTTTTCCAAAGTGTTTTTCCATGACGTTTTTAGTAGCTTCGAAAGTAACAAGCAATGGCAGACTGGAGAGAGAGCACACATACCCAAAATAAATCCAAAATGTTTTTTCTTAGCACTTTTATTTTCAGAGAAATCTAACCAAAGGATGGTATATCTGTGTTTCATACCAACATCAAATTTATAATGAACTGTTACTTTTCTGTCTTCATTCAGGTTGTATGGAGCTGTCTTTGCTGTCTTAATTTTAGTAAAGCCTTTTCCACAAAGTTAAAAAGAGAGAGTGTATATTAAAAAAAAAAGCCAAAAAACCATATGCTAGCAGTTCTTGTTTTACTTTTGAGTGCTCAAACACCATCAGTTTCCTTAAATTGAAAATATGTGGAAAAAAGAATTGCAGAGGGTCAAATAAGATACTTAGATTTCAAGCTTTATTTTGTGTCAATTTGGTAATAAATTATGGGAAACAGATCTTCCAGCTCCTTAGGATTGGAATTTTACATAAACGTTTCACAATGAATAAAAACTTCCCAGCAAAAAGGCTTGTAAGAAGTCCTTAGGGTTTGTTTGGGGTTTGGTGGGTTTTTTTGGTTG
>VWZP01005033.1:402575-546340 GCA_013396995.1 Dicaeum eximium
TTTTTTTTTTTTTTTTTTTTAATAGTGTTCATTCTCCTGTGTGTTTTGTTTTTGTTTTGTCCTGAGCAGAGCAGACAAGTGTGTTGGCCTGGTACAGTGTAACCCACTTAATGCCTTAGGGATGGGCTTTCATCACAAGAGTTATACTGGGAAGAATATGAATGTACGAGGTAGCCTTGTACCAATAGAGGATTTTATTACTAAGATTCCCTGAAGGAAAAGGGAAGCTAATGCAAGGGAGAAAGATGAGCACATTGGGCAGAAATAATTGCTGGGTAAGTTATTGAAAGAGTGGAAGCAGTAATAGAGAAGTAGGTTGCAAGGAGAATGTCAAATAGCTCAGGCATTGTTAGCAATGTTGGACCAGGAGCAGCAGCACCAAAGGGTGTTTTGAAGTTGGCTGAAAGTCATAGAATACTTAAGCTGGAAGATGTTTAACTGGGAACTGCTGAGAAATGTCAACTCCAATTAAATCCAAATAAATAAGTTTGCTCATTCTACTTGAATTTGGGGAAAGAGGTTGGAGGTTAAGGTTAGGCTTATGCAAGATTAAACTGGCAGAGATATAAATGTAGGTATTTCTCATGACAAATTTTGCTAATTGACTTTGTGTCTAGCTAAACAAAACCTTACAGAGAAACCCCCAAATATAACTTTTTTGGTATCCAAATGAGTGGCAACAGCCGAAAGACAGTTCATTGTGGATTGGGTTAATATATGAAATTACAAGTAAATTCTAGTGATATTCTGGTGTTAGATCAAGCACGTCTAGGCTACTTCCAACTAGAGACAATTTCAGATAGCCTGTGTTTTCTTTTGGGTACATGTTTAATAATCTGCTGCCAGGTTATCTTCGTAGTGCAGTGGTGAAATCAGAGACACAGGAAGGAAGACTTGTGAGGAGATCAGGACCTTGGTAGGTTGAGCTGTGTGACTGAAGGGTTTCCAGGCAGCTGACAAGTGACTGTCAGTAAAGGGGTGTTCCTGATCCACAGCTCTTACGTCAATGCCCCATGGAAGGGAGGGTCAGTTGGGAGGCTGATTAATGGCTCTGCTTGTAGCACATTCAAAAGTAGAAAGCCTGTAGCATCTTGGCTTCATATCTGGTTGTTTTCCTTTGAATTGAGAAAAAAGTCTTTCAGGGTCAAACACGCTTGTGGCCTCTTATGCACTAAAAAAACCATTCTTGTGCCATTTAATTGACCAGGGTATAAATCACTACCTCCCAAATACAAGAACAAGGGTTGGCTAAGGGGAGAAAAGTTAGAAAATGTGCTTCTGTCCTTTCTTTTCAGATTTTTGGAGACTTGCAGATCTGCCATAGGCAACAAGTTTAACCACTGTAGTGATTGAGGGCTGAGAAATGTAAATCCTCCACAAACAGTAAGTGTTGAAAACGATGTACTTTTGGATTTTGCCTTTTCTGCTGCAATTCTCGTAGTTCTTGGGACTTCTTTTCAGACATTTCACAGAGAAGCAGTTAATGTCATTCTTTGATGGGCTACTGTAACTTACAAACGATGGTTTCTATGCTAGCCTGGCAATTATTGTCAGATGCTTTATTCATGTGAAAAAACCCCAAGTACTAATGAGGGAGGGAGTTTACATTTCTATTGAAAGGCAAGTGTTTTTTTTTTCAGTCAGAATACTTTAAGTGGTGTACCTTTTTGAACTTCTACTCTGATAGCAGTGGCTTAACAAAATATGGTGGCTTGGTAAATAAAATTATGAATAAGCTTAAAAAATGAAATGGATGTGCTTATATGTGTAAATTTGAGGATAGGAAGTTGTGAAACATGGTTAGTGTTATGCTCGTAGAACTGCTAATTCTGCTTGTCTATAACTTTAGTGTTTTTTCTTAAATCAAAGATGGCCCTTTTTTGGTTGATAGCAGTGAGTAAACATGATTACTTACATGATGGGAACAAACTTGAGTCTGTTTTACATTTAACAGCTTCAGTTAAAGGACAGAGTACTACATATCCTCAAGAAAACCTTTAGGTTTAGTCTGGGTTTTGTATAGCAGGTGGTTCATCAGTGACCACTGAATGACAGTGATAACTGAAACAAAATTTCTCACCTGTTTCCAAGTTTCAAAGTAAATACAGGTGGAGAAGCAATTGTCTAGAAATTAGAAGTGTCCCTTACATCTGTTTCTTCAAAAATGCTGAGACAGTTCAGTGGTGGTATTACAATAGATCCAGCTTTTGGTGCCCTATTAAAAAAAGGGGAATGGAGGTGAGATTTCAGTTGCTATGCGTGTTTTTTGTTTGGGTTTTTAATGGTGTGCTGCAGTGGATGGTATCAGTGTGGGGAAAATGAAACTGTAAAAAGGTCCAATTGCCTTGGTTGTAATAGTTTACATGGGGTTTGCAGCTTGCTGACATTACAGATACAATGCAGTGACTGTGTTGGCTAGCACTGTTTCTCTGTAGAGTTTGAGTTCAGCATTTGTCTCCAGCCTTCAGCAAACTGGTGTGAGCGGGTCCTCCTTAATCTATGAAATTATTTTTATAGTAAAAAAGGACATATTGATTAGAGTTTACATGTTGCTGCTATGGTTTTCTAGACCAAGAATCTTGCTTTTCTTTGAGTGCTGCCTCAGTACCTAAGCAAGAGACATATTTGCACTCAAAGACAGATATTAAGCTGACATATGGAAGTGAGGCAATCTAGATGGATGGACTGGACAAGGCAGTGCTAGTTCACTAAGCTTTGCAAGACTGGATTTTGTAATGCAAACTGATTTTTCTGAGGTTGCTGAGCTGTTTGTCTTTTGTTGTGACAGCAAATATTTGGACTGATAGTGGAAATATTTGACTTGCAATTCCGTTTACTGTTTAAAAGCGACATCCTGAAAGGCAACAATTAATTTACTTTATGTATTATGGTATATGATCATACTATAAACTACATTTAGTAGAAAACGTTCCCTGCTTTTAACAGGGATATTGAAGTCAGTGATTTAAGCACCATAATCCTTCTAAGTTAGGGGAAGCAATTCAGAAATTAATATCAAAATGAACCAGAGTGGGGCTGCTTTTAATTTACTTGCTCTGACTTTCTTTGAATATTGAAATGATTGAAGAACGTGAGGAAAATTATTCTTTTTACAGGCCCTTTGTCTACTAGGTCGAGATTACTTTTAAATTAACTGATTGTGTAGCTTACTAAGAAATAACTGGTGCAAACAATGTGTAATTCTATACTATCTTGTAATTCCTAATGCTGGGTAAAACAATCAGATGCACATTGGGAATTAAGCTTTTGTTTTCTTTTCAGATGATGAATGATGAGTTAAACTGAAAAATTAAGGTAGTAAATCTTCAAAAACTTCATATTGTATGTTAGCCCTCCCTTCCAAAAACGTTGTCAAAACGCACATTATACAGATAAATTGTATAATAAGAAAAATATAATTAATTCTTGTAGTGTCTTGAGTATTTTATCATTGTATTATTTGTCGGAGTGTTAAGGCTTCATAACTTCAGAAAAAACAATTACAGAAATTGAGTTCTTTAAAGATCTTATTTAAAGATGCACAATCAGAAAAAAATGCAGCAGTCTACTGTTCTGAAAAATACCACTCTGGTTCAGCAGATACTCTAAATCACATTATCAGTGCGGCTGCAGATGAGTCCCTTATATAGTAATAAACTGTAAATGTATAAAGTCTTAGCTGCTTCCAAACAAAAATGCTTATTAATACTTTTAAACATGCTTCTTTGGTGCTTCAGATGCAGCTGTCAGCATCTATTTAAATGACTGAATGTATATTCCATTATTTTGGATTAAAAACTGAATTCTAGCCTAGCATGGCAGCTGTGGAAACTGAATGTCCTGAAAAGCAACATTGCCTGCAACATCATGGAAGACTCTCTGTAGCTTTTGTGTGAAAGGACAAGTTTGGTTCACTTTTAATAGTTTGTGGTTGGTCTGTAATTGTCTGCCCAGTAAAACTAATTTTATGGTCATCAGTCTCTTAGACCTCACTGGAATGGCTGACATAGTTGAAATTGTGCAAATTAACTTTGCAGGTTCTAAATGCACAAAGTAGTAGATGCTGTTAACACTTTCCTTACATGTATTTTGTTTAAAATGTGGCCTTGTGGACAATTTAATGATAATAACTGCCATTGATAAAAATGCAGATGCTGAAGAAACGAGTGCATAGTACCAGTCGGAGCTGCTTAAACCAATTATTTATGCGTGTTGTGTCTTTCACGGAACTTCGGATTTCTGCAGGACTGGAAAAATAAATTATAATTTGTTCCCTGCACTGGTAGGGAAGAACAGGAGAACATTCAGTACCCTCTGTTCCCATGAAAGCATTATTTATTAAGAAGCAGCTCCTATCTATTGATGTAGAAACTGGAGATGTAAATAAATACCCTGGACCATTTTCAGAGTTAAGCATAAACCTGCAAGACTTCTGCAAGTAGTCCAGTGACTCTAATAAGGCTTTTCACATGCACTAAAATGTATGTGTTCATAACCTGGGCCATAGCCATTATCCTGTAGCTCTGGTAAGTGAACTATATTCTGGTACCTCCTGAGAAGTCTTATTCTCATACAGACCTGTACAGAATTAAGGCTTTATAAACATTGTTAATTATGCAGTATAAATGAATTAAATTACTTGCTTTGAACAAATTTTTAATGGAAGCAGTCAGTTCCTTGTATCTTGGCATTTTTTGTGTTGAGGCTTTGAACTACTCCTTCTGTCTCATTGTAGATTGTGTCTAACAAATAAATATTCAAAGATGGAAAGTCACTGATAAAAAAATTCCTGAAATGTCTTGCTCCTACTGTAGGCCTTGATTGTAAGGCAGCACAGAGTCATATGACTCTCACACCAGCTTGTATCAGGTACTAATTCCACAGCCACACTGTGGGTGATGTATATGCCAGTAATGTTAATTACAACTAGTGAGACCACATTCCTTCCTTCAAAGAAAGAGAGGGACTAGGTAACTTATGACCCATTTTCATTTTAAATAGATGCTATTTTCAGAGAAGCCTGTTAGGGCTGAAGCAGGTTTAGGAACAGTCTCTTCATACAGAAACTTCAGTTTGGGCTTGATAAAATGAAACTTTATCTCCAAGCAATTAAAACACAATTTTACAGTATTAGATGACACTGCAGCTGTGAGGGCAAAGGTTGGGTGCAAAGCACTAATGAGCAAACTACTTTAGTGCTAAAGGACTTTTTTTTTTTTTAATTTCTTTTAAAGTCTAACAGTTAAAAAGCCTTTTTTGGTGTCACTAATTTGCCATTCCCATGCTGGCAGCCAGGCTATTCACTAGCACTTCCAGAATTTTAGACAGTTTTACTATGGGAAGTTGACACCTCCTAACTGAACTGTCATTGTAGGCTTGGGCTCGGTATGTGGCATTTTGAGTATGATTGAAGTAGCAACAGTGTATTTTCTTTTGTGGTAGTTTTACTAGTACTCCATTCATCAGTGCTGTTCTGCAAGGAGTAAACTATAAACTATTGAATGCTTATCCAAATAAAATTACAGCATTTGCATTTTTTCCATAGATAACTGTGTTCCTGGTGCTTTGGTTTAAAAAATAACTTTGGTAGTAAAATACAGCACTGAAGTGACTAGTTCAAGGCACATGATCTATAAAATTCTCTTACTCTGCCTTTTTCCATGAACCATTTCCAGTGAACATAAATGAATTATAGCACTTGTTGAGTGTGATGTGATACCCCTTCAGCACAAAGTGGGGGTAGCTTGAAGGGTTTGGGGGTTTTAAATAGTTTTAAGTGACATACCAGTAATTTATGCAGCATACTAGTTAGATGCAGACTGCAGTCTGTGGAAGAGACACCTCTTAAATTTGGTATTCTTGAGTGGGTTCTCTTACTGGAGTGTATCTGCCGTTCACCTGTTTCCTGAAGTCCTGTTTTTGTACATGAAACTTGATGTTGGTGGAATTTAAAATACATTCTAGATATTTATGTGCAAAATTTGGTGCTCACAACTATTTTCCTTTTTAATGATTTCCTTAATCTTTACAGGTCTAGGAAACCAGGAGGATCTTTTCCCGTAACAATGGCAGCAAAATCATCACTCCTTAAAGTAATACTGCTAGGAGATGGTGGAGTTGGGAAGAGTTCCCTTATGAACAGATACGTCACCAACAAGTTTGATGCACAGCTGTTTCATACAATAGGTGTGGAATTCTTAAATAAAGAGTTGGAAGTGGATGGACATTTTGTTACAATGCAGATATGGGACACAGCAGGTCAGGAACGGTTTAGGAGCTTGCGGACTCCTTTCTATAGAGGTTCTGACTGTTGCCTGCTAACCTTCAGCGTGGATGACTCTCAAAGCTTCCAAAACTTAAGCAACTGGAAGAAAGAATTCATTTATTATGCAGATGTCAAGGAGCCTGAAAATTTTCCATTTGTGATACTGGGTAACAAAGTTGATATCGATGAAAGGCAAGTATCTACAGAAGAAGCCCAAGACTGGTGCAGGAATAATGGCAACCATCCCTATTTTGAAACCAGTGCAAAAGATGCCACTAATGTTGCAGCAGCCTTTGAAGAAGCTGTTAGAAGAGTTCTAGCCTCTGAAGATAGATCAGATCACTTTATTCAAACAGATACAGTAAACCTTAATCGGAAACCGAAACCCAGTTCATCTTGTTGTTGACTTAAATTTCTTTTTGCCAAAATACTATCAACTAGCTTGCTCTATAAAAGAGGGGCAGGTGTAGTAGAAATAATAACAAATGGGTTTCAGTCTAATATTAAACTTGTAATATTCTGCTGCTTTCATGGGGGAGAAAAAGAAAAATCTCCATTCATGAGTGACCCATTATTGAATTAGTGATGCTTTCTGTTTAGGAAGACATCAAGTAAAAAAATAATATAAGAATGTAATTTGCCAACTTTATTCAAATGATAAATACTTTGAATATAATTAAAACTTGAAAGTTCTAGAAGCACTACTTTGGAGAAGCTGTTCTGGAATTCAGGCACAAAGATACTTTTATATGTGTATATTTTTATGAAATCGGCATTCCACTTTTGTTTCATTAGATGTCAGTTTCTTAACAATGGTAGATATTAAACTTCAGTCTCACTACATTCCTTTTGCTGTGAGTGGTACTTCATCTCTAATGTGGTCATCATAAGTTAATATAAATTATGTCCAGGTCTTCTAATTGCCTAATGTTGCTGTAATTTGTCTAGGTTTGTAAGTAGGAAATAAATTTCCTACATATTTAATGTCCATTTTTTCCCATATACTATTCTAATGCTGCACTAATTTTTCCAGTGGTTTAATGCAAAATACTGATAATTTTTTAAATTAATCTGTGTCTTTGCCTTAAGTCCATTGTAGCATGTTTCTGATCAGTAAGGTGAAAAATCAGAGCAACTTAAGTATAACCATTTTTTGAAAAAATGCTTTATTCAGTCAGCTTTAATAGCACTTGAAAGGATCCACATTGTGACAGTTTTTTAGGAAAACTCCTTGTGCACAGCCTTAGAAGTTCCAAACTTCTTGTTCCTGTTAACCTGAGCTATGAATGTGTTTACCAGTAATATCTGCACTGTGATATTAAGGATTGGCAATACATTGAGAACTCAGGAAGGTCTTGATTTACAGTAGATTTGACAGCTTTCAGCCCTAATACAGGTATATAACTGTAGATTGTGTTTGAGGTGAATTTAGTCATTATTAAAATTGCTATTTTAGGATATGGACTCACACATTTAAGAGATGTCTTTTATATTACTGAATTCATTTCATAATGATGAACTGAGCAAATTCTGTATTTATTGGACAGTGGTTTTTTGCAGTCAGACAAAACTACAGGTGTTTTTGAGACTTTCAGGTGCAGTTTAAGTGGTAGAATACTTGTATGAGAAATTGTTCAATATTGGCCCTCAGAGTAACCACTGTCCTTGCAGTAGCAAAATTGTTAGTGCATTATTGCTTCCATCTGTAATCTGACTGCTAACAGGCACACACGTGCACATGTCGTCTGAGAAAGGAAGGCTGATGCTGCAGGATGGGCATGTTATTCATTAACTAACTGCTTTCTGTACAGCAACTTTTGTTTCAATGGAAAAACCTTTCTTGAGAGTACATTACCAGCAAGCATTTTATCTTAAAAGTATCTGATCGGTCTGTACCAGGTGTAATTATTTGGAAGTAAAGCTTGCAAAAACAAACCCTTCTTGTTGCTCTTAGTACACTTTCCTGAATGTATTTTATTCTTGCTTGAACCTTTCCAGGACAACTTCACTCTGCAGATTTGCTACTCCTGCTTAAAACTGCCATCTTTTTATCTTTTGTGCATTCCTAAGTCTGATTCATTCTTGCAGTCCTGCATCTACCCCAACAGAACTGTATTTAAAACTTAATTCCTAAGCAGTTAAATATAGGTTGAACTGCTACTTATGTTTAATTTCTAGTCAATGAATGAAAAGATCTGTGAAGAAAATCTTAGCTAAATCCCTCTTAATCTTAGGATGAGAGAGCAAAAAGCTTTGAAGATTGCTTGTGTTAGGGTCTACTAAGCTAGTGATATGAAATTGTTGTAAAACTACGACCTTACTACTTAAAGCTTCCTTTAACATTCATTTTAGCAGAGATTAAGGCTGAAACAAAACAGGAACTGAAGATACTGTGACTAGAGTACTATAGATACCATTCAAGTTACATTGCTGAAAGGAAAAAATGAAGGATGAGAACCACTATGGTCTTTCTTGTGTCCAGGCATCTGTGTTTTCCATCTGTCCCCTTTCCATTTAACATCATGGTTACCAAGTCTTCATCTCAGAAGTAGGTTTAATAAAACATAATCCCATAGAAGTGTATTACTCATGCCCTGGAAGCTGCTGTACCACAATTTTATGCTAATCACAAAAGTGGCCAGTAAAGATAAACAGGCAGGTTTACTAATAAACTACATGCTGTAGTAAATAAGACAGTATAGGAATTAGGTTTAGGGCAGGAATTGGTCTGAGAGAGAAACTACTGAGTGCCTACAGAATGAAAAATCTTTTGACAAGCAGTTACAGGTGACAGGTGTAAAATCATAATGCTTAACAACAAACATTAATTCCTGTACTTTGTAAAAGCTAGGAATCATTCCACATGGACATAAGGTAGGCATTTGTGGCTTGTGTTTCAATTCACTGATTTGTTTCAAGAGCTAACACACCTCAGATATTACAGGGTCCTGTTAACAGTATGTGGAGCTCTGTAGATTGCATACATGTTACACAGTTTGCTCTGTCAAAGTTCCATGTGTCCTTTAAAATGAGGAAAAAAACCTACTCTTGTGGCAGGTTGGTGGGACTGCTGAAAGCTGTGCTTGTTAGAGAGCAGAATGGGAAGGGGCAGAAGCAGCTACCTAGGACAGTTGACAGCTCAGGTCACAACAAACTGTATCAATGCTTACATAAGCTGCTTTAACAGCTGCTCCATACCTCAAACAGATCTTACTTTAAGTCACCTGACAGGTTACCTAAACAGTAATAGAACCTTGTAGAGAGTTGCATTTCCAGCTTGGACTTACTAAGGTTGATTCATGTTAGCTTATGCTAATGTTCTCATCTCCTTATGCTCAATTTTTTTAACGACTTAAGGTAATTCTAGTCCCTTTAGCTCCTAAACATTTTATTGCCTTTATTCCATAATGCAGATTGTCTCTGTTTTCTCATACTGCAACAGACTTTGTTTTGAATTCTTTCTCTTAAGCCCCTGAGAGGGTAGGAACACAATCCTTGCAAAGGAGGTGTCTCTTCACTGAGAAACTGTTCACTGAAGCATGCTGGAACTGCAGCCTTCAGACCTAGAGCAGGTTTGTGACTTTAGTTGACCACAGGATAATTTTCACCCATCACTTCAGCTAGTGGTCTTCCAGCTGACTGTGAAGAGTCACAAACTAAAGCATAAACAACTGTTCGTCCATGGACAGAAAACTTGGAGCTACCTTGCCAAGGCCTTCCGAGTTCTGTCACAAGACAATGCTCCTGAACCACAAACTCCATGACAAAGGTGATGAGTTAGGGCATAATTCTTCCTTCCTGTGGCCGGTAACAGTCTGTTTTCATAAAGCCTAGGTGGACCTGGGTCTGCACTTCCCATCCACAATTCCTGTACTCAGAGGAAAGAGGGAAGGATGTAGGGGAGGCATGATAACAGGCACCTTCAGGAATCAGGCAAGGGAGAAATGCTTTCATTTTACTTCATGTCCTACTGCAGCAGCAAGCGCAATTATTAAAAATATAGCTTCTAAAATTGGTAGAAACTGTTAGTACTAACCATATTTGCCAACCCTTTTCTTCCTTCTAAGTATATGATTATTTAATTCAAGTATTTCCTCAGTACTGCTAGTATTTTTCCAGCCATCATGCTACAGGGGAGGAGGCAGAAAATCACTGCAGCTCAGTGGGTCCTTATCACATGATCAAGAATGCTTTACCCCAAGTGTGTTCGTTATTTCTATGTATACAGAAAAAAAAAGTTGATTTACTTAAAATTACATGACATTATTAAAGTGCTGTACAATGCAGTTTGTATGCAAAAACATTGCAAAGACAGGTATTCCCATCTTCACGGGCCACCCCACCAGGTACTGTTACTTTGGTTATCTAGTTTTCTTCTAAATCACTTCAAGTATACTCAACAGGCATCCATACTACATCATTCCATGTTTTATTTAAGGTAAATATTGCAACCTCTTTATCATGTTCTTTTTTCTTATGGAACATTTTACAGTGACAGCAGTAAGTACAGAAATAATGACTGACTATACACTAATAGTACCTACACGTTCCATCCCCTTAATTATACAGAATATGCAAAATACTTCTTAGAATAGCATGCCACTTCCTTTGGAAATTACTTTGCAGACATTGAAAAAAAAAGTACAAGAAGATATCTTATACAAATTTGCTGCAAAAAAGAAACAGAATACTTAAGATTGTAAACCAAAGCAAAGTATTAGGTACATATTTGCCAAATGAGCTATTTAAAAATTACTGGTTTGGAATGATGTTAAGTTTTGCAAAATGGTTCCTAAAACATTTTACAATGGAATAGGAGCCAGACGGGCCAAATAATGCCTTTCTAAACCTCAAAAAATATAGTTTCGTGGTGCAAAGATCCTCCTCTAAATTTATTTACAAAAAGAAAGTTTCAGCAGTTTTAGCAATAATGGAAAAAACAGTGGGTTTAAACATGTAAATTCAGTTTGGGTTTTTTTAATGCATGAATTAGAATTAATGTCAGGGCAGATCTGGCTGTTCTGGTCTATTTCATTCATTGATGCAACACTGCAGTTAAATGTGCATTGCACTAAATACAAAGAAAATTTCAAATCACACACTTTTAAACTTTAGGGGTTTTCCTCAAAATTTGTTGATGTACTGGAGACAGCTTTTCTGATCTATCAATTTTTTATTGAGCACTTTATATACATACAATTACACATTAATAAATAGAGGCTTGATTTATTATCAGAGTGTACTGTTAGTCTGGTTAGTCTGCAGAGTGAGTTCTCTACTGAAGGAATACAACTAGGGAAATTTATAATAAAATTAAGCACTTAGGCCAAACAGTCAAGAATTCCCTTTTGCTCATATTAATCATATGGCTGGTGACATCTTTTGCATTTAGGTCTGATTTCCTCCCACCCTGTGTCAGAGGCTTACACTTTGCATGTGTATTAGCACATAATGCACAGTTAAATCTCAGTGTCTTCTTTTGTACCTCTGCAGCCTCTGACAGTTTAAAGCTTTGTTTTCATATCACATAAAAGGAAACTTCTTGAGCTACACCTTTTTAACCAGAGGGCCTTGGCTGTTCTATATCAGCAAAACAAAAAGCTGCTTCAGCATCCAGTCAGTCAGTCTTCATAAGACTAATATAAAACATGCAGGGGACTAACCAGACAAAGTACAATTCAAACAGTCAGGAAAGCAGGGAAAAAGCACTCACTCAGGAGTGAGTTTATTCAGCTTAAAAGGTGTTTCTTCCCAAGGAACTGGACTTTCCTTTCAAAGGCAGTGGATCGAATAGGAGTATTGAGTTCATAGAATGGATTCATTGCAAACTGGGGAAAGAAGAAAAACCCATCAGTAAACACAATGCCCAGACCTGGAAAATGTCACTTCAGGTGACATCTGGCTTTCAGCCTATTTAGTGCCCCTAAGAGCACAGACCTCCTAAACAGTCCTTGCTTTCCAGGCTCTTGTATTCTCCCCATATGTGTGCAGAGCCATCCCCTAGACCAGCTCCTCAGAACAAACCCATCACACCAGTGGAAATTAGGATCATTTGAGTGCCTGTGGGAGGCTGAGATGGTGATGCTTCCCATGACTGTTTGTCATGACCCCATCTAGTGGAAGTACCACCAGGATTTGAGAACAAAGGCTGTGTGTTCCGAGAGCAAAGCTGCCAGGCTCTGTAGAACAGTCCTTTCATTATCATCATTAATGATACCACACTACCACAAAATGCATCACAAGAAGTTGCCCCACAAGTTCTCTGTTGCCCAGAGAAGCTGTTGATGCCTCACCCCTGGAGTTATTCAAGGCCAGGTTGGATGGGGCTTTAACCAATCTGGTCTAGTGGAAGGTGTCCCTGCCCATGGCAGGGAGATTGTAACTAGATGGTTTTTAAGGTCCCTTCCTACCCAAACCATTCTAATCTATTCTACAAAAAAATCACTGGACTAAAGTGAAGAAGTCTAAAAGAGCACAGTTTATAACAATTTCAAAAAATCTATTCTGTTGAATGGAAAATACAGCCTTTGTGTCATGTTACCAGCTCTGGCTGATGTGGACTGCACAGGTGCTTATACAGGCCCCTAAGAGAAAACATGCTAACACAGCCGTGCCTGAGCACAAACAGCAGAACACACTTAAAAGTAGTGCAGCAAGACCATAAAAAATTATTTCTTACCTTTATATACAACTCATATACATCAGTAAAGAAGTTCTTAATTCCATCTTCTTGCCTTACATCATGAAGCATTAAAAATCTCATATGTACAGTAATTAAGGAGAATAAAACTTTTACAAAGAAAAGAGACATTATCCTGAGACCTAATTGAACATATATGTAAAATGTTTAGCTGTACATGAAATAGCAGTGACTCATAGGAGGAAGCATTTAAAAAACTAATTGAAGCAATGAAATTTGGAAAGCATTACCTTTATATTTTAACATCCCCCTATTTGAAAATAATCACCTCTCTATCCAAGGTTTCTTTTTAAAATTATGTAATTCTGAATGTGGATGATGCTCCCTGCACCTCAGCCATGTACCCCTAAAGTTAAAATGCTGTTCAATGTTACTTGCTATGTGTAGCAAATGTTTCACAACAAACAGTTCTAGGACTACCTGTACATAGTATCAAGCCTCAGCACTGCATTTTCACCACTGGAGTGACTGACACCAGGCATGTTCACTGCCACTTCTCTCCAGCACGGTCAGAAGCGTGGGAACAGAGAATCATACAAGCTTGCTTGAGCCTCTCATACCTCTTTACTCCATGTACCACCTTTCATTATGCTATTTTGGTTCCTACAAAGGTAAAAATCCACCTTTCCAACTGTTCCCAGCTGCTGTGCCTCCCAGCATAGTTCTTCCTGAATCTGACCACTCTAACAATAATAGCGAGTAGCCAGAGAAATCTGTTCCAAACCCAATTTATCTAACTTACCTCTTACTGGGAAAAGGCTTTTCTTATATAAATAAAAGGAAAGAGAATAGGGAAGGATATGTCCAGCTGTGACAAAAGCAGAAACAAACCATTCGTTAAACTTGTCCACAGTCTTCAAATACATGTTGTTAGAAAGCCACATGTTCTCATCTACGAGGTCAAGAGCAGCATGGGCAATGAACTGGTTGAGATGGCGATGATCATCCTAATGCATTTCCAGAAGACAGCAGATTAGTAATTCAGTGAAAAGAATGAAATATAAACCCTCATTTGCTCAAGCTGCTACAGAACCAATGTTCAAGTTACGTAATGTTACATATACCCTGCTTTTCTGTCACATGTGCCATCCTGTAATTAAATGAAACGAGCATATGTTTTCATCATATTTGGTTTCAAGAGACAAGAGAGGTGATAATAAAAAGATCATCACAAAACCAGTCCTGAGAACAACAAAATCAGTAAGGTCTGTGTTACATCTCAGGAATGAACTCAAGCATGAATTCTTTTGTTTACTGATGGGCAAACTCCCATTGCTAACTTATTCCACAATAGAGGCCCTCATATGTCTTTTTCTCTTCTTTCCAGACATCTGTTTTTGTGATACTTACATAGCATACATAAAATATAGCATTTCTTGGACTATAACATTTCAGTCAAATTTGGTAGAAATTGACCCATAGGTTAGCATGTGTAAAAGCTGGGGGACAGATGCAGAAAGCAGAAATACAGAGGGCAGGTATGCTGATAAAATCACCTAAATATTCTGTTCTTCTCATGTTGTTTACCTAGAAACAGGATTGTTTTATTGGTTTTGGGGTACTCTTTTTTCTCCAATTAATATTAAATATATGCCTGCAGATGTAAACTGCATCTCCTCCTATAATAAACACAAGATCACTGTGTTTGGCCCATGTACTTTGTAGACAATCTAGAACTCCAGAGAGCATCTGCCAAGAAGAGACACAGGACAAAACCACACTGGAAGCTTTAATTAGACTGGAAGAATAGTAGTTTTGTACTATTTCTCATAGTAACAAGAGAACTATTACTATTCTGTTCTGTCTGTTGTGCTGTTACTGCCACTCTCACCTCTCAGTTTTTCCCTCAAATCAGCTTTTACACATCCTCACACAAAGTCTAGTCCAAGTAACCTTATTTATGATCTTTTATGGGACATTAGTTCAAAATACAGATGATGCCATTAAGTTCCAATCAGTGACAGCATATACTTCCATTTTTGGATACACTCACAGACATTTTTTCTTTGATGCAATGCCACTTATGGAGAGATTTCTTCTTTTCCCACTGGAAACAATACTTATTGAGTAGTATTACATTTATCACATTTTCAAAGTCTTTATTTATCAATATAAATTTTTAGCTTTCCTTACTTAAAAGCAAGTGTGACTAGTGAAGATGATTTAAAAATAAGGTATTTTATAGCACAAAGAATAAAAGACTGACTAGAGCTTTCAAATTTATGTTTCTTACTTTACCTTATTACTGTATATAAATGTCTTAAAAGTAAGTGACATTAAACAATGAACCGCTATTATAAAACCTCTGCACACCAAAAGAAATTACCAAAGCAAAACTAAGATATATATTCTATAACATACAGCAGGGAATAGATAAGGAAGCTGTGTTTTGTGAAGAACTAGTATAATCTGGCAAAGATTTTTTAAGAGACTTGGAAAATCCAGAGTTCTACTCCCTATGACAAAATTTCTGTTTAAGAAACTCCAGAAAACAGTAGATACCACTTTTAACAGCAATGCTGGTCATGCTTCTAACACACTCTAAAATTATAAAAGAATCACAGGAGTGTCACAGGGGGAAAAAACACACCTTTGACTCTACTTTTCCAGGAGGCAGAAATTCCATTTCAAATATGGGATTATCATGATGACCAACTATCACGAAGTAGAAACTTCCAGACATTCTTCAAAACAATCCTCCCTACAAGAAATGGCAAAAATGAGATACAGATATATAGACTGATGAGTCTATAGATGAACTCTTAATCTATGTAGAAGAGCTCCTAAAAATCAGCCAACGTGCTCCTATTCATATTCACCTGAGGCTAAAGAGAGAGAAACATTTAGGTATGCACATCAAGAGGATGGAGCCGAGCTCTTCTTGGTGCAGCCACCCACCAGGATGAGAAACAACGGGCAGAAACTGATGCCCAGGGAGTTCCACCTGGACACGAGGAAGAACTTATTTGCTGTGCACTGGAACAGACCGCCCAGAGAGGCCGGAGTTATTCCAGAACCGTATGGACACAATCCTGTGCCCTGTACTCCAGGATGACCCTGCTTGAGCAGGCTGGGCCAGATGCCTGTGTTCCCTCCCAGCCTGACAGATTCTGGGGGAGCCGGAGAATATCCTTGGAAAGTGGACCTGGAAGTGAACCTAGGTACCTAACACCGCCTCCCGTCCTGCTCACCGATGATTTACCCCCTCAGTCCCGCATCAGCCGGACACAGCGGTCCCAGGCCATAACGCGCAGCACGCGCCCCGAGGAACCTCCTCCCGGGCCCTGNGGACAATCCCCGGGCACTCCAGAGGTGCCCGGAAAGGCCGACCCAGCCCGCCGCCCGCCGCCCTTCCCGGGGGAACGCCCGGACTCCGCGGGGCTGCCGTACCCAGGGAGCCCCGAGTCACAGGGGAAGAGGGAGGCGGTGAAGGAGAAGGGGCCCGGCCCGCAGGGTCCGGCCCGAGCCCGCCGCCTACCCTGCGCCGCTCCCCGTCCGCAGCCCGCCCGCCCGCGGCCGCCGGAAGCGCCGCGCTGCGCCCGCCCCATCCGGCACCACCGTGACGCCTCAGCCACCGCCACAGGCGCGCCCGTATGCCAGAGCGGCCCTGCCCTGCCTCGCCGTGCCCGGCCCCGCTGCCAGGCCGTGCTCCCGGCCCCGGCGCTCTCCCGTGGGTAGCGGGAGGCTGCCCCGGGAAAGCCCGAGCGGGCTGAGGGGAGGCGGGGGCGGCGGGAGCGCTCGGCGTGTGGCTGGCTGTGGGTCGGGCTGCGAGTCAGTAACGCCCCGTCTTGTTTCGGTGTTGTAGGTCAGGATGGCATCGGTTGAAAGGGAGACCTTGTCCCAAGAGGAGCTCCGGAAAAGGCTGTATCAGACTTTTAAGAGCCGAGGCGTACTGGACACACTTAAGGTGTGCTTTGTTTTCAGCAGGTGCTACCTGTGATCCTCTGTGCTGCTTTAACATAGCCCTAAAAGCCATGCTGAGTACAAGTGTCTCACTTTCTCCACAAAGTATAATTTCTGCCACAACTTAATTATTATTTCGGGGGGGTTGGGATGTGTTGTGTTTTGGTTTTTCCCCCCCATATGCGAAGTTCTCCCTAAACAGAATGGCTTTTCATTATACCTTGGCCTCGGAATGTTTTTCAGGAAGGTTAGAATCCTGTATTAGGTCTCTGAAAATACTCATGCATCTTTGAAAAAAGAAGTCAAGCAGGAGAGAGAACAAAAAATTAGAATATAAAATAGGGAAGGATCTCTCCAGTTACAGCGTGTGTTTATTACTTATGATAAGTGAGATGTTATATGAGTAATACTTCTAAAATACTACAGTCCTGTTTTAAAACTATTTGAGCTGTTTTGTCCCTGTCTGCTCATTCAGGAGAATGTATCAGGAAAAAAATCAAGATTAATATTTTAAAAATATCATTGATAATCCTATAGCTGAGAATTTCCTGTTCAGAACAATTTGTTTCTGCATTACTGATTTCCATACCAAGCTTGCAATGCTCGAACCATTTCTCATTCAACTTAACTAATATTCTATCAGATTACTTCGTGTTAAAGTCCATTTGTTTTACTTGTCTAGGTTAGTTCTGCCTTCCTTTTCTGTACTAGAGATAGGGGTTTAGTCCTGTGCTTTCTACCCTCTGCCGCAAGATGTATAAGAGGTTGCTGTTGTTGGTTGTTTTTGAGACAACATCACCTCTGTTGGTTGAAACTGGACAAGTTCAGAAATTAATAAGGAAAACAGTTTTTTCCAGTTGTGTTTGAGAGTTGAACTAAATGATCCTTTCCAACTCAGAATATTCTGTAGTTCTGTAATTTCATTGTCAGCCTAATTCCTCTTTAACACCGTGCTGAAATATCAGGCTGGTCTGATGATCTGGCTTTAAGTTTCAGTAACTATTTTGTTGCATTTTTGGTGACACACTGCCTCTTTATTCAGTTGTATCGCTGTTGCATACCTGCTGTTGAAAGCTTAAAACACTGGTTCTGTCATGATCTTTTCCTAGAAACAATTTGTATAAACAAGTTGAATAGCTGTATAATGAAAATAATATTTTCTTTCTTTCATGGAAGGGAGATCTTCTGATTTTAGGTTACTTTTTTTCTCTATTGCAACTCACAGAATGCGAAAAAAAAAAATTAAGAATACCATTTAATTATTATTAGTGCCTGTAGGTCTCTTTGGTTAGTACTCTTTTGCTTCCCTACAATATAATTGATATTAAAGACATTAAATTTTTTGTTTATTTTGCCATCTACTTTTGTGGTGGCATGAGTGGCTTCTTGATATGAACTCAAAATTGAGTGAGGGTTCCAAGAACACCTGAAAAGGAGGTCACATCATGAAGGCTTTATTTAAGCCAAATTGAAGGAAAACAGGAAAGCAGTGATCTGAAAATGATGGTGCAAAAGTGGTGTTTGTGTGGGAACTTTGTAGTCCTACATTTGATACATTTTGAGGGAAAGTCAGAGTTCATTGTATCCACCATTAGAGAGTTTCGAAGAAAGGCAGGGTATGTTCATAGTGCACTTCCAGATTTTGCCAAAATTAGTCTGCCCTGTTCTGTTTGTAGGTTGTACAAGTAAAATGAGGCTCCCTGTGGATTTTGAAAAACTAAAATTCTCATTGAATCACATATAAACTGATAATATAATGGTTTTTTTTCTGTATCAGACACAGCTCCGAAACCAGCTAATCCATGAACTAATGCACCCAATTTTGAGTGGAGAGCTTCAGCCACAGATGGTTCCAAGTGAAGACAGTTCACTTTTGATGACTGCTTCCAACAGTTTGGTGGCACATCATCTAGAGAGATGTGGCTATGAGTATTCACTTTCTGTTTTCTTTCCAGAAAGTGGATTAGAGAAGAAGAAGGTGAGTTCAATATTTTGCCTATTCCACAATGTCTAGGAGCTTTGTTTTCTGGAGGTTGTCATATTCTAACAATTGAAAAGATAATTTTTTGGGATAGGAAGTACAGACATAAATACAGCTTGTGATCATCTCCACAAAACATTGCTATTCAGGGTCATTCTCATGAATACTTAAAACTGGCAATAAGCTAGTGATGCTGTTCTGAAAAGGTGCTGCCACAATCTGTCTGTGTGGCAGAGCACTTGGGAACTGAACCTTATAAAAGTTTGTTTGGCCATTCAATTCCCTGAGGATGTGGTTCCTGGTGAGTTTAAGGTGTTCTAACTGCAAAGTGTGGCTGAAAAGGGCAGTCCTTGCATTCCCTTTGCTTCTCTGTAAATGTGTGATAAAGTGAAGTTGTTTCTAACTGAAAATTAATTTTTTGACCTGGTGAGTAGTTAATCATCATTTGGGTTAGTGAGCTCATCTGATTTGGATGATAAATCAAGAAAACATACAAGGAAAGTAGCAAGCACATGTTGAGGGTGGAGAGAGAACAAAACTCTCTTTTCACAGCTTCAGCTGATAATGAAGCTACATGCTGGTTGCTGTGTATTTGAAGTAGTGAAGATAAGTAAATGTAGAACAGCAGGCCTCTGAAAATGATTTTACAGGGAGTAAATAGATCTTTCACAAATGGAAAACATTTACAACTCTGAAATAGTGTCATTTGTATTAAAATTATTTTAAATTTGTTAACCTTTTCCAACTGATCTTTCTTTTCCCCAAAGCTGTGGACTGTGCAAGATTTTCTTCAATTAATGAGGATCAATCCAAAATCCAGTCTTTACAAATCACTGGTAAAGTTACTTTGATTTTGAAAATAAGCTGAAATTACAGTGGTGATGAAAATAGACTGGCTAAATCTTCTTTTCTTTCTTACAGACTTCAGGAACTCAGAAGGAAAATAAAGGTACAAAATATTTGCATGTGTTGCAGACAAGGATAATTATGTTAGCTTCATTTTTATTAAGACATGAGCAATAAAAAAACAGATTTCCTAAATGTGTGTTGGTATGGAGTAATTTGGATTTAGCTGGATTTTGAAACTTGCAGTACACCACAATGAATAATGTTATATTTCAGGATTATCCAACTTGTATTTGTGGTGTGGATTAATTGTTGACATTTACTTACAAAATAAATGACTTGTACATTAGAAATATTAGAAAAATCTGTAATCAGGTATTAAATATAGTGCTCTTTGGAGGCTTTTCATACTAACTTTGGAAAACTCAGGTTTTTGGTTGTCTTTATAACACTGTATTAGCTTGCAGAATATACTTCAAAAACTAGTTACAAATTTAATTGACTTTCCATTGTGTTATATAAGAAATAATTCTTATATCTGCATATCAAAACCAAGCTATACTGTATAACCTAAAGGAGCTTGATCTTCAAAACCCCCTGTTGCCTAAAGGCCGCATAATTAAGTACTAATAATCTGCACTCTCAGCAGACCTTGGGAATCAAGTGACGTGGATGAGAGGAAAAGTTGCAGGATAGCTTTTGCTGACTGAGATGGACTTGATTATGCTTATAATAAAACCATGATTTCTTACTAGTATTGACTTTTACTTGTTCTTTCTGTAAATCAGATAGGTTTTCTTGTACATTGAAAATTGCTTTTTTAATTACAGGCTCAAATTCCGTTTTGGTATGAAATCAGAACTAACTAATCTATTGGCTTTTGCTAGGTTTCCTTATGCAAGTTTTAATTGGACTTACAGAACATCATCTAAACAGGGAAACTCACAACACAGAAACTCAGACCACCTCAGTGCCTCCTTACAGAGAGTCTCTTGGTAAGTGCAACCTGTGCAAGCAAGTCTCCCCGGATATTTTCATACTGCTGTATGGTATAGCTTTATCTATATTGCATGAGTGGGGTTATGTTGTTACTTAGTCAAATGCAACCTAAAGTTGCAATGAGTAAAGGTCATATCTGTCACTAGAACATGGAATTTCTAAATTTTCTTAAAATAAGGCAAAATCAGGATAGGATTATTTTTTTAAATCACTTGTGTGTTTCCTTAGGTATTTAGCTAAGAGCTGTGACAAACGGACTGTAAATGTTATGTGTTGAAATATGTTGTGGAAAACAGAATTGTAAATATGTGCCTTCTTCCTTTGAGCAAGTTAGGCATAGATTGGGAGTTCTTGAATGTATAATATGCATGCTGTTATTAATATGTTAATACAGAAAAGCTAAAGGTTGCATACAAAAGGAAATTCTTGTCCACCCATGGTGAAGAGGATGAATGAGTATGTAATACCACAAATAGTACTTAAACAGCCAAGCACCTCCTCCTAGGTGTATGTTATGTTTATATATAAAAAATAGAAAGCAGATAAATGGCATTTCTGTGCTGACTCTGCTTTTGTGCCACCCAAGTCCTTCTAGGATAGTGTTGCTTGGATAAGCTGAGGAGTGTCTTGCAGAGAGAGGTTCCTGCAGTCTTTGGTAAGGTAACTGCAGCAAATGTTTTTAAATTATGATGGATGTGTTGCTTTTTTGTAGCTGAGAAGCTTCAGCTGATTGATGAACAGTTTGCAGACTCTTATCCTCAGCATCAGAAATATGAATCTTTAGAAGTAAAACTTAATGAATATAGAAAAGAAATAGAGAAGCAGCTTCAAGAAGAAATGCATCAAAAGGTATAACTCTCATTTATGAATTTGAGAGAGACATTTGTACTTTTGACTTTACAAACTGCAAACTTTTAATACTTAAGGTAAATTGAAAAAAAATCTAATACTTAGTTACAACAAGCACAAAAGGCTAAATTAATCCAACTTCTGTTGTTAATTTGATGATATAGCGTGTATATTTGTCATCCCCCTTTTTTGTTGAATGTGCACAGAATGTTAAGCCTTTTCTTCTGATGTTCATTTGTAACACAACATTTACTTACTCTGGTTGTCATAATTTGGTAAATTTTATCTGCTGTTTGATTATTTTGTTTTATGGAGAAATGTTTATACCACAATTGTAATCTTCCTTCCCAGTTAAGATTTTGATGCTTGAATTTCAATATGGTGCATAGCAGCTGAGAGGTGTGAATTGCTGTTGTGTAGCTTGACAGATAATTAATTTTTAATACTGATGAGAATTTGCATTCTATTTCAGAGCATTGCACAGAACCTCTAAAGTCATAAGACAGTATTATTAATAATTTTTGATTTTTTTTCTTCCTATAATTGAAGACAGCTCTTCTAGAAAATTTTGGAAATAGGATTAAAATTTTGTCAAAAAATCCTTTGATAATCCTTCTGTCTGAAAAATGGAGCAGAGGGAATATACTGCATTTCATTCAAATACATCTTTTTTCCATAAATTTCTGTCAAGATCATCAGTTTATTTGGATAGAAAAAAAAATTAAATCAACTGTATTTCATTTAAATATATTTTTCATTTATTTCTGTCAAGATCAATCATTCATTGGGATATAAAAATTATAATCTAATAATCAGAATTCTTCCACACACTTTTAAAGGCATTCAGTGTAGTCATCATTTATTTAGCCAAACAAGTAGAAAGATGAAGAGTTAAACCTCTCTTTTATCTTCATTCTTCATTTAGTATTTCTTCCTCAACTGGCTCTGTCTTTTTTAGTATGTAAAACATACCAAATTGGTGTGTTGTTAAGTTTTTATCAGTTTAAGCAAACCAGTTGTAACAAAGGAGATGGGAATCTTAACCAGATGTAAATATCTTCTAAATTCAATTACCTTTACATTAATTCCTTAGCAACACAATGTGAATTACTGTAAGACATTTCCAATCAAATTTGTGTATATATGCAAGTGATACTGTATTGTCTCACTATTTCTTTAATTTTTCACAGAATTTGTGCCCACAAACCTGAGTTGCTTGATCAGACATTCCTACTGAGCCTTTTCCACTCTATAATCTTTTCTCACAATTTTTCTGTCATGGTCTTTCGATTCTTTTGATTGGTTTTCCCTCACATTTTTTGTCTTGTATGCTTGCTTTCAAATTTCTTCCAAATTTTTATTGTAATTCTTTATAATCCCATTTGCTCTCACATATATTGTCCATCACACACTGTATGGAGTCATGTTCCCAATGATTCCTCTGTGCCACTGCAAGATTTGTGCTTTCCTGTTTGTGTGCATTTTCTTTTTTTCAGTTGTGCTTCGAAGTCAGTGAATTGGGACTTCCCTTTCTGTAACCCTCTTTAGATGAAGTTACATGTTCTGCATTTTTTTACATTTCTGGCACTTCCTTTTGTGTCCAGGTGAATTATTGTGGTTTCTGAGCAATTCAGGATGTGGGTCTGTTCCTGACATTTCTTGAATCACTAGTCAAAAGTGGTTCTTTGGGAAAGGGACAAGAATAAAGACAGTGTTGGAAGAGGAGTAAAAGACTGTGCCCATTCCTTAATTCCAAGCAGAGCATCACTCCTGCAGTGCATTTTTCTTCATAGCTTCTGTTCAACTCTTGTCTAAAGCTGATAGTTCTGTATAAGATCTACTTTGGTATGCCAGATAAGCACATGAAAACTATGTGAAACGTGCAGATAGTATGTACTGCTGAGATACTTCTATCACGGTAATTATTATCAATTTATTGTTTCTTAACAAGAATTTGAAGGTGAAATTTTGAATTGTCTTAGGAGGAATTGCCTTTTTGATTTGAAGATGGCCTTATTTAACTCTCTCTCCCTCCTTTATGTAAAAGCTTGAACATTTTAAAGAAGTTGAAATAGCAAAGATTAAAATGGAGGAGAAAGTGCAGACCCAAAAAGAAATCTCTGAGCTGCGCCATGAGTTGGAGAAGACACATCAAGCAAAGTCTGAAGCCTTGATTTCTCGTGAAAAGAATGCTATTGAGAGACTTCAAAAGCAACAAGAGGTAAAGTTCCAAATATTTTTTTTTTCCTAATCTAGTGCATAATGATTCAGTGAGTTGGTTAGACTGTTCTTTTATCTTTGGGGTATTTACCTTCAGATCTTACTTGGCTTATTAGGGAAAACTGAGAATTCACATTTGTTCTTAAAAATAGGGGAATGCATTTAGCAACTGCAAGAATGAGTATGGTTAAGCATCTAGAGATGGCTGGAAAAGGAACAGTTCTGCAAGCTGGGATCTAAATGTAATAAACACTTTTAAATCTGTTTTAATAATTTTGCTGAATTGAGATCACTGGGGTTTTTTTCAAAGGAAGTTGAACATAGCTTCCACTTACACTCTTAAGTTATTTTAGCTGCTCAGAAGACTCTAACCTAAGTGGAATAAATAGTTTATGTGGTACAGATATGCTGTTTCTGTTTTCTTTTATATATTGAATAATATGAATAACCAGCATCTTTACTGTAAGCTAGCATCTCATTTCAGTTTTTTCAACTCTTTTGTGTTGATGAGTTACTTCTCTGGGCTGTTAACTCTTGGTGTTTTGCCAGGATAGCAACTGTTACTACAGCACACAATATTTTGTGTATAGTTCCCAACTGCTTATCCTGATCTCAAGCTATTCTCAGTTTTGAGTTCTGTTGCCTCTTTGCCTTGCCACCTCCCTTCTATCTGCAGTAGACCTTCATATCCAAATAATAGTCATCCACAATTGCTAACTGTATTTTTGCTTTGGTGTGGTGCCTTTATGGTTTTGTTTGTCTTGTTTTTTTCCCTGAGAACGTGTGGTACTGGTTAACAAAACAGTTGTGCAGGTCTCTATATAAATTACTATAATATTAAACATTTTATCACCATGCCATGAATTTATTTTATGGTTATTTACTTTGAAGCTGACAAGAAAACATCTATGTTATGCTATCAGTCTTCTTCTGTGGGCATGAAATTAATTCAGTAATTAAAAAAAACCCTACCAATGACTAGATCAACATATCTGTCAAGTACTGTGTATAAATATTTGATTTCTCTTGTCAGCTTCTGCACTCACTGAGAACTTTCTTTCATTTACCTGGGCATTCTTTTAACAGAGTTCAGATATATTTACATTAAAGATGTCAGGTCATTTAACCCTTTGCTATGGTGACTTTATGTCTAGGAAATGTGGCTTGAGAAACTGGCCTATTTTTTGTACCAGGAGCAGCAGCTAAATCTGTCAGCACTGTCAAATCCTCATGGCTTTCAAAGTTGATAGAAGGTTTCATATGGCAAAACCATAATTTTCTTCCTAGACTTTTTTTAAAATGAGAAAAATAATGTCTTTTGTGCTTAAGGGCAAGAAAGCCATTTTTATTAATAGGAAAATATATGGGTTGTGGTATTAATATATTCATCACTTGGAGAATCCCTTTTGCAATTTTTTATGACTTCTGTAAATTAAATTGCAAAAACTGAAAGGTTATGAGTTTGCTCAGTTTCAGTTTTAAGTCATGTTTTATCAGTGGCTTTTGGTATTTGTTTCTTCAACTAAGTTTTTGTGAAGAACTTACAAAACTTGTTTATTTAAAAAAGTCAAGTGTTTGAGCATGTTTATTCTGCAGTTTTTAGAAAAAAATTTTACTTCTACTTGAGTTTTAATCAGTGCTAATTCTTAAAGGAAGGGTGTTTATGGGTAGGCAGAAGTGACTCCATCTAAAACATTTTTACTCTCAATGAAAGTAGAAAGGAAATATAAAAAATTCATTCAAGACTTAAAATTCATTCCAGATGTTATTTCATATAATGACTATAGAAATAGTATTTATGGGAGTAAAATCAGTCAATCCCTGAAGAAGATCCTTTACAGTTTGAGTGTGTTAAACAGTAAATGAAGTTTTACAGTGAAGTGAAGCTAAGGATAATATTTTGTGATTCAGATAGAAGCAAAGGAAGTGTACGCTCAGAGACAAAGCCTGTTGAAAGATATTGAAGCCGTAAGGACCAGGGAGGCAGAACTGAAGCAAAGGATGGAGGCATTTGAAATGTAAGTTGCTGAAGGAGATGTACAATGCTAAATTATGCTTCTGCAAAACTTGCCTCAAGATGTTTCTGCTTCTGTGATGTTGAAATAGGTTATATATCCCAGAATTTTGCATTTTGAGCAGTATTGTATACTGTCACTATTAGCAGGGATACCCCATACAAAAAGATATTTCTGGTGTTTTTCCTATTCCACCTCATCCAGCCAAAACAGTTCCACATTGCTTTGCAGGCAAGGAACCAGATGTTTACTTTCAAGTGCTTAAATTAAAAAACCCAACCCCTAAACAACACACTGTGTAATCCTAACACTCATTGGATTCGCACATGAATATTTTGCCTCATTAGTCCTATGTTTTGAGGTTGATTTTTTAAAATTATTATTATTTGTCCTTAATATAGTTAAATTAAAAAAAGTAACGAATCCATTTTGGCCAAACTTTTGATACTGCTTAATGTTACTTTGTCATCTGTTTTTCATAGCAAAATGAGTATCCTGCAAACAAAAGCTTGGTTTTTTTTAATCAACCCAGCAGAGGGTGCTGATAGAATAGCATGCTCAGCACTCTTTCCTCTGAAGTGTGTTTGGTGTGGGGAACTGAGCCAGGGTTAACCCGGGATAGCTGCATAATTGATTGGTACTGAGTTTTAAATAGGGCAATTTAGTTTGTCACATCTCCATGTTCTTAATGAACTACAGAGACAGAGTGATGATGACTTCAAATTGCTGCAGTATTCCAAACAAGCACATTGCCCTTTGATACCTATAAATGTTACTGTAAAAAAGAAACAGAATCCCAGACTAAAACCCAGACTAAAACTTTGACTTTATAACTGGTCATTGTCTATATATTTCTGGATATTTCAGCACCCAGAAAGTTCAGGAGGAGAAAAATAAAGCTATAGAAGATGCACTTCGGCGTCGTGAGGTTGCTGTGAAGAACATAGAGGAGACATATGACCAAAAGCTGAAGACAGAACTCTTAAAGTAATTTTTTTTTGTCTTTAATAGGACACATAATATTCCTTATGAAAACAGAATAATAAATTCTATGGGATTTATTTTGAAAAGCATAGCAAAGCAAGGACTTTGATAATGTGCAGTTATGTTTTTGTTTTAGTGAGATTTAATCTTTTACATTACTGCTCAGCTATTTGCTAGTAAGTTTACTATAGAAAATAATTCTCTTTTGGTTATAGGTTATATTACTGCTCTAGTTTAAATTCTGTGTCAGTACCTGGAAAAGAGATCTGACATTAGCTTGTATATTTAGACAAGAGGATCTGAAGCAGTATTAGTTAATTCCTTTGACCACAGTTAAAAGAACTGACCATTTTATGAATGCAGAAGAGGCATGAAGGGGAAATCAGCATTAAAGAGATGCTACAAGTTTCTTGGAAAAGGGGTGAGAGACATACTAGTCCACTGTAGAGATGAGCTGGCTCTTACCTTTGCCCCTTCCCAGTTTTGAAGAGGGATTCTGTGATACAGATCTCCCTCTTATTGATTACCTTCTGTTTGAACCTGGTCTTAGTGAATTGGCAGTCATCTGTGACTTCTTTTGGGGTGTTGCAGTGGGTATTCCCTAATTTTGCTATTGTATTTCCTTGTAGTACCTTGGTCCCTTGAAGGGTTCCTTGATACTTCAGTGCAGACAAGTGCTCTTGGCATGTCATGAACCTGTCTCAGGCAGTTAAAGCAACAAGTAATGATGTATCATTACTTTTTATTGCAAGCCAGTGAGCAGTATTATCTGTGTTTTTAGGTCTTTAAAATAAAGAGCAAAAACGTTAATAGTAGGTTTTCGTAAAAATAATCCCTCAGCATTTGATGGTTTTGTTGGAGAACAGTGAAATGCAACAGATTGACTCACCTTACAGCTAGTTACAAATGTTACAAATAGTGGTTGCAAAGTCCTTTCAGTACATGAGGAGAAGCAAAGCATTTTTAAGGATAAACTGCTGCTTGGCTTATTTTATCAACACACAAAATATTTTAAGGCATGCTGCAGGTGCTCAGAAAGACAAGATCCATGTCCTTTTGTCCCAAATCATTGGTGAAAAGTATTAAATAACTGCTGTTTATTATACAGAAGTAGTGATGCTTGCTAGCAACTCATTTTGCAGTAAACATTAAATGCCATATTTGGGAGAAGGATCTGAGTGGTCTGGGCCATTTGCAGAAATGCAGGAGGATAGATTTGGCTTTATCTGAAACCATTTATAATTATGTCCCAGTCATGTAGAATGCTGAGCTTTCTTAACTCCTGTAAATTCCAGTTCAATGGAATGGCACTGTTGGATAACTACTGGGCTATGAATAGTGGTGTACCTGGGCAGTGCTCAGTGTCTGGCTGGTGACTGGTGGTGTGCAGAGAACCCCTGGGGCCAGTTCTGGGGCCCTTATTGTCCAACACCTTCATCTGGATATGGGCACAGGGCGTCCTCAGCTTTGAACATGAGGCTTAATTAAGAGGAATCATTTCCACAATGAATGGCAGAGTTTCAGTTCAGGCGTATTTTGACAAGGCTGGGAATTGTGCCAGTGCAAATCTTAGGAATTTTAACAAGGAAAATGGCAAAGCTCAGTGCTTGGGGCAGAATAGCCCTATGAGATTGTATAAATGGGGAAAAGGAGTTGACTGAGGAGCTGCATTTCTGAAGAGGAGGTGGATGAGTTACAGTGAATGCCAGGTTGATTATGAGCCAGCAGCATGCTCTGACAAATAAGGCAAAACAGTATGATGGGTAAGATCAGAAGCAGCATGGCCAGCAGACTGAGGGAACTTAGTGTCCCTTGAAAGGTACTGGGGAAGGCTATGCTGGGAATACAATACCCAGGTTTGGGCTCCTCAGTTCAAAAAAGTCATGAAGAAACTGGAAAGGGCTAGGTAAAGTCTGCAAGGATAGTCCTTTTGAGTTGGATTCTCAGATGTGACCTCTGAGTTTATATGGCAGGGGCTTGAAGTTGTGGGTTGGGAGATTTAGCTTGGACATAAGGGAAAAATTGACTGGGAGAGTAGTGCAGCATTGGTACAGATCATCCAGAAGATGGTGAATATATGTCCTTTGAGGTTTTCAAGATATGGCTAGGAAGAGCCACATCTGCCCTGCTGTACAGGTGGCAATAATCTGGCTTTTCGAGGAGATGGTTGAATGAGATGATTGGCAGGGCCCTTTCCAACCATTTTGGTGGCTCTCTGATAGTTAATTTTGTCAATAAATAATTGTGTGATTATAGTTTAGTTTGGGAAAGAATGGAATTAACACAAATGCTTGTGCATGTGTGTGCACACATCCTTTGGGAATACATAAATCTTTTTGTTTCTAGATATCAGCTTGAATTAAAAGAAGAATACATAGCCAGAACCAATAAAGTTACTGAAGATGAGAAAAAAAATAAAGGTAACCATCTGTCTGAGATTGATAAAGTACCTGTTTATCTCTAGAGCTGTTACTGTCATGTGCCAAACCACCACTGTTACTGAACAGTTCTGGTGTTCAGTGGTATAAGGGACAGAAGGGCCATCAGAACAGGTGACAGTTCAGCAACAGTGACAGTGCAGCAACTTGTTGCTGTTCAGAATGCAGTGGGAATCATAAACTGCTGCTTTGCACAGAGGCTGCAAAGCATTCCTGTTTTTTTCAGTGTTCCATTCCCTTTGGAATGGATACTAGCTCATTCAGGCTTTAACTGAGCTCTGGTTCTGTACCCTGGCACATTGCCAGTTTCTACATTTATTGTGCACAAGATGTTTAATTGGAGCTTGCGGAAGAGAGCCGGAACAGATAACAGGGTTACACTTTGGAGTTAGGGACATGTAAGAAATTATATATCACAGGCATATGAATTTGATTTACTTAATTCCAAATGTGTAAATGCATATGTATACAACTGTATATACAGCATGATTTACTTAAATTTGAAGGTGTGTGTATGACATTCAGTCATTTTTATGTCTTAAATTAAATTGAATTTTGGGCTTAGCAGCTTAAAACTGTTTTCTGCTGATACAGTTTTTTACTGTAATACTCTACTAATTTTAATTCAGCATTTGTAATCCTCCCTGCAGAGAAAGCTTTGCTTTTGCAAGAAGAAGCCAATGCTGTTAATTCAAAAAAGGAGGAACTCAAGCAAGCTGTATCACGCACCAAAGAGCTTGAGGTAATTGTAAATATGAATTTAAAGAAGCCTGTATTCTAATGGGTGCAATTGAGGTATGTTACAAACGAAAAAGAAAATGTGAAATAAAAATAATTGTTAAGTAGTACAGCAGTTCATAAGCTTCTAAACTGTTCTTTATCTGCAGCTGGATTTGGAGTCAGTGAAGGCCCAGATTCTGTTGGTAAATAAACAGAATCAGTTGTTGACAGAAAAACTGAAAGAGGTATCTGACTATCCTTTGCTAAAGGAGGAAAAATTGGAGCTCCAAGTGCAGAATAAACTACTTAGGCAACAGTTGGATGAGACTCGGAGTGAGAACCAGCATCTTCGAGACAGTCAGTGTGAATGATTTAGTTATTTTCTTGTTTATGTTTCTCTACAAGTATTTTTTTAAGTAAATTTTCATTGAAATGCTTTCTTTGTATTGTTTGCTAGTAGTTTGCATGAAGCCCAAGTTAGTGTTGGCATATAATTGAGCAGTCATTGGCACTTCTTTTATATGTCTGTATGGGAGAAATCCTGAATAAGTGGTAGCTGTAATTTGGATATCCCTTTCACCCTCTGAAAAAAGCAGTGCAATATTTCTACCCATTGCATTAGTATGGTTAATAATGGTAAAAGAACATGGCATTATTATTGAAGGGCTTGCCTGACTACAGTAATAAGTACAGAGTATTTTTAATGTGCATTTCAGATGATGGGAGAGTAGAGATGTGTGTGCAGTCACATAAGGTAGGGATATGTATTTTTCTTCCAGTGTAAGACAGTCTGGGTCTAGTTCTTAAGGGACTACACCAACTAAGATTTTGGTCCTTTGTAAAAGGAAGAAAAAAAATATCCCCAAGTACTTATTCAGACAAAGCCTTGTTATGTTCCTAAAATTAAATCAGCTTTACATGTTTACAGGGTATTGTGTAGAAAAGTGCACACTTTTTATTCTTTGTCTGAGTGTCCAGTGTTTCCCTTTTGGGGTAGAGCTGTCCCAGCCCTCGGCGGAGTACCTGGCCTGCCAAGTGGAGCTGAGGAGAGTGGAGCATTCTAGGAAGCTGGTGCTGGATGAATTTGAAAGTCATAAGCAGATGTTGGAAAAACAGCTACAAAGTGAGGTAAATTATTATTTCTAAATGATTTGAATATTTTCTTCTTCCTGTCATCTCTTTCACAATTACCCATCTGCCTGTACAGGCTGTTTGGTGTGCAGTTACAAGGATTGTTTGTACTGTGCTTATTTTTATGTAAACAACTCTAAAGAAAACAAAATCTCACCACATGAAAAAACTACCAAAAACTAAAACCAACCCAACATTACCAAGTAAGTCTTACTGAGTCACCAAATTGTCAGTGCTGACTTTCAGTAGGATACTAGGTGTATATGGTCAGACTGGACCTGAAAAACATTTAGAAACCAAGTATTCAGCCAGTTGAGATTATTCTTGTTGTTTGAATTATGCTGGTTTTTGTTTTTCTCTTGATTTCCTATAGATTGAGCGTTGTGCCCAGTTAAAGGCCCAACTGTTAGACTCTGAAGCTACTGTCAGGAAGCTAAATGTGCAGGTTGAAGAACTGAAACTGCAAGTGAAACAAACACAGGCAGGTTTGTATCTTACACCAGAGCAGTCCTTTATGAAGGACAAGTGTAAGAAATTCCAGAAGCTTAAAAAAACTGCAGTTGTGTAGAACTAACGCAGTTTAAAAAGGAGTCTCATTACAACCTCCTTTCAGAAAACAAACCTATAGGAGGAAGGAAAACACTCCTCCCTGAACATTTGCATATTTTTATTATCTGTTTCTCCTAAGTATAAGGACATTAATGTTTGCTGATAACATAAACAACATTTTCCAGCAGGCAACTTGTGTTTTAATGTGTTTTGATTCTTGAATGTTCATAATAAAAATAATAAATTTGAAATTTTATTTTGTATCTCAGAAGTTTAAGTCTAACACTTAAACAGATTTAGTCAAATCTAATACCTTTTTGCCTAACTTATGGTTAACTTATCTTTTATGGGCATTGGAAACAGGGGCACTTACAAACATTTGTTCTGTCTGCTGAAGAAATGTTCTTTTAAAGATGCCTATCTGTCAAATTGCTAATATGAAGTATTATAAATAAAAGGGTTGGTATGTATATTTAATGTAAAACTATGGAATTCAATTCTGCAATGATTATACATTACATCCAACATGTGTTGCCTCATAGTTCAGTATATGCAATATTTTATATTTTATACCACTAACTAGACTTACACATACATTTGTGGTGCATGTATTGGTACCATTTGGAATTGGAAATTTGTTATAACAAAATAGCAAATTAAATTCTTTTAATATTTTAATTTTAATTAAAAGTATTTTAATTAAATGACTGAAAGTACTGTAGGAACTTTAATTTTACATCAGAGTTAATGAAGTCATTGAAGAGCCATTTGTGTAGAATAAAAACAAGGTTGTAAATTTGCTGAAAGATACAGCCCTATAGATTGGTCTTTTAGGCTTGTTGAAAGATGCAAGTGCAAGGAAGCAGACTGCCCCAAAACATTCAATTTAACTGACAATTTTAGAGTACTTTTAATTAAAAAAAAAACCAAAACAAAACATTTTCTATGTGCTGTGTTGTTTTTATCCAAAATTTTTTTTTATTTAAATAAAGGGAAACTGTTAAGACTTGTGGCATGCCTTGTGTTCCTTAGATTTTACCAGCATGATTAGATATAACATGTCCAAAGTGGTAATGTTTTTATGTTTATTTATTTACTTAAACATAATTTAAAAAATAACATTGTAGAGTACATACTTAACTGTGGTTTTACGTGGAAGAATTATATATTTAAGAAATAGCAGTGGTAATTTGCAGCTTTGGAGCTGCATTAAAAATACACTTAAATCAATTTTAATTAAACCATTAAATTCTCCAAATGTAAGCCAATTTCGTGGTAGAATAATTTTGATCAAACTGGAATTTCAATGCCATGTTTTACTATTTTTGCTTTGCTGTGGGTCTCCCTCTCTCTCTCTTTAGTGCCACTCACTTTCTCTTGCTACCATTCAGCTCTGGAGAACGAGGTGTATCGGAACCCAAAGCCGTCGCTCGTCGACCGCTCCGTCCTCGACTTCCTCGACGACAGGATCGTGCCCCACGATGTTTACGTGGATGCCGCGTTCCCGAGGCAGCCGGTGCTGCCCGAAGCAGGCACGGCCAGCGCCGGGCCGGGGCCTGGCTGCCGCCAGCAGCTGCGGCCGCGCAGCGCTTCCCCGGACTCCGACCTGGAGTGCATCGCGCAGGCCCGGGCCAGGGTGAAGGAACTGGAAAAGGAGGCCGAGTACTTGGAAGAAGCCTACAGGAGTTACCAGCACAGAGTCATGCTGAATGCAGCTGCAAGCAGAACACCTAGGAAGATGCAGTCTCCTTTAATTCTGCAGTGTCCTCTTAGTAGACACCCTTTGACTACCCAGCAGGAACTGCTAGAGGATAATCCCAGCTGCCCACATTCCCCTCTGAGCAGTCCAAGAGGTGAGGAACACATCAAAAGAACTGGGCAGGTGGATGTCTTTAAAACTCCCTTCACGCCACCACACAGAGGAGCATCTTCAAGGCGCCTTTCTTCTACTCCCATTTCCAAACCAATGAGAGACCTCAGTAACAAGAAAATTCCAGATGGTAAGTCACAATTGTTAATGGGGTGCAGTGATGAATTTTACTTAGTGTTCCTCTTGTGCTCTGAGAACAGAAAGATTTAGCAGTGTTAGTCATTGACTCGTTATTTGCTAAGATGCAGGAGAAATCAGGAGATGTGGTTTTGCAGGAGACAGAATATTCCAGCTGCTTGGAGTACTGCTTCTTCCTGGAAACAAGTACTGGAGAAGTACATTGAGGGAAGTTAAGCATGCTCTAGGGAGCTTTCAAGAGAAGACTATGCCATGTAAATCCCTACAGGTGTAACCTTATGATATACAGAGTTTAATTCAATACTTGCTATGAAGTATAACTACTTTGCAACATTAATTGTACTTGCTTAACCCTCCTATATTTCTAACCTTTCGTTTAACTGTTGTAGTTAAAGTGTGTGGCAGAAGACATCTTTGGCTTCTCCTAAATCGAGCTTTCCAGTCTGAAAGATCCAGTTTTCCTTTTGTTTGTTCTTTATGCTATGACATCTTTATAAAATATTCCTCAGGAATTGTAAGGAAGAAAGGTCTAGTGTTTGAAAAAATTTAAATTTGCTATTAATATCACAGTTTCTAATAATTGCTTAGTCTTTTTTTTTTTTTAAGGACAGTACTCAGAAAAGCAAGCAGAATAGAAACAAAATGTAAAAAAAAAAAAATCTGTTGTTTCAAATCTGCAGTACATCTGCTTCTTGAGTGATGTAATATTTTTCACCCTGGCTTGAAGTGGATTTAATAGGATAAAAAAAGAGACAGTAAGAAAAAAAATATAATGATCAGCTTCTCCATGGAGGAAGGTTAAGTACAAGGGTAGCTTAGTTTGCAAGAAAGATAGCTGAGATGTGCTGTGGGAAATCTGGAAAACAATGAGTGATGGGAAAAAGGTGAAAAGGGATCAACTGATTACTGTTTCACAGACCCCAGAATCCCGTGACATTGAAAGGAAATAAAATTAAACACTTTTTTCATACCATGCATAAGTCGTGTAATTCATTGCTTCTGTGAGAACAAGTATAGATGCAGGAATAAAACTTCTCTGTCAGGACAATCCAAGAAAGTATTGATTGGACAAAGGTTGGGGTGGGTGTTGCCAGATGTAAGATACAAGTATTCTCCTTCTTCAATTTTAGTTTAGTTTCGTTTGGTAATGGGCACTGTTAGAAGCAGGTTACAAACACTGACTGATTGTGGCTGTCCCTGAGTTTCTGCATGTAGAGCTTCATACTCTGTTACTGAAAATATCTTTGAGACTTGAACTTCCAAAGCAATCTTTCATGTTGTAAGTTCTGTCTGTTAGCTTCTGTATAAAATAACCACAGACTATTTGTTTAGCACTGCACACAGACAAAATCTTTCATAATACTAGGTTTTGTTGAAAAAGGAAATGTTAAAACTATAGTCGTGTGCATAACCTGAGCAATCCTTCCTGCCTTTGTACTTTTCAGAAGCTAGTTACAGGATGGCAGATCTCTTTTTTCCCATTAGGTCTGTTCTTTGCTTAGTGCATAAAACTGACTGGTTCTGGAGAGGGGTAATAATTGAATAACAAAAGAGTGCATTACCTGACTCAGGAGTTACAGAAATGGAGTGGTGTGGAGTGTAGGAAACCAGGCTGCAGCTGGGTGATAGGATATTAAGGTTAGCTTCAATGTGCTGTTGGTGGGATTTGTCAGCTCCCACTTTGGTTGCTTCCCTACTGAGATGTCACTTCTTTCTCATGAGTCTTCTGAGGAGTGCTTTTATATTGGTGTATATATATTACTCTTTTCTGCTGGAGATGGCTGAAGCACCAGGTGTGGTTTTGCTAAAAAACTCTAAGTCATTCTGGAAGCTTCTGTGGAGGTTTTTGGTGCTGTTGGAAATACCAGTCTGAATAACTCAGGGTAAATTTAAAGTGGTAGAAGATACCATGCTTGTGAGTCTGAGATTTGTTTTTCCTTTAAGTGAGGTTAAGTGCAGCTCAGTTGTCAGCACCTGTCTCTGGAGAATGAAAGGAAGAAGTGTGTCCTCCTCTAAAATACTTAAAGTTGGCAGATCCAACAGCTGTTTTACTGCATAATCTGCAAGTGGAAGGATTATGCAGTTTTTTTTATTTTCCTTTAAATTAGCTCATGTGTTTGACTATTCCTTCCTAAGTCCATGCACACTGAACCAATAATGCATGAGTTTTACAACCGGCCTTGTCTGAGAAATAGGACAAACAGTTAATACAAATTGTGGGATTTTTATTCTGCAGACATCAAGAGCTCATCCCTTACCTCTTCACAACGGAGTGTTGACCAGGTTCTTTCTCCTATTTCAAAGCCATATTTGCTTTCATCTTCTGAGTCTGTTCCTTCCTCACCATCCAGTCACGGCCAGAAAATCAGGTAACATTGTTTACAAAGCAACATTTTTAACCTGCTTTTTAAAGAAAGATTTATCTAATTGCTCACAGTGATAGCTGCTTTTACAAATCAAGCAAGCCATTGATTCTATAAATGAAAACTTTTCTAAAGATGAATAAGAATTTCCATTTTAAATATCATGCCTCAAGTGGAACCTACTTATAAAAAACCAAAACACTTTGGTTTCCTCTGAGGAAAGCCATGTCTCTTTATTGTGTCTCTGTTTTTCACATCTGTGACCTGACTGATGAGCTTTTGCTAATTGAAGAATTTGAATTTCTGCCTCCTGTTTGAGAATTTAAATCAAGGCAATTGTACATTCTCACGTCATTCATTAACAAGCTGCAATGCTGAATTTGTTCTTTTCTCTCTCTGAAGAGCTTGTTCATGTGCGTGTTTTCAAAGCAGGATTTTCGTCTCCTTTGCATGTGGGAATGGGGTGGGTAGCACAACTCTTTTCTGACTGGTTTTTTTTAAAGATCTTTTTAATATAAATGAATATAACTTGACAAAATTAGGCTGCATTAAAATGACTTCTCTTTCATCTCTGTATCTCCTATTTCCATGTCTGGAGTTCATCTGTTCTTAATGGCCAGTGTTGCCTCCACTCTCCAAAACTAAGAATCCTGAATATGTGTCTTCAGAAGCAGGTCTAGGATTTAACTTTTAATACTTTTTTCCAAAGAAGCGACAACTGGATTGTCCTTAACCTGCTAGCCTGATTTGATGGCTGAAGAAAGATAGCTTGTGCTGGGGCAGCTCTAGCAGGCATTTGTAGACCTTTCTTATTTTGCTGTTATCAAGGCCTCAACATATATTTAATGCAGAGAGGGTCTCTTATCTGGTTAGAATTTTGGGAGAGCCTTTATTTTTTTTGTCTTCAAATTGAGCTGTTGGGATACTTAGGGACTGTCAGGTCAGTTTCCTTTAAGCATTTCCTTGAGGCTGTCTCTCCCTACCAATTCACATTTTCTGTGGTATGTCTCAGATTTCTTGTACTTCTCTGACAGACCTTAAAAAGTGGAGATTGAATGACAACCTACGTGTTAAGGTGATAGGGGAAAATGCTCAAATCCTGTGAAGTAGACTCCATCCTTCTTAAAGAGTGAGCAGTATGAGCAAGTTGTGTTGCAGAGGACAGACCTGGGTCTGGGAAGGCAGCTATAGTTTGTTGTTGCTTTCTTGGGTTTCTTATGACAAAGCAAGGTTATAAGGTCCCAATAATTGTCTTGAACTTGCTGCTTTCCCAAGGCTTTCTTAAAAGAAAAGCATTCTTTTGTTGTGTATTTTCTAATTTCATGTGCCTTGGACTGTTTTCTGTTACATGAAATATTTGAGAAATGCATGTGTGGGCTTTTCCAGTTATTTACTCTTATTATTAGGCAAATGTCACATCACTGATGTGTATTGTGGGATTAGTTTATGACCTGTAGATTTTAAGTGGCAATGGGAACTTCTTTGAAAGGGAAAGAGAAGCGAATATGATGCTGTAACATCTGTGACAAGCCGTGAGAAGTCAGACCTCAGTCAGTGGGGAAGAACAATTGCTTCTGCAACTGCAGGAGCTCCTTGTTTATTTATGTTCCAAGATATGAGTGGTATGAAGGAAGCCAGCAAACACAGACAGGAAGACTAGAGTGATAAGGCAGATTATTACCTAATTTTTCATTTGTTTGTTTGTTTAGCCCAGAAGAAACCAGTTGAGGGTTGTTACTGAGGCAGTGGCTTCTGTGTCTTTCTAGCAGTGTTGCAGGACACAGTATTGAAGAAAGTGACATGGCTGCCTTGAACTTCACACCCTTAACAATTATTTAGCGCTTAACCATTTCTGTGAAGGAAAGATTCTCAAAACATGAAATAGATTTCCAAAAACTTGAAATTTCATTTACTCCGTCCTATTTAATTTACAGGGTATTTTTCCCCACTGACATCACTGAACTATCCTTCTGGTAATGCAGATTTATTTGTCTGTGCCCAGATTCACTTTTTGTTGATGAACAAATCTCATTGTTGGGGGTGGTATGTTTTGTATTGTTTCTATTGTTTGTTCTCCACTTTTGCCCCATGGAAGACCTGTATTCCTTAGAAATTGTAAGCACAAACAGGCTGTGATGAAGAGCACCAGCTGGTGTGAAGTAAGCTCCTTTATGAAGTGCTGATGCTGAATTTCATTAGTGACCTGCACTCCTTTTGCTGTTCTGGTTCTGGTCAGAGTTTAGTAGCTGGGTCACGTGGGAGACATTGTTCTTTCACATTATCTTTCTGATGAGATAAATGGGGATTTAGAATGAGGGCACTAACCCCATTTTGATAGAACCCAGATTTTCACCCCTGCATCTCTGTTTTGCCAGACATCTAATCCTAATACATTTCAAACACATCTGTTAAGATGACATCAAAATGGGAATTAAACTGTAACACAAAGCTTAAAAAGGTAAAATTCTTAATTTCAGTTGACTGTCACAATTAATTGTATTTCTCTTATTTATATTTTTTCTTATTCCTTTTATTTTGTTTTAATGTAATAATTTTATGTCACGTAAAGACCTTGGGGAAAGGCTGAAGGGGAATGGAGTTGACTTTTGGTAAAAGTTAGAGAACTGGATTGAAATACCTTAAATTTGAGTCAGAAAGTTACATGGATTTTAGATTTGGTTTAGTCTTTGCTTAGCATATGAGTGAATTTCAGATGGCTATTTGCTTAAAAGTTCAGCATTCATATTTATTAAGTTATTTATATTCTTCCTTATTTCTTTCAGACTTCAGAGTCAACAAACAGATAAACAAGATCTCAGTGATATCCACAAACCAGAGAGGCTAAGGTATGAGGATCTTGAAGAACACATTTATACTCTTGAAGGTAAGTTTTAGTGCATTTCAGACAGTTTAACACCTTAGGGCTTAACAGTTACAGGACAACTGTCTTAATAGTTTTAAGACTGTAGTTGGAGAGAAAAATTTCTGACTGATTTTGGAATTAGGGAAAACAAATGTCTCAGATTATGAGGTATTAATTTTCTTAATTCTTGCATCTTTAGGTAAGTGTATATAGTAATAAGCAGACATTAAATTGAGTTGGTTCTGAAATTTTTAACAGATTTGTTCAGAAATCTTGCATAACCTTGTTCTGATTAATGCTGTAGATCTGGTTGCTTTGGAATGTTTTAAAATGGTGTAGAATTTTTTTTAAACAGAAAAGTCTATTAATATGTGAACTAAATTGAGGCTTTATTATATTTGCTGTATAAACTAGAACCAGGTTATAAGTTTAAAGATGGGTTTCTATAACTATTGCATGCACTCTTGGTTTTTCCTTCAGTAACTGAGGCTTAAATAGTAGTATGAATTAGCAGTTGCATTAGGTTGTGTGTAAATGTGGGAAGAAAGAACTCTTGCAATTATGCTATCATTAATCAGCATCTCTGAGTAGTTTTGGAACGTGGTTCAGTTACTGAAACCTGAATTTTGTCCTACTTTTTTTGTCTCTGAGGTCAGTATTTAATTTATTTGCATTTCTGCTCTCTGTTGATTGCAGGCTATAAAATATTTCCTCTCTATATGCTGCAGGGTCAATTTTCAAAAATCTTTGACGTAACTAAGGTAGTGTAGAAACAAGAAGGTAATCTAGTTTGATGTCCTTTATCCTTTATCTATTTCTCACAATATAGAAATAGAAGCACAGTTACTTTCCTTACTTAGTTTTGAGTGACATCCTGATGCTGAAGCTGAGCAGCTGTATTTCCCATGAAACTGTGGGTTTAAAGTAACTGAAGTTGTCAATGAGGAAGGTGTGAACAGCCAGCTAACCTTTCCTATTTCCAGATTTCATGAGGTCTGTAGAGTCCTGAGGCTTGGTGGGCATTGTGTGGTGTAACTAAACTCATAGTTGGTGAAGAAATTTGTGATTGTTGTCTGGCAGAGTTAGGGATATTTTATTTGAAACCAGTGATTCTTTCTGGTGTTTTACTCAGTTCCAGACTGGCTTATTCTTTTGGTTGTGGTTAAGTCATATAGAAGATGGAGTGGAGCCCTTGCTCACTCTTCTGACCCTGTGAGAATATGGCTTTCAGTCTTTTAAAAGCAAGCAAGCAAAGAAGATGTTTGTTTAAATAGCAGATGTGCTGATAGTGTTTAGTGATAACTGCAGAAGATAATGCCTCATCTGTGCATTTCTCTGTGAAGCTTTACTCATTACTCAGCTGGTTTTATTTATCTCATTTATTTCTTTTATAAGCTTTAAATGCATTATTTGAATGTGAATCAAGCCTGTAGCCACTAATGGTTTCTACTCATCTTACATTTTGATTAGACTTATATTTATTTGTTTAACTTTGTATGGGAGATTTTGGGATGCATTACATATTTAATTTTTATTTTATTACATATGACAACAGACTGGCATTTTCTTGGCAATTAGGGCTGAGTAGATGCTGTGCTCAAGTAAGGTACTAATGAATCATTTGGTGATGTGTGGTGGTCAGTAATTGTAAGAGTTCACATATGCTGATGATTTCTCAATCAAGAATACTTTAGTTGGGTGAGCCTGCATCAAAAGACAATCTCAGTATGTAGGGGGAAATCAGATTGGCTGAAAAGGAGAGGATGTAGCTCAGCAGAAATTGCAGGGAGAGGTGGGTAAGAAAGTAAAATCTAAGAAGTAAATACAGAAGAAGATTTAGTGAAGGATGAAGTTGGTAACACTAAAAAAACCAATAACTTAAAGGGGAGATACCAAAAAATATGGAAGTCTTTTAGTCCTACTGTGAGTGAGTTCTAGAAAGAAAAGATCAGCAGATTATCTTGGCAGCAACTGCTTTTGAGTGATGTGCTCATCTTAAGGGAATAATGCATCTCTTGCTGTCCACCCTTAAAAAGGATGTGAAAGTGTACAAAGTTACCTTTTTTTTCTCCCTTGCAGAGTAGTTAATTTAAGATGTTTTTTACTATTAATGGTTCTGGTTTGGGTTTCTTTCTTTGTTTATGTTGTTAGCAGTAATTTTGAAGTTAAAAGTAATATTTAACCAGGACAAATTTATGAAAGGATTTTTTAAAAAATTTAAATACACCTGATGCTTATTGGTGCCTCATATGGAATAATGTTGTTGTTGATAGCTTTATAATTAAGAGAGAGAGAACAACAAAACAGAGTAGATTTTCTTTTGAGTGTGACAGCCAATTATTTTGGTCTTATAAAAGACCCCGTATATAGAATTTATTTTCCTAAGTGAAGCTGGTAGGAATTCCTCTTGCTTTGGTAAGAAATTAAAAACATTCTCCTAACTTAGAATGACAGCTTGACAGAAATTTTCTGTTATGCTTTCATCTATAGTTCCTTTAAAGGAGTTTTAATTTAAAGAAATTCAAACCATTCAGAGAGAGAGAGGCTGGTCAGTTTGGTTGACTTGGGTTTTTTCATGCAAAATATTTTAGTTTTATGATTATGTGAAAAAGAAAAATGCTTGAGACATTGCTAGTATATGAAGGATGAAAATGGATGTTTTCTAAGGCTTTACCCAAAACCTAGAGAGATATATAGTGTATTTCCTATTGGCTGTGTGTATTTCAGTTTGGCTATCTAGAGCCACATCTTGTTTTATCTCTTTTTTTCTATCTCCCATCAAATGAGGTAATAGCAGTCTGTGTATTTGCAGATAAGTAATTTAAATGCATTTGAATATCACAGCAATGATCAAAGAGGAAGGACAGTAATTGTGTTTTTGTGAATTCAGAGCCAACCTTGCACAGGGAGAAGATATTGTAATGTAGAATATCTGAGTTAGCAGCATCCATCCTGTGCACAGAAGAAGGCAAGGACCTCATTAAAGAGTGTGTGACCAAATAGTTAAAGGTTATTTTTATATGCATAAAAACGATGAGCTGAACTTGGACATGCAATTTTTCTGTGACTTGTATCTTGGTTATGTAAAGAAATGAAAACATCTTGTGTTTCCGTTGTATATTTCTGCAGTTTTGGCTTTATAAACAGATGTGTTCCAATAGCTAATTTCAAAACTAACAACTCTGTAATTAAGGAAGCAAGTACAGCCTATGATAATTCCTAATTCTCAGGGAGATGATCAAGTTGAAGGGAAAATGCTCAATTAGTGCTGATATTTTTGTGTTCTAATTTAGCCATTCCCACACTGTGTGTCCATTGCTGTGCTCCACTTCCGCAATTACAAAATAATGAAGGCATTGTTCAAATTTCTTCTCCAGATCAGGGGGACATACCAGAGGAGTGTGAAAGTGATGTCTTGCATCCATCTGGGGACATCGTTGATGGAAACTGTGTCACAGCCCCTGTGCCAGCAACAGCCACTTCACTGCAGGACTTGAGTGAGTTCTCAGCTCAGACACAAAAGAAAGTACCCTTTTTAAATGTCAAATGTGTAACACAGAAAGCCAAATATTTAAGAGTCTGTAGGTATGTAGGCTGGTGTGGTTGAAAAATTTTCCAGAAAGTGCCATTTCGGTAATAAAGAGAAAGGAGTGTTTTCCTTTGCTTTTCTGTATGAGGATGACTTTTTTCATCCTGGTTTTAGTTAAATTGAATTTAAACATTCTTGCCACCCATCCCACCCGCCCATTCAGCCTCTTGTGAGATGATTATTTTTTCTTTAGGATAATTATTAAATATAATTTCTGCTCTTGATAAGAATGAGCCATTGAATGTTTTGAAGTATTTTATGTACTGTTTGTCTAGATTTTTAAAAAATTTATTCTTGACTCGGTGAACTGTATTATCACAATGCAGTTTTAATTCTTTAGCTAGATGAGAATAATATCTCATTATATATAGTCAGCATATGCCACTTTTCTAATTGTTCTAGATAGAAACATAATGGTTCTTTTTATTTAGAGAAGAGCATTCTAGCTTCTCATGACTCCCGGTCCTTAGTTTGCCCATCTCATTGCTATCTAATGCTGTTCTTTGTAGACAGCTTTTTAAATACGTTGGTCATATCAACAGCATGTCCTGCAGTAATTTTCTAAGGGGTTTTAAACACTTTGCTTTATAAATATAAAAAATGGTATCCAACCACATTTCAGAGGGGGAAAGAATACAGTAACATGGACTTTGGGATTATAAAGATTTAATGAGAATGCCCATGAAAGGAATGAGAAGTGCACAGATCTGTCAAATCTCTGGCCTTTACTTTGGCTCTACTCCTTAACTCTTGGTGAGTCATTTATCAGGCTAAAAAATGTTTAGAGGTGGGAAAAAACTTTACCCAATACCCAAGAATAAGTTTGGGGTATGTACAAACAATATATCCAGTTGTTTTTCATTTACTGTTAACGTTATACAGGAACCTGGTACTTATTTATGTGCTCTTGTAGTGATTATTGAACTACATAAATCAAATGACAGATGTTGAAATAATTTTTCACAGTGGTGCTGGATCAAAGGCAGATTGAAGAACAGAACAGAGAAATTGAGAAAAACTTAGAAGAAGAAAGGAAAGCAAGAGAAGAAAGGAGAGAGAAAGAACAACAGGAAGCTTTGGAAAGTGAGCAAAAAGAGTTGGAAAAGCTGAACAAAGAGGAGGTAATTTAATTTCTGACAGAATGCAGCTTTGTAGTGGCTTGCACTTTAGGATTGTTGTGTTACTTGGTTAAAAGTAGATTTCTATTCTGTGAAGTGAAGGTAGTAGAGGCAAAGTTATTTTACGTACTTGTGTGATTAACCGGAGTCTCACTAGAGTGTCTCCTTATGCCAAGTGACTTTTTCACTGGAAACAGATGCCTTTTCTTCCCTGCTTCATGTGACTGGAAGCTAGAGTTTTATGGCCACTGTCATCATGCTGTTGAACAAGTTGAACATTTGCTGTCTCTGTGGTGTGGCCACTGCAGGTGGGACACCACCAGAATATGTTTATGTCCATCTGTTCATTAGCCTCTGACAGGATGTCCAGTGTACTCTGGGAAGCAGAGGGTATAAGGAGACTTTCAGTTTGCTTAAATCCCTTTGAGCTTAAACACTTCATGTTTAGTGTTCTGGATTTTTAGGTCCTGTTTAATGCTGTTTAGACTGGTGTGTTTTACTGAGTTTAACATGAAATTCTGCATGTATTGCAGGTAGTAAGGTATAAATGTATAAAGGTAGAAATGTAAGATAGAAATATATTTTCTAATCAGTATTTATTTTTATTTTTGTCTCAAAGTATATCCAAGACTCGATGAAAACAGATGAAAAAATAGAAGATAAAGAGGAAGTAAAATCTGAGCATAGTAACACTGCTGCTGAAAATAATGTAAAAGATCCTCCTTCCAATCCATTAGAAAAATACATGAGAATAATTCAGCAGAGCAGAGAGCAGGAACTGGCAAACAAGGTGATTATTTTCACAACATGGTCCGAAAAGTATTACTGACCAAATTTGTGTCTTGCTAGGCATGCTGAGAGTGAAAACAATATTCACATTTTAATTTTTTCTTAATTTATAAACTTTATGTAACAACCTGCAGAGCAGAGTGTTTGGGTTTGCATTGGAAAAGTGTGATGATCCAAAAGAAAAAACACAAAACTTTGTTCTGTAAGGGTTGCTCATGTTCTCTGGAAGGGGGTTTGTTAGTTTGATTTTTTAGGGTACTAGGACATTTAAATGTCCTCTGTTTTTAGCTTTAACTGCATTTAAATACAGTTTGAACCTACACATGTCAGGTTGTGTTCCTCTAACCCAACAGAATTTATTCTGGTAAATGGAAAATTGGACTTTTAAAGAAGAGGTATGGGTGGACATTAATTACTTCAGTGAAGGAATGCAGGATGCTTTTGTGCAGACATGATCCCAGTGTAAATTTACAAAGTGTTACTATTCTAGATCCAGTGTAGCATTTGTAGAAATAGGATTGGTCCTTCAGAAGATTTTTATTTTCAGTTAGGAGCCTTACAAATACAGATACTATTATTAGGTCACTTTGACATTAGAACTGGTTGGAGAAAGTGTATTTTCCTCTTGGTTACCAGGATTCAAAAAAAGAAGAAATAAGAGAAGGGTCACCTTCAGAAGGACTTCTGTCTACTGAAAATGATGACAGGTAAGGCTCATGTATTAATCACTTCTAGTACGCCATATTAACAAATAATTAATAATAATAATTCTAAATTAATATATAGTTTTAATAGATTTAGTATGAATGATGTTGAGACATCTGCCTCCTTAGAAACCAAAATAAATTATTAATCAAAAGCAATTGTGTCAGAAAAATTGAGGATCCTTCCAATTCTTGTACATGCAAGTTAAGCACTGTATGTAACCCACATCTGAGAGTTGCACTTCATGATCTGTTTCAGTAGTTGTGACACTCACAACTTTTTATCTGCAACTGAGCAGCATCCAGCTTCCTTCACAGAGAGCTGAAGTTTGAGGGATTGTTCTTGGGTGATGACACCCTGAGTGAAGGTTTGTCTGTGCTGCACCTCACCCATAGTCTGTTTCTAGCTTTGATTTTTCAGTAGTATTGTGGACTTTTAAGACACTTTATTCAGAGATATTGTCTGCCTGAACTGAGTTACAACAACGCAGGCATTTCCTCTGGCTCTCTCTAGGCATTGATAAATACAGATGTGTGTTTTAGTTGCTTGCAAGAGAAAAACCAAACAATCCTCCTCCAAATCTTTCAGTTTATTCCAAGATGTAGAATTTAAAATAAGCAAAAAATGTGGAGCAGTTAGGAAAAAAAAAACCCTTAGAGGTTCACCATAATCAAAGTAATGATTCACTATTATCTGTGCTGTAAACCTAACAGACCCTTCCCTGCTGCTCCTGAATTGGCACCAGTTGTGTTGTTTTCACTTGGTGAGCACTATAGAAGACAGTTCTGCTTTTTGAGATATAGGTGATGGCTTTTAGTTAATGAAGGTCCAGATTCTCCTCCTTTAGGGTTTTATTGCCAGCAGTTTACTGAAACAGCAAGAAAATTGCAGCCAAGGCAGTCTCTTAACTTGTTTTAAAATGAGTATTAAGATTTAAGATAAACTACATTGGACTCATACCACTTTATTTTCCTCCCTCCTATAATCAATATAGCGTTGCAGACATTTCTCATGGAGACGTGGATGAAAGCTTCTGGTGAACAATAGCTACTGATTTTTTAATTTTTATTATATTATGAGAAAGAAATTTTTAAAGCAGTTTTGTGCCTTTAATAAATGTTAGGCACCAACACTGTAGGCTGTGTAATTATAAATTAATAAAGCTGATTTTGATCTGTTTCATCACTTCAGTCATTGATTTCAAACAGGGAGTCCTGATGTGTTACTAATCCAGGAGGAAGCCCTTTGGGTGGAGTGAGAGAAAGAACAAAGCAGGGAACAGAAACTGATCAGAATGTTTGGGTAGATTTGTGTTGGCACTGAATTCCTCTAAACTTTGTCAGCTTTGCCAACCCCCACTCCCCAACCCCTTCTCAAAATGGTTCAAAGTGTGGATGAAAGGAACAAAAAAATTCCCTCATCATCATCTGCTTTTAAAGGTGTCCTGTGGAGGCACTTGGCTCACAGCTTCAGAGCACCGAGTGTGACAGTCCCAAACTAAGGTGTCCCTTCTGCTGCATGGCAGGGGCAGGAGCCACTTTCAAAAGCAGCCCCTCTCATGCACCATCTCGTTGGTATTAACCAGCCCAGAATGGAGAGATTAAAATAAAAATGCTATTTAACTCATCTTTATTTAAGCTTTGTATTTTGTAGGTAGATTATAGGCAAGATCATTAAACTTTATTTACAGTATAAAATACAGTAGTTTTTATCAATGAAGTAATTTTGGGTGGCAGCATATATTACAACTTGCACTGCATTTGAGGCTGCTCATCTTGACCTAACTACAAGAACATGAAGCCAAGTTTGACAGAATTTAGGGGCAAAAACCAAAGTTCTGTCTTGAATTCACTGAATGTTCAAACACAATGTACCAAAACCATGACAGATACAAACTTTGCTTTTTGAAATGAAGCTAAAATGTGATGTGGTGGTTACTCTAATTTTACATGCTGCTTAATTGGCTGGTGCAGCCACTCTGGCCTTTACAGAATTTCTGAGTGACTGCTCCTGTTGGATGTTGGGAAGGGGTAGTGCTTGTTGCATTATGCTGGCCTGGAACAACTACCACTACTGCATGCATGCTGCACAACTGCTGCTGCAGCTGTGCCTGCAGGGCAGCCCTGCCCCATGCAGGAGGGCAGGGAGCTCTGGAACAGAACATGTTTCACCTCAGATAGAGACATAAAGCCTAGAGATGCACTGCCATGGAGTAGCTGTAGGTCTGGGTTCAAATAAGCATACACAAGTGTTGTCTATTATCTACAAATATTTATTTTAACACTTGGATGTAACTACAGGAAGCCCTTGGCACTGATAGAAAATATTGATTCACTGTTAGGTTACAAAAATTTATACATAGCAAAATTTAATGCTCTTTACATAAAAATATTAGACTACTTAAACAAAACTTCAAAAACTCCCAGTAATAGCTACACTGAATTAGAAAATAATTAGGCTTTAAGACACTGCCTCCATTATTACCCTTATGCAAACACTGGGCTAGAACATCACCTGCATTGCTGTAGAAATGTCTCCTTCATGCAACAGGTAAGAACATACACTAGGCTATTTTGTCATATTTGCTCTACATCAATCAACTTTGCCCCTTTTTTCAAACTGTCAAATTAGACTTCAATAGTTAAAAAAAGAAATTATATTTGACGTTAATACCCCCCCAAAAATGCCTTTTCTCTTAATACTGATTTGAAGGAATTTGTGCTTCCTTTGATGTATATTCAGCAAACAGTCAAAAGTACCAAACCACATGTCAGCTTAGCAGGGGTATGACTTGAATATTTCATTTTTTCAAATGAATTATGTATTTTTACTTCCCCCCCCCAACATTTATATATATATATATATATATATCATATAGAACAAACACCAAATATACCATCACTAATACTCAAGATATCACTGAATGCTTCTGAAAAAAACCATTAATTAGAAGGCAGACTTCTATGGGAAATGACTTTAAAATGGCACCAGTTGTTTTGTTTTTTTCTGAACACCACGTTTTCTTAGTGTGCTAATTAATTTGTAAAAAGGAAAACACGTAAGCACTGACTATAAATTTGCTAAGCACCAAGATAGAGAAAGGTGGACATCCTGTATTGTTTTTATGGCTGCAAATTTTATTATTTGTGTAAAACTCTGCAAACTTTCTCATCTGCTCATTTGGAATTGTCAGATCAGTGTCATTTTAATAAGGTAACACTTTCACTTACTTCAAATGTAGGATAATGGTCTCCTGCCACTATATAAATGCTAAGACATTTATAGAAAATAAATATTAAGGCAAAGCTGACATTTATTTTCAAAGAAGGGGATCATTATCCAGATCCAGAGATCTACATTCCATTAAATAGTTAATAAAAAGATTAGAACTTGGGAGATCTGCTCGACCCTCAGGTGAGCACAGGGACGTGATGGTGGCAGCGTGTGGCACAGGAGTGGAGCTGCTCCCCTGGCCCAGGTGTGGGGCGCTCCCAAACAGCCCCCTGCAGCCTGGGAGGTGCTGCAGCTGTGCCATCACACACAGGAGCTCCTCTCAGAACTCCCGGCTGGGCACGGGTTCCTCTGGGAGGTGCTCAGTCACACCGTGCCTGAGGTCTGCACAGATCTGCTGCCTGCTGGGCTGGTGCCACCCTTTGTGCAGGGCGTCAGCTCTAGAACAAGTCAAATATTAAATACCAAGTCTCGAAGAAGAATAATTTGGTCACTTTCTGTAAAGTGTTGCCTTTTAAAATGCCTGGAATAAACCCTCCATTCTCTTTTAGAAAGGATGGAAGATTACCCATGGGACAATTTCCCTAAAAAAGTTTTCCAGGAGCTGGAATGTGAAGCTTTTACACTTCTCTCTAATTTTGTTTGCTAGACACACATCTGTACTGCAGAGCAGCTATTTGCTGATTTGTCAGAGCTACAGAACTCTTCTGCTGAATTACTGTGGCAAACATTTATGTGTAAGAATTGAGTTGCTCTTTTGACCGAGACTGGATATCCTGAAGCTCCTGCTCTTCTTTTGCTTTGATATCTTGGTAGGCCTGCATTTTGCTTGCATCCTTTAAGTAGGCCCAGTTAGAAGACAGTATCATGAGGAAGTGGATCTGGAAGAGAAGGGTGAGCATGATGGCGAGTGAGCATGTCAAGAGGCAAAGCAAGCTGCTAGTCAGATTAATAGACGCTCTTTAAAATAACGACCAAAAAAAAAAAGTTATTCTACGTTAATAAGCATTCTGTTATTAAAACAAGCACAGAGGCTATTTTTCAAAGATCTCTAGAATTTGGCATGCTAATAATTCAGTTGGTTATTCACAGTTTAGAGAAAGTTAGTACAACAGTATTAAAATGAGCTACAGAGTTGTACAGGTCAATTAAAATGCAGAATGGGGGGAAGCAGGAAAACAGTTTTGTACGTGGCAATATACGGAATCTGTAAACTACGAGGTGCTCAGAAGAACTGCTCTCTAAGGTCGTGGTGTTTATGCATATCCAAGCCCAGAGCAGGCAGGTCTTTTCCCCCAACAAGCAGATGAGAATTCCACCCTCCCCCTGGAAGAAAACCTGAAACTGTGAACTGTTTTATTTACGTGAACAAGGCTACATTAACACATTGAAAAATTAAACATCAAAACATGAGTCCAAAACTAAGCAAAAGCATGCAATGTCTGGGTTAAGAAGTCTTAATGCTGTATTTTTATAGCTACATTTTAAACTTCCATTGTCCAACCTCAGGTGAAGAGTTTTATATTGTATATAGCAAATGGTTCTCTTTTTTAAAATTATTATGTTTGTATTTCTAGTTTGTGCATTCGTTTCTTGCCAACTTCTTTTGCCCATACTTCATGCAAAAACATCTACGTCTGAAAACATTGATTCGCCTCTCCTTTTTTCCCAACACTGTAAAAAGGTCCCTGTGACCTATGCATGGTTTTGCTTCCTGTGCAGTCATACTTACATTTTTGAGATCTGGCTACTGAGAAATCAGTTACTAAAGTGCAGCCATACAAGAGCAGAAGCTATTTATATGCTGTTTCTTTCTAGTTCAGGGTCCAAAAGAATGTGATTGTTTTACGCAGAGCTAAGACAAGGATTTATTTTCTTAGAGAAAGAGTATCATTTGGCATGCACTTAAGAGAAAATAATTTATTTCATCATCCATGGAATCACTTGGAAATACAAGCAAATTAATTCATAATACCTGGGCTTCTGATCTCTGCCAACATAGGCTGTCACTACTTTACTATTCCTTTTCTTTCACACCATATATATTTTGTATGCTTGAGGGTACTTGTATTTGGCATTCATGGTGAAGAATAAATTAATGCATCTGACCCTGAACTCTTCCAGTATTTGTCTGAGATGACTGTTAGAAATCAAGTGGAGACCTGAAAACATCCCCTTTTCAGAAGGATGCTTTATAAACACCCCTACAGTAACTGAATCCTCTCAACACGAAAAAATAGCCAGATCTCATCCACATAATAGTTCATATACAAGAAGTAATTTCATTAATCTGATAAGCTAAACGATGCTTACTGAAGCTATTTACAATTACTGTAACAAAATTCAAAAAGCTAGACTTTTAGTCTAGGGTGTCAGTGGTATTTCAAGCTACGCAATGCAGCTTTTTACTGGGCTTATACAATTTAGAATTTAGTGCAGCAATCTTCCCGACTCTTAAACTTCAAAACAGCATAGTTATATGTAGTAGCCATCATGTAGATCAGCTGGTGGAAGAGAACAAAATACAGGAGAGTAAGATACAACAAGGTGACGGCTCAAGCCCACTTGGGCAACTCTCGATACTTTTACAACAGGTGTTACTCTGAGCTCCTTCCAGGGTGAAGATGCAAATAAATAACCTGCCATTTCTCTGGGGAGGATAACCCAGTACAAGCCCTAAGGCCATTCTGTCAGCCAGTTGTGAGTATTACACCAGGGCTTGGCTGGCACAGGGTTAGAAGCTGGCCACTAAAGGAAGCGTTAGACAAAGGAACAAGTGATCTTGTTAACGTCCCTTCTCCCCGCCGCTACCTGGAACGGGCACTGCAGGGCTGGACCAGTCAATCTGCCTGGCTCCAGGCAAAGGAAACCAAGAGGTTACAAGCAGCTGATCAAATAAACTACAAAAATGAAAATAAATAGTGGAAACAAAAGCAGAAATAGTGGATAGAAGTAGGATTTTGAAAGGACATGCAAATCATTTTTTCCTAAGTATGGGGGAGCTGGGTTAAGATGACTTCCTAAAGCAGAAGTTGGAGACCTGCTGACTTGTGATGACCAAACCATAGCAGCAAATAATGGTGATTACAGCTCACCCTCCTTCATATCTAATATCGATACTTTTAATATATACAAAATTTAATCTTAAAGCATCTTAAGCCTAAAATGAATAGTTTTATTTCTAAAACAACAAAAAATACTACCCACCAATGCTATGACAGTGGCACCAGCTCCAGCGCAAGCCACAATGAACAGGTGATAAGACATGTAGAACTAAAGAAAAAAACATGTTAAAAACATTGAAGTAATTCATAAGAAATAGTATAAAATGCATTTCAAGTGTTCTAGAGAATCAGGATAATAAAGCCATCTTTGTAGCATAGAAAAAAAAAAGTGAAAGTAATTTTTTTTATGATGTAACAATTACTTCATTGTTACAGTAAAAGCAGTCTCTTTATATTATTAGCATGAGTTCTCTCCAAAAAGTTTCATCAAGTATTTATTACATGATGCTCAAGTGACTTGTAGGCAAAAGCTGCACACAGATTATGTTTCTGTACCTCATTCGTGTTGCAGATGTTCTCTAAAATTGGGCCACAGGCTTTGCCAGGTACAGCATTCCAAGGGATAATACCTGAAATACCACAGAAAAGAAACCACTAATTTTAGTTATCAACACACACTTTCTATTCCTCTCATCTTTTTCACCCACTTGCCAGTTGTGTTCCCATCCCTGCATTGACCAGTAGAGCTTGGAGTTGGCAGCAGGAATTCAAACAATTCCCTCAGGTTTTGCTTTCTCCTCACACTGAGGGCGGCTCTAAGGCACCTTCTCAGATGTGGTTTTTCCATCTGGCAGCCAAACATTTGGTTGGGTTTTTGCACTTTGAGTTCAGTTGCACACGCTGCCTACTCCCCCACTCAGCACAGAAGAGAGAATCTGCATCTCAGAGGTACTTGGCACCTTTCAGGGTAGCACTTACTAGATGAGGTTCCACTTGAACAAGAAACTACTGTGGAAGGGTGTGAATATAGAGCCAGAGGGAAGAATTACAGAATTCTTTTCTGGTTTAGTTCCAATAGGTAAAAAGCATCAAGTGAACATTGCTACAAGAAAGTTCAGTCTGGTGCACCTCGTACACTCCCAATTACTTTCCTTATATGATTGTAAGTCTGAAAAGTCAATAGAATCTAGCAGAATTAAAATAACAAACTTTTAGGCTTGTAACAAATGTAAAGCTTAAGTAAAACCTATTTGAATTAAGAGAAACCCAGTTTGTTCCCCCATACAACTTTGCATTTCAACCCAGCTGGCTGGAATTAGCAACTCTGTACATGGCAGGTCATTGAAATGATCTCAGGATGGCATGGCTTTCAAAAAGATTTTATAGGATTTTCTTCCGAGTCAGCTTCTTCTCTGCAACTGCTGCATGCAATTCCAGCCTTTTAGCTACTGCTTCTACCCAAAAATGAGAGGAAAGTTCAGTGACACATGTTGGCTGTTAGGGAGCTGCTCTCTCCCATCACTCACTGAAACCCAAATGGTTTTTACTGATCAGTCTATACAGCACTAACACAGCTGCAAAACAACCAGGAGAAGCAGGAAGGTGGAGGAGCACATCTGCCTTCACTCCTAGGCTTTGCTGCTGAAGACAATGCCTTCCCAGCCTCCTGCTGTGAGCTGCTAAAATAGAATGTATATGTTTAACTGATTTGAAGACTTGCTTTTGAAATTAGTGTATCTTTTCATCTACTGCACTTACCAGGACAGGAGAGCAAAGCCAAGCTTTCTTACTTTTTCAACTTTGAATCCATTTTCTCAGCTTTGAATGACTTAGTCCAAAGAAAGAAACATTCCTAGAAAATGCTAGCTAGAATGAAGCCAAAAGTAATGATGACAAAAGATCTTCTGCACAAGGGAAGCTGAAAAGATTAACTTCAGGAAAAACTCACCTTAAGAAATGAAAAGCCTGACCTTATTTTAAGTTATTGTCCCTGCTCCCTCAGACTTCTGCATGTCATCAGAAAGCAGTATTAATTCATTATTAGTTATGGCAGACTTTTAATTGCAGGTTTTTGGTTTTTTAACTGAAAGTAATTCTCAGAGCAACATTCAGACATTTACTTCATCTTTGAAAGTAAAACAGCTTTCTGAAAGAACAGAATATATGCATATGGGTTCAAAACCCACAAAATCTGGTTATCTGTTTCTCAGCACTGTTTCCAAGCAGTTTATTTTGAGGCTGATCTATTTTCAAACCTATTATTACAGTATTGGAAACCGCTACAAAATCATTTCAGATAAGTGACTTGTCAGTTCAGTGAAATTGATTGCATCTGGAAAGAGATCGGTGTAATGTGAATTAATTAGAAAAGTAATAGCACATTCAGAGATAGAAGATGCTTTTGCATTTGATTCATCTGCTAAGGCTGAGACAAAGCTACTGGAGACAGACCGAGGAGAATGGATAAAGCATTTAATCAGGATTAAAGCCAGTACCGTATTGCCTGATGTCCACGCAGATCTGGTCCCCTGGAACTGTCACATTTGTCTGAAAAGATTTGATGACTTCACAAGTTGACCATATGTTATAGAACATAAAGACAGGCACAGCGGAGAAGCCGAAGACCCCGAGCCAGGCCACTCCAAGCACATAGGTGAGGAAAACAAACTGGGCAGAGAAAACACAAACACTTTGTCTTTATTCTTTAAAAAGACTACTTATATTTTCCTTAAAAATGCTTCAAAGTAATCTTAAGCATGCTTTCAGAAATCAAGTAAGAAAACATTTGATGTTCAAGCACACTAAATCAGTATTCTCATTGCTTACAAATATTTTGGTAGTTTAAGTGCTACAGAGAAAGTAATTCAGACATTTCCCTTTTCATCAGCCTGCTTCAGTAAACAGATTGTCCTCATGAAAGAGCAGCCCATTGATTTCTCAAGATTCTCAGCTAAGCAGGGATGCTGGTTGTAGGCTAAAACCAATAAATTCCAACAAAAATCAATTTAAGGGTTTCTTTTAAATTAACTATAACACACTAGCATTTCTATACAACTTGCAAATCAAAACCACACAGTGAATCAATGCTCACAGAGCTCCCCCACACTCCCTGATGTATTGAAATCAATTTGGAATGTAACATTTGAGAATACCTATTTTTGCAAACGTACCACGACCGTTAACAGCAGATCAGAAGGATCCAATTGGTCTAATACACATTGCCAAGAAGAAAATTAATTACTTCACCTTAGAGAATCATGGATTTATCCACTAAAATTTGCTGGTTTGGGTTTGCTCTTTAAAAAAAACTACATTATGTGCATTTTCTTTGGTTAGATTAAAAGATGTGGCACTGATTGCTTTGAAAATTTCCAGCTTCTCCTCCCACTAAGCTTCTTCCCTTTTCCCTCCTCTTGAGAGTGTTATGGTGAAACAGTAGCTCTGGCATCAGTTCCTAGCACCCTCCTCCTGGTGAGACCAGGATTTGGATCCCACTTGGAAGGTGGGGGAATGCTGTCACATCTCCTGGGCTCTCTTTTCAGTGTTAGCTGTGGCTCTTCTCCCTTGGCTGTAGGTGGACTGGAAAGGCTTGAGTTGCAGTAAAGCATTGGTAAAGCACTTACTTGAAATTTGTGTGCCAGAGGACAACAGCAAGGATGGGAAAAACTCTCAGGGGGGAGGATTCTCAGGCTGACCCAGAACCAAGGGACTGAACTAATGCTGCAGTGGTGGAAGTTTGCATCCCTACTGTTTTTTTCCACAATAACCCTACAAGTATTTGAGCAAAAGCTGAACAACTGGTTAGGTTTCAGTTAAGGGAGGTGGTGTGTGGGGAGGTGGAAGTTCTTGCAAAACTATGGCCCATAAAACCCCAGCCTAACTTTAATTTATAGACAACTCAACTATTTCATATTAGATAGCGCCATACACCAGACCTGTATGTTTTGTTTAAGAACTGAAAATCCTCTCTTTGGATTTTGGGAAGGACCAAGTGGTCCAGGTTAAAGAATTTCTGTAGATACACTACAAATAAAACATGAGTTTGCATATGTGTATGTGGAAGTGTGCATGAGACGAAGTGCACGAAGCCTTTAAATCCTAAAACAGCCAGAAAAAATACATTCACTCTCACATTTAATGTGGTAACTGTGGGAAATGGCTATTCTGCACTACCAGAGCCACCACAAATAATTTAGGGAAGATGGAAGTCTGTCTTCTGTAACAACCTTATGCCTTTCAGGACTTTGCTCAGTAATGTAGTGAAAGAAGAAGTAGAGGAGCTCTTGATCAAAGTGGCAAAAGGTCACTGTATGTCCAAATGCCTGTTGCTTGTACCCAGCTGCAGTCACTAGTCTGTTAAACATTTTATCTCCTCATAAACCTTGTTCTAGCCCTAAGGTTTTACACAGCAGCATCCAGGCATTTTTCCTGTCACCACCAAACATTAATGCAGCTTACCAGAGCTCCAAGCCATTCCTCAGCTGGTAAATTCTCTCCTTCATTGTGAGGACAAATATGGACAAACATGAAAACATGTTTTTCTGCTGTATTTCCATGTATCACACTGGTATTTGTATAAGCAGCTGACAATCATGTGCCTGCAGCTACTCAACTGCACAAGCAATTGTCTGCACTGATGAGATGCATGGATGTGTATGTTTCTACTTTATTTTGGATCTTTTGAAAACACTGCTTTAGATCTAATTTTGCTCCTTGGTGAAGACCATACTTGCCAGAAAAAAACTGAGCAAATAGCTGCTTAACTGGAAAATTATCAGATGCCTTATTTTTATTAGCTCTTGAAAAATTCAGTAAGTACCCAACAGCACAGTGGAAAATTGCTAACTCTCATGAAAATAAACATGCATCTCTTTTGTATTTAACCAGCTGAAAGTACATATTTTTTAAGTTCAGGATATAGACTGTATATTAAAATGCAACAATCACATCAAAAGCCTCTTCTCTTTTCACCCACTCTTTCCCGTGGGCGATCTGTCATACTGCTTAGCTTCCTCCCTAACTACGAGCTTTGAATTCAGATTTTCAGTAATAGCTTTGAAATCTTCTCTCAGAAACATAGTTATGGCTGTTCTTGCAGAGTGTGCCCTTGGGGACAACGTGGGTGAGAATCTGAAGTTTTATTTTTAGTTAAACTTTGCTTACAATTTTGTTCTAATACAGAAGTATGCTGAAGAGAATATGGCTGGTAACGTTTGGGCTTTAAGTGTTTAGGCTTTGTGAAAAAGCCTCACTATTCTATGTCTGCCTTTTGCCATCTGCAAATTAATACTTGATTCAAGTGCAAAGATGCTCTGAAGCTTCATTCATTCATTACTGTTTGTTGAAGGATCCAGACACTCAAGCACAATTGACTATGGAAGTCAGAGCCATTACAGTTTGATATTTAAATAGCTCTGCAAACCACAGCCATTTTACAGTCTGCCTTTAAGTGTTCCATGTTTAAAAGCACGAATTTCATTTTGGCTCACATTAAGTGTTTTAAAATTAGCAGTCTCCTCAGTTTAGTTTAGACCAGTGGGTTCAGCTTTATGACAGGGGAGGCCACGGCAGCCCCCACCCAGCCCATCTGCAGCATTTTGATTTAACCAAGCACCCCTGAAGTTCAAAGAAGAACCAAGACATGGATTGACCCTGATCACCCACAAGGAGTTAAACAAAGAAGGCAGCAACATTCTGTTTTTCAAAACCCAGGAGTCAAACCGAGCCCAACAGCAAAGACTGCTGTTCCCATTTCTGCTCCCACTCACCATTCCACTGATGCAGCGGCCACAGGCTGTTGTTTTGAACTCTCCATGCAGCTCCTTCACAGCACTTGTTGTATAAAAACCTTCCGCCAAAAGGATTATGCCATATAAGAAGAAAAATGATGCAATGCCATAAATTACATACTGCATTAGCTGTATTCTAAAATGGAAAAGAAAGAAATTTTATCATTAGATTTCAGTCCTATAAAAACAAAGTCAGTCCTCTCAAATTATAATAAATGAGAGACAATTCCTTGAAACAAAGCTCAAGGCTCCTCAGCATTTTAAGCAAGGAGACTGCAGGAAAATAGTTACAACTGTGCCCCTTCCCAGGTAAGCAATCCTGATGTGCATTAGTCCTGCACCCACCTGAGCATCCCCTGTTGGTGTTCCAGTGCTTACACTGACAGCTGTTAGTCACCATGATAAAGCTGTAATTTCACATCTCCACTATGGAGGTTTTTCTTTTTCCTCTTACTGCTCCTGACACCTAACTTGGGAATGGCTGACAGGGACAATGCAGGGCTTTGAAGAGGCAAAGCCTGGAGCCAAACCCCTGACTGAACTACCAGGCTCTGTGGTCATTCCTTTGGCTTAGGGAAAGGAAGCAGTCCCTGAAATTCACCATTTCCACCTGTAAAATCTGATTAACTAAAGTTTGCAAAAATTTCTGAATTCAGCAATATTTGTCTGATACAAAACTCAGCAAACATGCAGTGACTTCTCCTGAGGCTGCTCCACAGCCTGGAAGGGTAGTTCCAAGTGAGCTGGTAGTTTCAGTGCTTTAAGTCACAGCAGTGTTGAACACCTCCTTTTTTTTTTAAAATGGAAGAGTTATTTAGGAAATGCTTCCATTTTAGGTACTCTGGAACCACTCAGAGGAAGATCATCTCAGGGCACATGGCATAAGCACTTCCCTCAGATGTTATTTGAGAGTTCTTGATTTCTTAAAAGTCTACCATCTGCAAAGACACTCTAATAGTATTTTTCCTTTAGCTAGAACAGGTAGATGAAAAGAATAATTTTTTTATTATCAATCAGATTCTGTATCTAAAGCTTATTGGTTTGGAGGACCAGAATTCCAGATTTTCCATGCTGGTCTCCAAAAGTCATATTTTGTTATTAGCATGATTTCCCCAGAACTTCTTAAAAGGAATTTGATTGTTGGGATGGTTATTTTGGATGAAGCTATTCACAGAACCAAGAGGTTAATTTTATACATCCACACTACCAGTTTCCTGAGGATAAATATGCTTTGCTCAAGATATTTTTTTCTGATTCTTGCCACTCTTCACTAAGTAGCTGCTGGCATAGATCTCCAAAGAGCATCTGAATGTTTTAGATTAGTATATATGACTTAAAGTATATATGACTTAGATGATTTAGATTAGTATATATGCCAATCATATGACTATATGATTTAGATTAGTATATATGCTTAAAGTATATATGACTACTATATAGTTAAATGTTACCCTTGTATCAAAATAGGATATTGATAATACAAAATTTTATGTGGGGACTGTTATCTTTGTTTTCCAATTTGATTAAAAATAACTGGATAAATCTGTTCCACCTGTGCTGTAAAGAACAAAAAAATTAACTCAGGATTTGAGAGAGTATAGAAGAAATCATTTCACCATCATTAACAGTCCAGGAGAGACTCAATGCATGCTACCAGAAATTAGTAATAGGAAAACTGGTTAAAAAGTTTTTAGTCTATTCCAAAGGGTGTGTTACTAATTTTTTTTTTTTTTAATGTTGCTGTAGCCTCAAATCTGCCCCTTTCTAACACCTCTTCTCCCTTGTCACCTCCTTGGCTCCACAGAGCCAAGCTGTGAGCTGCTTTGGTAGGAATTATGCATTTCCCCAGCTGCTGGTGCTGACATGACATGAAACATTGTCAACAACTCTCCAAAACTTGCTGCCTGTGACTGCTGCTTTTGCAATTTCTTCTATTTTGCTCAAATGGAGACTGATGCAAGCACAGAGTGTTTTGTTACCCCGTTGCTGAAGAACAGCTGCTTACATTATCTCACTAAATTTTATGTCTAACTGCAGGGTTCTGGTGGCTCATGCCCTGGAGCTGGGGACACTGCCAGCCACAGCCAGGGACTGAGCGTGGGCAGTGCTGGAAGGGGGGACCCCAGTGGGGAGCAGTCCCAGAGCAGGGTACAGAGGGTCCTGTGGGCAGGGGAAGCCCTGAAATGGTGCTGTGGGATCAGCACCAGTGCTCAGAGGGCATGAAGCAAACTGCCAGGTCTGTGCCTGCAAGCATATACAGGGAGTCACTGACAACAGAAATGAAAAAGAAAACAAGAATTAAGTGTGCTGCATAGGGCTCTGATACCAGAGTCTTCAAATATCACCTGTCTGGTGCCCATGCACTCCTGTGTGTGCCATGCCCACCCTGCCCACCCCAGGGGTCCCTCGTCACAGCCACGCATGGCTGGGCTGGCTGCTGGACATGGGACCCAAGGCAGCACCCCAGGCCTTCCTCTGGCCTCATTGAGAAGCCTTGGGAACATAAAAGACACAAATATTTCACCTGTGGTTATGTCCAAAGGCTACATTTGCAGATCTTTCCAGTTTTTTCCCTCTTTTTTCTTATATACCAGTCCAGATCTTCTGAAGATGGATGGACAGAACCATGCTTCCCTGTTAGTCCTGACATCCCTTCCAACTTTATGTCATGAACAAAAACTAAATCTATTCTTAAAATAAAATTGTTACTGCTTGTTCTGTTACAGCAGGCCCTGGTACAAGCTGCTCTTCAGCTCTCTTGTAGGTCCCTTTAGGTGTTGGAAAGCTGCTGTAAAGTCTCCCCAGAGCTTCTCTTCTCCAGCCTAAACAGCCCCAACTCCCAGCCTGTCTTCACAGAAGAGGTGCTCCAGCCCACTGATCATCTTGGTGGCCTCCTTTGGAGTCACTCCAACAGGTCCATGTCTTTCCTGTGTTGAGGACACCCAGAGCTGGATGTAGCACTCCAGGTGGGGTCTCACCGGAGCAGAGGGGTAGAAACCCCTCCCTCACCCTGCTGGTCACGCTGCTTTGGATGCAGCCCAGGATATAATTGGCTTCCTGGGCTGTAAGTCCACATTTCCAACTCATGTTCAGTTTTTCATCCAACAGCATCCCCAAGTCCTCCTTGGCAGGGCTGCTCTCAATCTCTTATTCTGTCAGCATGCATTGATACTGGGCATAGCCCTGACCCCCATGCAGCACCTTGCACTTGCTGCTGGTGAACATCATGAGGTTCACACAGTCCCACTCCTCAAGGCTTTCCAGGTCCCTCTGGGTGGCATCCTTCCTTTCAGGCAAGCAAACTGCACTGCTCAGCTTGGGTGTCATCTGCAAAGCAGCTGGGGGTGCACTCAGTTCCACTGTCTGTGATACTGATGAAGACATTAAACAGTACTGGTCCCAATACAAACAGGTGTACCAGGACACACACTTTGGTTCTTTGCCTGTGAACACCAGTAAATGACCCAGTGCTGTTACAAAAACAAGCAACCTAATACTCAGGGATGGAGACTGAGGTTTGAATCCATCTCTACTCATTTAGCATGAGGGTGTTATGATGAATAATGGGAATGGGAGGCATACTTACACTTCACTCAGCAAAGCATGGTCACTGGCAGTCGTGGAGAAGTGCTGCTCGAGGATAGACACAGTTCCCGTGAGCGCCACGTGGCCACAGCCACAAAACAGCGCTACCCCCGAGAAGCAGAGAATGGTTGCCACGAGCGAAGCATATGGCACTCCTCCTAGGCACTTAATGCAACATTCAAAGCAACCTAAGCAGAAGAGAGAAAGCGAAAGAAATGTCATGAGCAAAAAGCAAATTATGAGGAAAAGAATATTTGTCCTCCACTTGGTAAAAGCCACAGGGAATAAAAGGCCCAGGCATTGACATGCTAAGCAAAAAATCTATAGGTGGTACAAGACAGCATCACCCTCTAAAGCAGTGACCTACAGATCTGTTGGTATGGACTCAAAGCCCAGAAAGTGGGCTGAGTGCTCCTGTCTTTACAGGATCAAGAGGAGATCGATGAGACAGCCCATGAAATGGAAAAAGCAAAAAATCACTGTCTAAAGTGATCCATTGCAATTCAGCTGCTCATCCAGAGCTAACTATGTTTCAGCTTTACTAATGGCAGGAGCACCAGCTATGCTAGCAACACTTAGGGAGCCAGAGAGGCAAATACTCAAGACAATGAAGTCTTTTGGAAAAGTAGGAGATACTGTGCAATTTCATTGGAAGATGAATACATTTCAGTCCACAAAACTTAATTACCCCACACTCTCCCAGTACTCTCAAATTATCTTTTTATATAAATCCACATGAGGTTATAGGAATACAGATACTTCTACAACAGAAATATTGAATGGGGTCCAAAGAGTAACAATTTTTGTTGAGGGCAGCTATATGAAGCCGTATTACATAGACAATACATTTCCAGCTTTTTATCGGATACATTGGATTTACAGTGATCCCCAAATACAGTTTGCAGTATCATGTTCAACTGAAATGCATTGTTTAACCGGTCTGAGTTAACAAAACACCCCCCAGAGCTGCTATTTGTATGAACACTGTAATAAGGAGGTTGCAGCTGAATTGCCAGGTTCCTTCCAACTGCGTGGCCTGAAAACCCATCTGCTTACAAGGCTGGGAAATGTGAATCGGAAACAAACACAGCTTTTAACTGCGCTGTAATGGTAATGGCAATCCATACCAATTCATTACTTCAGGGTGATGGCATTAAGCTGTCTCCATTAATGTGCATTTCATACAACTGCACAGAACACAAGCCATTAAGACAACGCTTAATGGAGCGGCCAGCGTGGCAGGACGGCCGCTGCTGCTACGGCACGGCGCTACACGGACAAAGCGTTTGAAGGCAGGGAGACAGCTGGCAAATGAGGACATCACATCACATCTTCCCACCCAAAAAATTCCTCACAAAGATCAGCAAGTCTCCAGCCACCACATGAGGCAAATTTATTTTTATCCCCCTCCCTTTCCCACTAATGAATGAGTTGCAGGGCAGGCACTTCCGTGAGGCACTGGGGAATAATATGCATCCGATAATTGAAAGATTTCCCATTTCATAAGTGAGAAGCTCTTCTTTTAGAGAGTCACTAACAAATGCCCTAGTCAGGCTTAAGCAGCTATCACCATCAAAATTACTTACGAAATGCCACTTCACTAACTGCAGACCAGATTTGATTGTATAGAAACAAGCCTGGGAAGGTTTTATAGTCTAGTCCACACGTGGAGTCCACTCAGCAGGAGCTATCTTCATGACAAAAATACTGCCAAATGAACAAACACTGCAGCTCGGCAGTGACGGGCCAAACAAAATCCAAATGCACACTATCAGAGGAAATCATCTCTGGGTTTCATTTTATCACAGAGGTCCAGAGCTGAGTTCAGACAACAAACCTTGCAGAGCAATCCTCTGCTTTTGGGAATCTGCCTGAGAGCAGCTCACACGCAAGAGCAGCCACACACGTGAGGCTGGCTCGCCTCCGCAGCATCTGCTCCCAGGTCAGGTCCAAACCTCCCAGAGTTAATCCAAGAAATGCATGCACCTGGTACAGGATTAACCATGAAAGATTATCCAAAAGTAACCATTCTGTGACCCAGCAGACAACACATGTGGTCACAGCCCAGCATAAAACAAACCACCTTTTGAGCCACACTCCTAAAGCAGGAGACCCAAACCTCTGATCACTGCTTAGTGCAGGGAGGTTCATCACCTAAATCGTGCTGATCCCACAGACTGCTTTGCTGAAGGAGTCTATCAAAGACAGAAAATAAAAACAGCTGGAAGCAAAACCAAGAGACTGACAAGATCCAAAAGAAAAGCTGTTGGTTTCAGAAAATGGGAGCAGCCTGACAAAACTAAAAGTGGTGTAGGCCCAGGATTGATGTTTAATACCCCATACTGCCAAGCCAGCTTTCCAGGCCACTGGCAGAACATTTGCCCTGAGGAGTTTGTTGGATCCCTTACCCAAACACATGACAGTATCTGCCACTAATCCACAGATCCTCGAACACAAGGCAACACTGGCAGACCCCCTCTCACCTCTAAGCAACTGGCAGCTGCACAGACTGTCTTTGTGGCCATACTCTTTGTCTTCCTCTGCAGTCCAAGTAAAAAGGCATCAGAGATTTTTGGGTGGACTTCATTTTCTCAGTGCAAAACAAAGCCAAGGGACACCCTCAGAGGTGTCTAAACCAACCACGTTGTTTTGAGCAGAGAAAACTGCCCAAATGTGGAACTGCAGGAACTACTCACCTTGACCCCAAGACTAAAGCAGGAATCAGAGAGACTTAGGTACACCTGGAAACAGCACACAGCCAGCTGGCAAGCACATGAAGCATCCCAAACCAGCATGTTTCCAAGAGACATACATATCCTATGTATGGATATACACAGGCATTCTGCACCCAAATTGACAGCAGAGCTGCACGGCCTCCTGCCAGAGGGTAACTCACTGCAGGATACAACCTCATCTCAGTGCTGGGGCTGCCAGACGTCCCCCAGATCCCATTGGGGGATCACTCTTTATGAGCAGATTAAAGCCAATGCCTAGCCTGAGCAATACAGCTGATTTTATAATTTTAACACAAGTCTAAAACACTACTGCTAAGAGCAGCTTTTAAAACCAGCTACAATTTGAAGCTCATCAAGAACTAAGATACGCTTACCAAGCTTCCCAAGGAAGCACTGAAGCAAAGCAGAAGATTTCTGAAAACAATTATAAAACTTTCCAGGAAACCTTTATGTTCTCTCTCTGTAACTCTAAGTCAGCAATTATCTTCACACAGTACAACTGAAACCCCAGAAAGATGTTTGCCTAGTTCATGTTCACAAAATAACTTGCTAACACTCCGGTGACAACTGCAGGCTGAAGGCCTGTGGACTCAAGCTGACAAAAATAAGTAGTATTAAAATAAGTTCAGCTGCAATTTTCTGCTAGTTTTTACTTTCCATATGGCCCAAATGCTGAACTGTTCAGCTGTATATCCACTTCCAATGAAACAGTGTAAAACAATTCAAATATGAAACTGTACAGCACCAACACACATCACTGCATCTTCCCTTTCAATGGCCATTTTGTGCAAGGCATCACTAGAACCTTTTGTGCAACTCAGCAGAATAAAAACATTTTTTGTCCTCAGGCTGGCGAGCAGCAGTTGCCATGGAGGCAGGTTAATAACAGCCCAATGATTTGCCCAGAGCTGCCTGTGATCTTGGCTACAGATTTAACACACTCTCAGAAGGAGGCCAGCTAAAACAAAGACTGAGATTATTCTCTAGGGAATGAATGCTATTAAACACACACACACACACACACACATACACACACACACACACACAAATATTCTTGCTAAAGGACAAAAATAAAGAGAAGAGAAAGAAACAGGAACTGGCTATTCTTTTAATCTCCTGGAAGCTATCAGTCACAGGAAATTGGTAAAGGATGAACCTACATATGTACATAAATTGGCAATTGGTTGCTTAATGTATGATGAACAATGATACAATCTGCTCAGCAGTGTACAGCCTACTGCATATATAGAGGGGCTTAGCCATTCAATCCCCCATGCCAAATGGTGATTGTGTGGCTAAACCTCCTTTGGTACTTTAAGTACAGCTTTAAGACTGAAACTCAGAATGGCATGGTAATAGAGAATTAATGGAAAATGGTCTTAAAATAAAAAGAAAAAAGAGGCAGTTCTCACACACTTCCTCATCCTACTAAGGGTTTTGGAAATTACAAAAGACAATGCAATAGGATCAGGTAGCTTCCTTGAGTAGTCCTAGGGCTTGCTCTAGAAGATCATACATCAGTTCTTGAAGCCCAGACTCGAAAAGCGGAGACAGGCTGATGGTCACAAAGCCATCCCTCAAAGCAAAGCATGGAAAACATGCTGTAAAGAAGGAATATTCACACCTCCTGGACAGAAAACCAGCCTATTGTCTGATGTTCCAAACAGCTCCTAAGCTGAACTGGTGCCTCAATGCATCTCAGGTTCTAACCACTGGCCCATAGTCAAGGTCACTATGAAATAAAAAACCAAGGAACCAAGAAAACCTGAAAAGAGCTTTGAAAAGTTTTCAGGGAGCTAAATCTCCAGGATCCCATGGCTGTTTTAGAGTTAGTTCCCACTTTCTTTTCCTTAGAAGTTTGGTTTCTTCCCCTTCTATGAAAGATAAAGCAATGGGCATCATTTTCACTCATCACTTGCTTGCAGTAATTGTGTAAGAGTTGTGTTTTAAGAAATGCTGGCCTGTCAGACACCAGTCCAGTTAATACACGGCAGAAATTGCACCTCATGTTCCACCACAGAACCTCAATCTCTGCTGGCTTCAGCACCACAGCTCAGGGAGCAGGTGGGGAGGAACTGCTCTAACAAAATGAAGGTTGCAAGAAACCCAAGCACTAGATAACATCTTAAATGAAAGCACTAGGTATCACCTTAAATGCAGCCATCAAATGTAAATTGGGCTCACTACTACACATCCACAGGAGCCTAGTGTTGGTAGCATCACTCCCAATTCACAAATCAATGTAAAAGGACAACTCAGTACTTGACATTCACCTCCTGCTTCCCCAGTGCTGAAGATTACCCAATACCAAGCATGAATAATACCCTTGGAGGCCTAAACCACCACGGATTTTTGTCAGAAAATGAACTTTATGTCAATGAAAGCAACTTTTAGCCAGTGAAAAATGGAAATTAAAGCCAATTTTACTGTCTGCCACCCCCTATATGTTTGAAAATTTGCATTCTGAATGGCTTATGCATGCTAGGATGTACATTCTCCTGCCTGCTGCATGATTGGCAGCCACAGGAGAAGAAGTGAGGGATGTGGGAATAGGCTAATGCCTCAGAAGCAAAACCGGAATTTACCTCTTCTCTGCATGAGACTAAGCCAATACCTGGCAATAAGGAACCCACACCTGTAGCCAAGGGTCAGTGGCAACAACACAATAAGATAAAATATTTAACCTTACGAGCATAAATTTAAAGCCTGTGACAAATTCCTCTCCACACTTAAGGGACTAAAATAAAAAGGCTCTGCATTAAATCACATGGAAGTCTTTGTTCAAGCTGTATCCTTACTCTTTCCTGTTCATCTTGAATTTTGCTGATTTACAAAACGTGACACAAAGCTAAAACTGCTGTTACTACTTAGAATAAATGTTCACTCACCACACTTCTGGATTAACATTAAACAGATTAAATAAATTATGAACTCAAATAGAGAAAATCCTTTCTTCTCCTCCCATAAACCGCTTCAGGCTCTTCCACAGAAAACTTCCTTTCAAGTTCATTATTTCCTAATTTTGCCTTTTTGTGCTACACAAATAAGAAGTTGTGAAATTAACTCATACTGAAAATTAACTCATAAGAGCCAGAAAACTTAATGTAAATGCACTTTAATCTATCCAGGTTGATAATCTCCCCACTGTATTTGCATTCCCCTCTTCCAGGGTGGTTAATCAATAACTCCTTCCTGGCCAGCAGAGTCCCTGTGATGGAGGGGACATGACCTTTGGAGAACACTGCCACCAGGGCTGCCACAAAGGATCAGACCTGAAATGCAGCAAGACCACCTCTGTTATCCTTCCAAGTGGCCAGCACAAGATGCTTCTTTCAAGTAAAAACCTGTGAGATCTGGGGTAGTCTGATCCATCCAGTAAACCTCACCCCAAATTCTACCATTTAAGAGCTACCTGAAGAACAAGTAGCTCCTTTTTGAAGGTCATCACCTTTAATTGCAACTTCTTCAGTTATTCTTGATACAGATACAAGATACTTGGTCTCAGCACTGTCATACAGCTAGTTCCCCTCTTCTGACAAGGTATTTATTCTCTGTTATCAGTTAGGTACTTCCATATTCTTGTGTAGAAGAGAACTACAAGTCCTTGCTCACACCTCCTGTGCTGGAAACCAATACAGAGAAAGCAGGAGAATTGGTGCACACTAATTGCACACTAAGAACATTAGTGCACACTAAGAACAAGCATCTCACAGCCAAGAAGAACCATTAGCAGACCCTTCTTCAAATCCACAAAGCACCAAGTATTTGAGTATTCTCTGTGGTATTGTATGAGTAATGATAATAAGTGGCTCCCGAATTTGTCTGCAAAAATACAGTAAGCACAGGTTTAAAATCAAGCACTTTTTCTTTTCTACCATGAGTAACAAAAAACCCCACAAACAAACAAACAAACAAGCCCAAACAAACTAAACAGCCTGTCAGAGGTTATCAATATTCATCCACAGCAAAAGCTATGTTTTTTTCTCACACTAAGGAAAAAATTATGTTTAAATTGGAGAAGAGGCTATTTTACCAAGGCAAGATTTGGTTCTTCTGGATGGTGTTAAATGATGCACAGAAGACTCTAAGAACAGAGATCAATAATCATAACCCTCTTTTTTTTTTTTCTCCGAATCTCTTCTTCCCAAATCAGCAGCTCTTATAGGGAAAAAATTGCACTCCCATTGAAGGAACCAAACCTGTTTCATGCAGACAGATGATCCGAATGGGTTTTTTACATGCCTTATCCAGTTTGCCTTCTTCTAATTTAGTGAAATACACACACACTCCCCATCTATATCATTCCAACCTCTGCAAGGCTCATTAAGCTCACTGGTGTTCTGAAGTCATCTTTTTTATTCCGTAGTAAAATCTACGGAATAGGAATCACTACCCATGGAATGGAATCCATACTTATTGCAAGTGCCCATCCCAGGTGTTTGCTGCATGAGAGAAAGGAGTCAGACCTGCACAGGAAGGTCAGACAACAGACACTGCTGCCCCATGAGATGGTGGGATGAGAGATTTGCTCTTGTCCAGCTTTATTGCTTTTGGACAAAGGTCAGGCAGAACTTCATTTTAATTCATGTCTTCCCTGTTTTACTTTTGGCCTATGATCCATAGCAATCCATAGCAGAAGAAAAATACCTAATTTATACTTTGGAAAAAGGCCTTCCTTCAAACAGGTTTCAATGGGAATTCTTGAGGGATATTTCTTAGCTCTAAGCTACTTCTGCAGGAAAAAAATCAAGCTGGTGATTTAAAAAAGAGACTTCTCACGTAGGGGACAGATCAGGCATTATTGATAAAAGCTCTGGTGTTTTTTCTCCTGAAGACCTGTTCTAGTACTTACTATCCAAAATAACCCCTGGGATTCAGCACAGCCTGAGCCTGTGGAAACGCTCACTGGTATGCAGAGCTCAAAGCTCAAACACACTGCACCAGCAAGGGCAGCTGCTGGTCCAAACTGGGGCTGTAGCTCTCAGCTGAAACACCAACAACTCACTGCTCACAGGCCTGAAGACCCTCCTTCCCTTCTGCCCTTGGACTCCCTCCCCTCGCTTCCCTTGTTTTTCCTTCTTGAAGAAATGCTCAGGAGGTTCAACATGCAGGAACTGCTGCTTCAGTAGGTGCCAGCCCAGGTGATAATTTTGGACAAACTCAAGGTAGAAAGGTAAAAGAGACAAAGCAATGGGCAAACTACCAAAGATATCCAAATGCCTGAAGGTCTAGACAAGCTCAGTGTGGAAATACAAAGGCACCTAAGCATTTCCATTTCATGGGAGACTTCCATAGCTCTGTGAAAATCTGTAAGGACATTTGAGTTTCCTTGATCCAACCCACCTGCATCTTGGCTGACATGACTTTGAAAGCTGACTTTCACTTTAATCAAAGGTGAATATCTTACCTGGAAGAATGGAGTTGAAACCCTTAGCTCCACCTTTCTGCCAGCTGTAACTCACCTCACCCTCCACCAGCCTTCAGCACTCAGCAGGAGAGCAAGACTTTTGCCACACTGGATTTCAGCCACCGCTACTGACCGCTTCAGCAGGTGATTCCTCCCTAAGCTATAAAGAAGCAAACAAGAAACACAACCTCTCTCTCCCTAGAGCTGAAAACAGGGCCAAATCCTGTGTGTTTGTGTATGTGTGTGTATGTACTGCAGCCTGGAAGATCTCAGATTCAGAAGGTAAATTCTCAATTTAAGAGATAACTAAAGGTGCAAAGATCTTCCCAGACATTTACCCAACTATGGAACAAGAGGAGTAATAAGAAAACTGAACTGTAACTGTACAAGTCCTTTGCCCTGCAACAGCTTTCATGCAATTATTTCCCCAGCTGAATTCCCACCACATAATTTCCAAAACTTGAGCCTGTTTCAGCAAAGGAGCAGTAAGGCTGTTTCAGTGAGATACTCCATATTCACAAGCCCTTATGTGCTCACAGAGCAGCTGAAACACCTCCCAGCATCTGGGGGAAGCAAGTTTAAAAAAAAAAAAAAAAGAAAAGATTCCCATAAAGTAAATGACACCCACCCAACCTGGAATAGTGCCTACAGCTAAGCTCATGTTAAACAACTATTGCAAAGTTTCTCTTTCAAGAGAAAAAGATGGTACTTTGCTTTCTGCGGAAAAAAAAAATGTTTTAGCATTTTGAAAGGCTCATTAAGCTTGCAGGTGTTCTGGGGATGTCTTGGCTCCAGCACTGCAGTGAATCTCCCACACTGACTCTTCCCGAGTTGCTCAAGAGCTGGATTCAAGCTTAAATTAGGGAAGTGAGGTCATGTTGTACATGGAGACCCTGGGAGAAGAGGTGGGTGCCATGAGGACTGTGACAGAGGTGCCCTCACAGTGATCTCCATTTGGACCCTGACAGGAGACAAAGGCACCCAAGAATCCTGTGGTTTGTCAAAGGGGCAGGGAGGTTATTTCAGCACAGCCACCCAGCAGTGGAGAGCCGTAGGCCAGTGCTGAAGGGAGGCATCTTATAGCAGGGATTTGTGTTCGACTGAAGTGACATCTTCCCTCCAAGCTAAGGGACAAGAGCAAAGATCAGCATTTCCACAGTGGCTAATCCATCACTGGCAGGTTGGTTTTACTCAATACCTGTTCAGAGAGGTTTCATTTTTGCCTAAAAGACTTTTAATTTCTTTAAGTGCAGCCATTTAAAACATCTTCCCTTGAACTGGCATTTCTGGGCTCTGGTGTTGGGGGATGTGTTTATGCAACCAACAAGAACCCTTTCATCCTCAACTCCTTCATGACAGGCATATTTACCTACATGTCAGTTCAGAAAGATTCCCAAGGCAGACTGAAAAGGGCTCAGTTGCCTGAACAAGGGTTTCTAGCACCATTTTAGGTGCCAGACTCCCAGCTGCTGTAACAGAAGGCTGTGCATCTCCGTGTCCTCGCTCATCTGTGCCAGCACATATGGACATGTCTCATCACTGAGGACAGCTGAAGGGGCCCAAGACCCTGATAACCAGGGTCTAGCCTGCTCCTTCCATGTCCTTCACAGCCCAGGGAGGCAGCATTCATAATCTATCACTACTACCTGAAGCATTTCTTTTGTGTGTAAAATATCCCATGTGCACTAAACGTGAAATTTGGAAAAGTCTTTTAGCAGCCCCAAACCTGTCACCCAGGTAACTTGTCATAAAATATGGTCAAAATGAATATTGATACTGAAGACAGAGATCATAATTTGTGACCTAAGTATTTTTGGGGAAAAAAACGCCATTTGAAATATATAAATTGAATCCTGAAGCACAAGAGCAGGAAAATATAATGGAAAGGGGAAGGATGAGGCAGCAAGCTTTGGTGAATATTTTTCCCTGCATTGCTATTAAAGTCTCTGATGCGGAGGCAGGTCTCTCCAGCAAACAAGCTGTCAAGCAGGCTTCACTCACTCAGCTCCATAAAGAGAAGAGAATTCTGGATAGAGCCAGCTGCAAAGGCTGTCTCTGAGCATATACATCCCTTGCTGTGCTATCCATCAGTCAGACTGAAATTTTCTGATGTCATCCATCATAGGCTTGATTTCAGGTGCCTTTCTGAGATGCTTCAAAACTCAATTCCCCCACAGACCCTTAAAACAAAGCTTCATGAAAAGTAAATAGGATCTTCTTGAGGTCTCAAGCCAGACATCGAAAGGACAGACATGTAGAATCACCAAACCATTTTTACAGCCTCACCTGAAATCCTCCTCCAGACTCTCACATATGCACTAGTGCTTCTAGCAAGGGAAAAATGCAAACCAAACTACAGAATATTGTCTAGGAAGCATATTGTAGGATACCAGTGAGTCAGATGTGCTGTCACTGCTTTAGTGTCATTTCTGCATTTGTGGCTGATAAGTCTGATAGATTAATCGGCATAAACCCCCATACTATCTCATCTCATCTGTAAACAATTTGGAAGCAATTGGGAGCACAGTTAAAAGGAAGCTGTCCCTCTCACCACGCATTATTGGCTTTTGAGCATTAACAAGGAAATTCAAATTTATGTCAAGAATTTATACAAAAAGAAGTAGACTCCTTACAGCCTTAACAAACAAAACAAGAAAAACAAAGGAATGTTTATCTTAAATTGTTAGGACTACTGCAAAGCATTAAGTTTATGCTACTACCATTTCTGAACTCTTCATTTCCCTTTCACCCAGCCCTTTATTTACCTTGAATCCCCAAAGGACTAACATTGCCTCTCAATGCTGGCACATGATGGTACCGGTGTGGCCTTGAACTCCTGTACATCCAGTGGTACCTGCCAATTTCCATTTCTGGTCTGGTGATCACTGCCAATTTTAGGTGGTAAAAAGTCAGTGTCACCAGCAAGTTTTAGTTCAGTACTTTCAGTCATTTAACTTTAAAAACAAGAGCCCCAAAACCACACTATAGTTTCAGAACTGAAAGAATGTAACCTTACAGACTAAGAGAAGAGATTAGGAGGGATGATCAACAGGGAAATGCTCACACAGGTGTTAAGAACGGTTGAATAGCTGAAACTCTACCTAGGATTTGAGTTAAAACACATAAGGAAGGGCTCCCTATTCCTTACCCCCACCCACTCTCATGTCTCCCTCTCTTTGTCCGTGACAAAAAGCTCTGCTCCAGCAGTAAAGGAAGGTAAAGTCATGGAAAATCACGTTACCTGTTTTTTTAAAAGGCTCTAATGCTGTCAAAGAAAAAGGTTATTGCTTTATGTCAAGGTAGGGCAAACACAAAGGTTTGCTCTGGTATTTTCTTACATTAAAAAAATAAATGTTTGTGGGCTTTGATTCACCTAGGCTCTGCTCACATCCAAAACTCTAGACCAAGATTTAACATGTGTTAAAACATGATTTGCTCCAGGTTCATGGCCAAGACGAGCAGTCCTGCTTCTCCTTATCTTTTCAGAGGAAGCCCAGCAAGAAGACTCCACATGCAGAAACTCACCTCACCCACTCACACACTCATGGCACACTGGCACAGAGCTTCTGTGTCCTTGGAAGAGGTGGGAAACAGCATCAAACCACTTCTGAGCCTACATGTCCCCCATTGCTACCACTATGGCCTTCTCACAGCAGTTAGGGTGAGACTGACATCCCTTTATTCAGAATTCAGGGGGGAGGAGTCCTCACTCTGCAGTGGCTAAATGAGAAATCCACCACCATTTCTGGCTGAAGCAGATCCAATTCAGCAGCGTTCGGGCACATGGAGAAAGTAAAGGTTGTGAGGATGAAACCCCCATCCACTGTAGACTAGATTAGAGACAAATTTCAGGGGGCAGGAGAAGTAGAAATGCCATAAATTTCTAGCCTATGAGGGGCTCAGAAGGTCCTGGACCCAGTCCCTCTCCTATGGTTTTGCTGCTTGTGCAATGAGGAGTTTGGCACAGCCACATCTGCATACGTCAAGAAGAGAAAAAATCTTGGCCTTGAATCCAAATGCTGGATCTAGAGATTTAAACCAATAATTTGTTGGTCTTCTTTATCAGCAAACAAACTCCAATACTAAGAGTCTTTTGGGTTTTGTACATGAATTTAGCATCAATGGCTCTCTAAGGGATACCTTGTCGCTTGGTAATTTTCCCCTCTCTGCATCTCACACACAAACCAGCAAGCAGGTATCAGTAAATCTTCCACAGAAGACATTATTCTGTGTTGTATGGCTCACTCTTCCTCTTAGGAAAGACAAGTTCCACATCTTATGAGCATAACAAAATTCAAAATATGTTGAAAGTACTGTTCCAAAATGACTGCACACTCTCAGGATGATATCATCTCCTTCTGCTCAGAGAAGAACAATCCTGCTTGGGAGATCACAAGGAAAGCCATAAAAATTGAATTGGATACAAAATGGAAAACAAAATTCTTCGCTAGTACAGCATACCTCCTCTTCTCTGCCTCCCCAATGTCTGCTCCCTGCCTTTCTGAGGCTATTGACTGGACACTGCTAACAGATTCATATTTTTAATAAAAAATTTAAAAATAATCGGCTGCAAAGACTTCCAAAAATAAAAGAATTATTTATTTGCACTGCAGCAGCATCTAAACCAAACCTTCAACATCAAGATGATCTTATCCTACTAGCTTGAACCCACAGTTTGAGATTTCTCCTGCAGTAGCCACAAAAAGCACTTGTTCAGAGCAGCAGAGCAGGCAGCTTCTTTTCTCCCTTAGCCTGGGGAAATGCTGGTGAAGTCACCTGTCTGCTGCAGTACAAACATCAAACCCTGAAACACAGAGACATCATGTAAACTTTGTAGCATCATTTCTGTAAGTGAAAATATTCTATGAAGTTGGTTTCTTTAATTAGCAATTTCTGGTTTTGCTGTAACAGGGCTCCTTTCATTCAGAGGCAATTCAAACTCCATAAGGAATCTCAGTTTTTCCACTACTCTGCAGAGTAGGGCTGTTTGGTAGCCCCTAGTGCATGCCTGGCACGACCTCTGAAGCTGAAGAGTATCTCTGGGTGACTTTGCTGGGACCCACCCAGACCCACTCATGTAAAATCAACACCAGGTCAAAAGCTCCCCAGGCTTCAGTGGCATGACAACTACTGCACACAGTCCATATCCACTGGAATTCAACTCTGTACCCCGAATAGCTGGGAAAGGAAACAGCTTAAGGGCTTCTTTACCTTTTGCTTTTTGAGTAACTAACAGCACTAATGGCACTCCCTGGTCTAGGTTACAATACTCTCCACCCACAGCCAAGCTCCTCTTAGAACCAGGCTGTCCTCACTCCTGCACAGACACAGCAGCCAGAGAACTGACAATGTTTTCATGTCACACCACGCAGGCACATGGGTGGCGACTGTGGTGTTCAATATTCATTGGGATGAATCATCTTGCACGCCTGTAATCAAATTCACAGTGCTCAACATCCTCATGCTTGCTGCCTTTATCATATGGTTTTAGAGGAAACACAGTTTTGATATTCATCTGTCTGAGCTGGTGAAGCAGTCCATGGGAGCAAAGAGAGGGTGTTGTTTGGTCATTGATGGTCTGGTGATGAATACTGGACAAGGAGCCAGGCTGGGCAGAAAATGGGGAAGGGTCAGAGTAACTGAAGGAGACCTTCTCCCCCTCTTTGCCCCCTTTGCTCCTGCTGCAAAATCCATTGTGCGCGTACAGTGCCATCTGGGTTTCCCCCACCCCCCGTTCCCATATCCCATGGCACATATGTCCAGGTTTTCTGCTTTCACGAGCTTGTTCAGACCAGTATGAGTACATTCTCTGAGTATTTTTCAACCCCCTCCTATGCAGAAACCAAATCCTATTCATTAAAACCTAAATCACTAAGCTTGCCAAATTATTATCCCCAGAATATCGCGTGTCCCAGATTCTCCCAGGGCTGGACCTCTCTTCCTACAGTCGTATTCTTCAGGGACTTATATTTAGAGCAGTTATTGTTGTCAGCGGATCTGAAACACCAATCAACTGCTTAAAATGGGGAAAAATATTCAGCGCACTAAAAATCTTTGAATGGCTTGACAGCTCTGATGGCACTGTGTGAGCCCAACATTAGGTGGATACCTTGGAAATTTTGGTTGATGAGCATAACGCATATTTTTAAAATTTTTTTTTTCATTTTATTGTTATGAAAAATACATCTGTGATGCATCAAAATGTCATAAACTCACTATGTAAAAATAACTTTACTAAAAGTGAAATAAACTGCCTGACAATCCATTCTTTTCTCACATTGCATTCTACAGATTCATTTAAACACAACTGTACAACTGTGTGCAATAGTGTAAGAGAAAAAAGTATTTTCTTTCTATTTTTGACTAGTATATACTTGTCTATTTAGAGCTTAAAAGCTGAAACATGGTTTCATATACCATAAAAATAATGAAGCTCACAGCTATTACTGAGCACAAGGTCTTCCTTTATCAAGAGATCATAAGCAGGGAAGAGCCAATTAAAAGGGACCTATGGTGCAGCTGCTCAAACTGGTCTTCATTATTCCTCAGCACAGCACAGGCAATTTGAACATCATATGTATTCATATAAGGAACCTAAACCCTAGTATCATGGCTTTCTTCCATCCCATGTGTAATTGGTGAATTCACCATCATCATCCACAGTTGCAGTTTATTTTCTTTTTTTAAATTTTTTTTTCTTTTTAGATTTTGCAACTTGGTAGTATTCCTCACAGTTAAATGAAAAGGGAAACTTCTTGTCTCTGTTAATGTGTATCAGGATCTATATCCTTCACTGCTGATGCAAAACGGCATTTCGTTTTTCTTATTTATTCCACCTCAGTAAATCTGCCTGCCCAGTCCTCACGTTTTGATTTAATTTAATGCCTGCAAGATAAACCCTGTCATTTGTAATAATTTGTAAACCTTCATCTTTAAAATGCATCCAATCTGTCCTGCAGCCCTGCAAAGTATCTGTTAAACATTTTGCTTCAGCTTTCATGGTGTTCTCTGCTGATAAGGGCTGCTGATACACAGCATAAAGCTGACTTATTTCTTATCTCCATCAACATGAGGGTTGTTCCAATTCCAATTAAAAAAAAAACTGGGGCAGCAGCCACTCATCTGGGTGCAGAGAAACAAATGTCAGATAAACACTGAATCCATCAGCTGGGTAATATCAACTGCCTGAATCAGGCAGGGGACTCATGAAAATTATTAAAAGATAGCACGGGAATTCTATACAGTCTAGAAAACATTAAAAATCTAAATAAGGAGACCTGTACACAGACTGCATGTAGTCCTAACCCAACTTCCTCCAAGTATTTATTCCACAAAACTGCAGCACACCATCAAGAAGGTCCTTGCATTGAAAACACACCCCAGAAACATGCAGTTTAAAATTCTGGTAAAGGGAAAATACCTCTTAGCTTAAAAGCACGATTTGCTATTAGTTAAAGGCAGATACTTTCCCAGAACTTGGCAGTGAAAAGCATACTGAGTGTGAACTTGAGTACCCAAAGCAGAATGCTCATGATCTTCCCTTGCTCAGTCTTAGCAATAGCAGCATCTCCCAATCCCCTTCAGATGACAGTTTATCTCCTTAGGCTTTGCAATTAATTTCTAGACAGATGAGTTAAAAGACCCTGTGACAGGACTTCAGCTGCTTCAAGCTGTGGCAGTTGCCTTGAAATCACTGGATCTAGGGCATCTCATAAAGGATGGCCATTACCAAGTCCAGGTAGGATCCTAAAGGAAGAAGAAAATGTTGCAAGGCTGGCAAGCGTGTGAGGCATAACAAGTAAGAGATGTGGTCCAGACAGTAAATGAAGGAGTCCTCTTCTGTTCTGTACCCCAAAATAAAGCAGCAGCATTTTCCTGCAGGTTTCTTTACAGACAGAAAAAGCCCGTTTTCCTCCACAGGAGCTGCTGGTGAAAGAGTCCTATTGAAAAATTCTGACATTTGAGAGGTACCTGATGCCTGCTGAGCCCGTCTGAAAACTCAACTGGACTCAACAGATTTAGCACTTTGGAAAATCTGCCCCTCAAAACCAAATACGTCTCCTCCATGACCACTTCAAAGCAGTAACTTTGCAGGGGGATCTGGTCTATTTGTTTTGCAACAGAAATTAAGAGTAGGACTGTTTCAGCGTTTTGAATTTTAATTTGCTGTGCAGCATATTGAGAATTTATGTGAAGAGAAATACAGAGCATAATGTGACAGACCATGTGTTACTTTCAGGAATCAGAGAACCGGCAAGAACAAAGCCTGCAAGTGTTACATACATATACTTATGTAACAGATCCAAAGTATAAAATTACCATAGAAAAAATTAAGAAATGGTGGTAACATCGGGATAGGAGGCTCCCTGTTTGCATTTGATGAAAGCAACAGATCAACCACCTTGACTTAGAAGCAGATTTACTGTTCTACATGCTGTTCTTTCATCCTTGCCAACACAAAAGGGAAGCCATAAACTCATCATAAACACACTCAGCAACACATTTTGTTTTGCACAGCTGCTAATGCATACGGATAACTTTCTTCAGTGTTTATTGCAACATGAATTCCATTGGTTTAAAAGGAACTCATCAATCAGAAGAAAGAATTGCTGTAATTTTTGAAGTATGATCTATCAATTCAAGGTGGCTTTATAGTAAATCTATTCAGGATATTTTGTACATTAATTACTCAAAATCTGCAGTGAGGTGGGTTATTGTCCACATAAACTAATGGCTTTCAGAGTTTAATCTCTCATCAGTGGACCTCCTTTTGTGAAATCCCTAAGGGATTATGTAGTACTATGTCTAATCACTTGACAAATTTCATTTACTTGAAACTGAAGCTCATTTTATATGAGGTGTGTAGCAGGAGTCAGATTCGAAGTAGGAAAACAAAATCTGTTACTGGACAGTACCGGGACTTATCATGTTTATATCTGAACTGCTTAACAATCGATGAAAGAATTCTGCTTGGGGAAATGCATTAGTTGTTTATCAGCTGCTTAAGCCTATGAGATACTCAGATGAGATACTCAGATTGCTTATAAACGACACACAACAGGTTAAAAAACCCCAACAAATTGCTATGATCTGTTGAGTAGTGTGCTACACTGAAGAGGAACGGTTGTTTGACACAAATTACACAACACAGAAGGAAAATATCCCTTGCGAGTTGAATTTATGCTCAGAAGTTCAGCACTCCAGACCAAACAGAATTAACCTGTAAAGCTGGGATGGATGAAGCACCTCTCCTTCAGCACTGCCACCTCCCTACCACAGAACCATCACCATGGAATTGTTCTCTCCATTAAGCAGCAATTCTCAGCGATTAACACATCCTGAAATCTAATGTTGCAAAACTCACTGCATTGTTCCCCCTTACCATAGTGCAGTCAGATAGCTACGAAAGTAAAATTTGCCAGATGACACCACAGAAAAGGAATTTTAAAAATAAGAGTATCATTTGGCACCGAGCTCGCTACACGAAGGTTGTGTGACATTTTAATCTATTATATGTTGTTATAACCTAGGTCTCCCACGCTGTATTGCAAAGCCTTGCTACATGGCTATTCTCGATGAAAACACCAGATTACGGCTCCGAAAACAACATGCAAGCACACAGGCACACGCTACCTCTGTACACCAAATTAACCAAAATCTGTCAAAGACGCAGCAATAACACGACTTCTGCAAGCATCATTTCGGGTAGGGTTAGGACAGATTCAGAGCAAGACAGACGCAGACAGAAAGGTTGATGCTCTATTAATTTGTTGTCAAACCATGCAGGAAAGGACGGCTGAAAGCCCGAAGATGCAGTAATGATTGTTTAAGAGCTATTTGAAAAAGTGACAAAACTGGCCTAAACCTCTTTAAGCCCCCTGAATGAAAAGATTTAAACAGGCTATTGTTAGACCCCTGGGTACCTTTTTTCTCTTGGCTTTGTTCTGCATTTTCCTCCGCTGCAGTTTCCATGGCTGGCTTCATACCATCCACCAAAAATGCCGCCCCCCCTCCCCCCCCAGCAAGCACTTTTTCTCTTCGCCTCCTTTCTCACTCCCTTCCGTCTCCTATTTACAGCGGCGGTGATTGAGCGGCTCTGTTCTCCCCTACAGTAGATCACAGTCCTTTCCAAAACGCCAGAGAAGTCTTGTCAGCTCCAATTTCGCTCCGCTGACTGGTCCGCGAGGAGCGGTGCCAGCTCGCTCAGCTACACGTCACCAGGGTCCCCGCTATAAAATCGCCATCCTGCGCCTCGCCTCGCCACACCGCGGGGACCAGCCTCACCCTTCCTCCTGCCCTCCGCTCTGCCCCTCTCTCCCCGTCTCCCAACAAATGTTAATCAATTCTGCGGGCAGTGAATGGATTGGTGACATCGGGAGGGGAGATGCAAGTGGGAAAGAAAGGAGCCCCCGGCCGCTGCGAGGTGAGCCCCCCGGCCGCCGTCTCCAAGGGGAGTGCACGCCGGCACACAATCGCAAGGCTCCCTTTCCCATGGGACCTCGTTATTATGCTTTGCATTTTGATTTATTCCACATGCCCTCTGCTCTTTCAAGGGGTGGGGGGTGACGGGTCTGTTCTCTCTGTTTGCTTTCTTTGCCGAGAGTTCCGCTCACCCACGGTAAAAGACTGTGTGAGAGAAGCATAAAAGCAAAAGTGGGCATATATGTATGTACATGGAAAATTTTAATTCTTTCTTTGACTCGCAAGCACAAAGGAAAAAGAAAAATAAAGAAAAAAATATCCAAGCAAGGAGACAGGAAGCCAGTTCAAGCGACCTAAAATGCACGTGCAACACTCTAAAGGATAAAATGTTTAAGAAAACACAACTTGGCTTTAAAAGGAGGTCTGTCACTAGAGACCTAAAGCCATGCTTGGGAGTGAGCACAGAGCTGCTGTTCAGCACGTTTGATCATTCCCCTAAATCCAGACAGACTGCAGCATGACCGAATAAACTGCACTTGGGAGCCACAAACTCAAGACATGCCAGCGTTGTATTGCAGGAGGTGACTTTAGGTGTCCCCAGCCCACTCTTGTGCTGGGGAGCCACAGAGCAGGGCAACACCACACAGGGGAATGTTCCCCTCCCAAAACCCAGGACAATTGACACATTTAAGGCTGTACTGAGGCTAATTAACCTTGCCTGTCACTTTGCTTGTCTCAATGCCTCCAGTGCAACACACTGCACAGGGCACAAGTGCCCAAAGGCATCCCTTTGTGTGGGTAGGATGGTGGAGCAAGCATGGACTAATGGCCTTGGTGGTCCAGCCACTGCAGCCAGTTCTGCAGCCTGCAAAGATGCCCAGCAGATTCAGCAAATGCTGGGGATGTTAAAACCTACACCCTGCATGTTCCCTATAACAGATTCAAACAGGAGAGTGGGAAGAGGGAAGCAGTCCAACAATTTGTAGCTGCAATTTAGTCTCTTTCGGTTGAAGTTACTACAACCCACAATTTTGCTAGGCATTTTTATTTCTAGATGCCAAGTGAAAAGCACAAAAGCCCTCAGACCCAGTCATTACAGAAAGTTCCCATCTCTTTCAAGAAATTAGTGCACAAACCCTCTTCTCTCACCACAGCCAACACAGCTGTTACTTTGCTTTGGACATTAGTGCTCAGACTTCAGGTTTCAGCACAGCTGCCAGGAGGTCTTGGTCATATCCTAAGGTTTCGTATCACACCATCGAAACTTGATGTCAAGCTTTTGCCTAAAATGTGTCCTTGGAGTCCAGGAGAAGTCTGCAGTTGAAGCTCCCACTTCAGCAGACTTCTACATAAACAGGATGATGCTAATTTGTAGATGGCATGAAGTATCCTCAGGAGCCAGTGTGGGGCAAGGGGTTGGGTTCCTGAAGGTAATCAAACCAGTAGCCACAGCAGAGACCTCAGCCCACGTGGCAAAGCATATTTCCCCAATATTCCTTTCCAGTGCTAAAACAGCAATCCACACAGAGACTGGAATCCCTCCCCAGCAAGACCAAGCACTGCAAACACACTCCCCAAAACAATCAGCCAAAAGGTGAAAGCATGCGAGATGTGTTTGCTATATTCTTTTAACCATTACTGAAAGTTGTTGGTATAATGATTATACAAAAAAATGGTTCTACAAAGAGTGGGGGTTTTCCCCATTTAACATCAGTAAGACTGGAAATTCATACCAAATACACCCTCCTTGCTGAAAGTCATACAAATTTTAGTAATTGGTCAAAGCACTTGATTGCTTCTGACATAAAATTCTCTTCTTGGAATGCCTCATTGTGCAGTTGGTACTTCTGTCACAGTCTTGATCTTTCTGTCTTAATAAGCTTTGCTTTTAGATTGGAAGTTCTAAAACTTTAAAAGGCTGAAACCTCCCTTCAGACTATCCTAAGTTACAAAAGGCCTGTTCATAACCTAATTCAAGTGGTGCAATATCAATGCACTTATCAGTAAAAATACAGAGAAAATACAAACATAATCTGGAATTTCCTTTATTTAAACAGAAAATACATTAGACATAACCTCTGGTTACAGGCTGTCCCTGGAGGAAACCCATGACTGTAGCCCTCCCCTCTTTACCAGAAGGACCTACTCCTTCAAACAGCTGCATGCTTTCCTACTGGTGAGCAGAACTTTAGGCAGGCCCAGGACTTCAGAGTTTCTGATGTTTCAGAAACCCCAGACTAACAGGCTGAGAGACTATTTCCTTGACTGTTCCCCCAGAATAACCCCTTCCCCAAACAGGCAATGAAAAATCACTGCACAATACCCGATCAACTTCACAAGAACTTGAATTAACATTTCAAAAATCATCAAGCTCAACTAGCTGTTTTATTTAAAAGCATTAATCCTACCAACTAAATCATCTTCTAAAAGCTTCAAGTGATACATGACTGTAAAATTCTCTCCCTTCCCTTGTTACTATTTTCTGAATTGCTGCAATGTATGGTATGTTTTAAGCACTTATCATCCTAAGTAATTGCTTGATTTTCAAACTTCTACACCATCATTGGTGTAAAAGCAAATAAAACAAATATATTATTTCCTCCAGTGTTAACATGGGTGCTGATCTTGTGCTTCAAGCATTAATCTCAGCCAGCAAGTTGTCTCATTCAATGTTCCCTCCCTTAAACAGATACATCCTTGTCATAATATGTGATGAGACTGGGAGACATCAAGTTTATGCCTACGACAACACAGCACAAGATTAAGACACAAAGGGAAAAAATTAAAAAAGAAAAAATCTTTTAAGGCTGATACTCAGCAAAAACCTGCTTGTACAGACCAAGCTGATTTAGATAACCAGCAACCAGGGCAGGCAGCTAGCTACATTTGAGAAGTTCAGCCCAGCATTTTACTTGTAGAACAAGATAAAAGTGAAAATGAGGAGAGGGGCTGAGCAGCAAGGGCTTCTGCTGCTGAAGCACAGCTCTGAGCCTACTGACAAACCTCAGGATGAATAGCAGTGGAGGAAAGTATGTGAAGGCACTGCAGACCAAGTCACATTTACTGCAAAATAGTTTAAAAAAAAAAAAGGTTAAATCTATTTTATCTAGGTAAAAAAAAAAAATCCAAACCACACATTTAATCATTTTGCTCAGTCAATAAAAATAGCATAATTGCAGAAGTTAAAAAGTGTATTAGAATCCCTATTCTGTTCATGTGCCAGTTGCTTTTGAACATCTATCTTTAATGTCACTGAATCTAGTTTACATTCCTGAAGGCTGAGAAACTCTACCATAAGCTACAGCAAATTCTTCACAAGCTTTCAGGAGATGAATACACACTTGCCATTTCTACAAAGGCTTCACAGAGCTGTAATAAAGAGTGTTCTCACATAGCTGAAGAGCAATTTGAGATTATCTATGAGATCCAAGACTCAGAAGTTAAAATACAGAGACTGTCCCTCAAACAAGACTGACACATAGTCCAAACAACTAATTTTAAAGACAACTTGTAGAATACTTTTTTTTAAATATATAAGAGAAAGAACAAATACACATGAAGCCACTTGGTGCAATCCAATTGCTTGTGTTCAGCTTTAAACCAGTTACCAAAGACTTGCTTATAAAACCCAATCCAAATACTTATGCAAAAGCAGGCAAACTTTCCATGTGGATCAAGTCAAAGCATGGCAAGTTTTCAGTTGTGCAGCAGTCATATATCTTGCAAGTACTTTACAAAAAATTAAAAATTGGGGTTCATTCTTTCAGATATACTAGGCTACTAGGAAAATGGAATCCAAATTAACAAATAACAGTGGAAAATCCTTGCACTTATACCACAGTATACAGGAACCTCACCCATTCCAAAGACTTCTGAGGAAAGGCAGTAAAAATGAAAGCAAAATAGGATACATTTGAAACTAAGATGGAAGCACCATCACTTCTTGCATCCCTCTCCTGTGAGGCTGCCTGGAGTAGCACCATGCTTTTGGCAAGCCAGAAAGAAATATGGTGACAAACTAGAGCCCATTTAGACTACAGTAGAAAGAGCATGGAAATACAGAAAATGAAAGCACACACTTCCTAGCATCTCCCCTGGAAGGGACTTCCATTAGGCAAGTGTTCAGAGCTCCAGCTCCAGTGGCTGTCCTCAGCTTCTACTCCAGCTCCACAATTTTATGGCATAGTTTTCTACAAGTGTACTGTATGGCAGGTTTCAAATGCTTTAACTTTACAATGAAGCAGCAAAACAAGGCTTTGAATTACTCAATCTCCAAAAATTTTTCTCTTCATCAGTGGCAAGATCCTCACATACGTGACTAATACATGAAGACCTCAACTGTACTTCAAATGCTCCTCCAGAATTTTAAGGGCGATGTTTTTGACTTTGGCACACATAACCACCTTTTTTTGCTCCCTCTGTCCATCACAACTTAGGGGAGATTCTCAGCTATCATGCCTCTGCTTTGTAGTGCAGCAGGAAAAAAAATATGCTCAAGTCTTTTGTCTTTGTTGCCTTAATTCTGCACTTTGAAGACAATCCAAAATACTTAGCTTTTGCTGTGAACCCTCTTCTCCAATACTGTTGTCAAAGCTTACTGCCATCTCAGAAAACTAACTGGAGCTTCTGAATACTTGGACATACTGAAATAGCATCCTAGATATTTATGTCACACTTGCCAGCACTCAAGTAGAAGTGCCTCTTGTACTTGTACAAGAGCTATTTCTGCCAGCAATTTAGAAGGCAGCAAAGGTATCATTATAATATACTCCTATTAATACAGCTGCTCCATCTCAAAACACAAGAGCTTGAAACAGGACTGGTATTGGGAGCCTACCTGTTGATTTCTTTTTCCTCTGTCTATAAATAAATGTCACTGAGTTCAGCCTTGACACAAACTTAGCCTTTTGCTCCACAAAGTCAGATTTAATCAGACAATTCTCTCTTAACTTTACATCCAGTTCTGATTTTCAAAATTGCCCTCCCACTCTTTGCATAGACTTCAGCATCCCACCTACAATCTCTCATCTATTCAGTGCTCGTTTTGTTCTTCAGCCTTGGCTTCAGTCCAGTCTTTTCACAAAGCATGGAAAAAAGCAGGGAAATAAAAAGAAGTGCAAAAGCCTACAGCTCCCCAAAAAGAAACCAGGGGCACTCATTATAGAAGGGTACCTCACTGCATACTGGGGGTACATGGGGAGGGACAAGGATGAAGAATCCTCCTAGAATGTCACAAAGGATTCCATACATAAACCATGGATGTAGATATGTGTGTGTATGTACACATGCACAAAACACGTATGTGTGCATATTCATATGTATAAGAAGAAAATGCATACAATTATATATGTATTTTTATTGAACAGTAGACCATATAAGGAATGCATACTAATTTACAGAGTCATGCAGTAGGTGTGCAGCTTGATAGTGAATGCACAGCTATCCCAGTGTACAGACTCTACACACTCCTGCAGCTCAAGGTTTCAGGGCCAGGAACCAAGCTACCCAAGATCAGACTGGAGTTTGCAGCACAGCTAAGCCACACCTTGGGAGCACTGTTACCCATTCATCTCAGTACCCCGGGCTGGAAAACCAGCACCACCAGCCCCAGGCTCCGCCATACACTGCTCCTAGACCCACTCATGGATTGTTGGGCAGTTGTGCGTCAACTTTTTGAAAAGCCCACCGAACTCACAAGTCAAAATGTTGATGTAAAAGAAAGCCTCAAAATAATGATTGGTATGAAATTCCCTGTTTGAAGTTTCAGCATCTTGTAAGTCACAATGACTGTAGCTGTTTCCCCAAGACAGAAAATTCTCATTCCAGTGTAATTAAACTATACTTTGGGAAAGATCCTGGACCAGTTTTGTCATGCAGTGCTGGACTGACTGTTGAATTGCAAATGCAGTCTCTGTTCACACATAAGACACTAGTCATGAAATCCTCAGTTAAGACACTAACGAAACGGTCCCCAATTAATCACTGTATTCTTTGCAACAGCAGATATCCTCATTAGGAAAGCAGCAGGACATTAACAAGTCCCACGTTGAGAGTGTCCAATTAACTCATCGACTAAATATGTGCCAAGCAACTTCTCCAGTCTAGCTTTTCCAGTCCCCTCTTTCCAGCTGCAGCGATTGGGATCCCAGTCATGTCTAAAGCAGTGGTTCTTGTGCGCTTTGCAAAGCCCTTGAGAGCGCCGCTGTGAACAACAAACAGCGGCCGCTCAAGTGTTCCACAGCTCTTTCACTTGCACCCACAAAAAGCTAAGTGTGCACTCAGCGAGTTCAGCACCATTAAGAAAAAAACCCCTCCCCTCTACCTTTATAAACAAGGAATGACTTAACCTGCTAACAACGAGTGTGGTTGGAGCTCTGTCTGGATCATGTCACGCCTCGATTTTTGCCGAACCTCGGCAGTGGGTGATCCTGCATACAAAGTGAGCTCTGAGACAAAAGTGCTATAGGGTGAGTTAAGGACAAAGTAGCAGCTTTCAGCCTGGATTCCCAGATAGGCTGTCAAGTAAAATCCCTTGCCAGGGCAGGATTATTCCCTAGAGTATACGTTTCCAACACTTTGTCTCGCCTAATTTTCTGAGTGTCTCAAGCTTGGAGCTGTTCAGTGTTCGGCGAGAAGAGCCACTCTGGCCCAGCAGGTTTTGAGGCTTGGCACAAAGGAGGGCTTGCACAATGGCCAGGGCCCCACTGCAGAAGGAGCAGCTTCTCCAGAAGGAGCAGGGTCCCAGCCTCTGAAATGGCCTCCAGTCCTGCTGCCTGAAAACCACCCAGACTCTCTGCCGAGCGATGCCTAGTTACATCCCCATTTCTGTTTCTTTCCAAACGTGACATTCACTTGTTTTAAACAGCTGAAAGGCATCATTCTGCACTTTGTCATGACTCAGAGTGAAATTCATTTAGCATCTACTTTTCTTCATCTGTTCCTTGTATCATTCCTATCCCATTTTATTTCTGCTCTCTGGTTTTCAACACATTTGTAACCATTTCTCTCGTACTTGGAGCTTCCCAGGTGTAAACACTAAGCATTCTCATTATGTGCTTCCTCTGGAGACCCTCACATTAGTTATTGAAAATGCCCCAGGCATTTTTGATTTCAGTAGCACTACAGATACATCTTCCATATATCTCAATACCACTGATTCCTGAAGTACAATTATCCGTCCACCTTTCTGCACCATTTGGAGAGGAAAAGAAAGGAGCGAAGGAACCAGGGAAAGGGAGAAGGGATGTATATATTGAAAAAAAACCCCTAAAATTAAAATAAGAGAAAAGCACAAGGCAGAAACAACACCCAAGGCTCTGGCTAAGGTTCTTCCTTTGGTCTGTAAGAAGAACTCTATGTGGAAAAAAACTACTATATCAAGTGTGTGCTCACTGTGCTGGAGGTAACCAAAGGCATGTTGCTCAACATGGGACAGAGCTCCTCTCATTGCAGCTCACAGACTTGCCCACAGGTTGCAGAAAAAGACCAGAGTTTCTCATGTCCAGCCAAAATCACCCAGTCCAAACTGCTTGTTCACAAGTTTATTAGTACAGGGAAGAAACGAAGACCAGTCACAGCTTTAAAAGTATTTATAAGCACTTAATTCCAGCCACAGTCCTCAGAAACTGTGTGTTCAAGTGTAGTACATACTTCTACTGCAGACAGAATACCACCAGATTGCAAACACAATCAAAAGCCCATTTTCTTAGTTTAATTTGCCATTAGTACACTGCAGGTTTATAGAGCCAAACTAACTAAATTTTCATTGCCATTTCAAACTGTTTCCAAGCAATATCATAGCAACATTATCAGATCGTCAACTTTACTAAATCCCAAATTCTCTACAATAAAACAACACACACGTTTAAAGGAAGACAGAAAATGTATTCCTGAGGAAACTGAGCATCTCCCTAGCTCTAGACCAACAGGGTCCTGAGATAAAACTCATCATTTAAAGACCTGTTCACGCCTTTACGAGAGAATGAAAAAAACCCTGAACTCTCGGGTTTTATATGTATCAATTAGTATTTAAAGACTATGTTTAGAGATTTTTAATACATACCAAACACTGATGAATGCATTTATTTCAACCTCAAATATAACCATATTACCTATGGTAATATAACCATGGTAATATAACCATGTTACCTATGGTAACAGACTAAGTAGCATTTCACAGACTCCCTTCTGTTGCATAACTGAGAAGAAAAAAGTCTTGCAGTTGCAGCATCCCCCACTTCCCGAGTTGAAGGGGACTCTTTAGAGAGGGAGCTCAGCGCCACTGCCCTGCACGCATCAGCAACTTGGAAAAGCAGCTATGGAGGCCTCGTGAAGGAAAATCTGTTATTTCAGCTTAAACTGCACTTTAGGTGAACAGAAAGTAGCAGCCCGTGTTACCCAGAGTGCAACCCCGGGTCACAGGGCTGCGGGACGGCTGATGCCCGCACACTCGGCAGCAGCCCCGGGTCACAGGGCTGAGGGATGGCTGATGCCCGCACACTCGGCAGCAGCCCCGGGTCACAGGGCTGAGGGATGGCTGATGCCCGCACACTCGGCAGCAGCCCCGGGTCACAGGGCTGAGGGATGGCTGATGCCCGCACACTCGGCAGCAGCCCCTCGGCCCCGTCCCTGCGGCTGCCCAGGCCCGTGGCCTGCGGGGGGCCGGGGCCTTCATGGGCGGCGCCCATGGGAACCCGCCCGGGCCGGGCCTTCACGGGTGAGCGCGCTCGGCGGCCGCATTCAGCGCACAATGGCCCGAGCCGCGCTCCCACAGCACGGGCCTCCCCGCTCCCCGCTTTTATCATCCTTCATATCTCAGCGATGACAGGCCTGAAAGGGCTTCTGATGGGAAATGTGCTTCGAATTAGCATATTTCCCCCTGCGTACAATGGAGGCATTAAGCTGCCGCGTTTTGCAAGTCCAAACAAAAGCAGCCCAGGCTGTTTTTAGCAGCGCTGTTTGAAGTTTTATTCCTCCTCTCCTTCCCGAGTTGCAAGCATATTTAACAAATTTTCGCTCTTTCTGTAAAGAAGGAAGCACGACCAATAAAATCTTATTATCTGATCGGTTTCAGACTTTAAAAGCCAATCTGCAAAGAGCACACGGTGTCTGTGCGCTGCTCCCACTGAGCCTCAGCCCAGGGTCCACCCCGCAGGGAGCTTGCCTGGCTGCCCTCAACACCTGCATGGACCCTGTCATCGAGGATTTTAGAACTCGAACACATTCACAGCAATCCTGTAGAAAGGGTCCTTTCAGTATTCAAAGCTCAATTTTACCCCGGTATCCTGGGCACACTGTTGAAAATACTTGTTTTGGAAATGAGAAACTGAAGCACTGTGCTGTAAGGAGGAGCAAAAAAAAGCCTTCTACCCATCCTGGGATTATCCTTTAGTTTAATAGGAGAGCTGAACATCATTAATATCACCTTTATGAAATGGTTTCAACCTAGCAAGTGAATTTCTGTTTACCCAGGAAAAGAGGGCAAGAGGAAGGAGATGGAAATGAGTTCAACACAGAAGAGGAGGAAAAAGCACTCCTGCATCAAACCATCTTTGGGCAACAGCTGCCAGGAGAATAAATCTACCTCAGCTCGTTGTGTTTGTCTGTAATTGCTCATTAACACAGTTGGACCATTAGGAAGGCAGTTTGTGGTTTTCATGGTAAAGAAGCATGTCTGCCTTCCTCCTACATTAAAAAAAATTGCCTCTGTGAGGAAGACATAAGATTACAAAGTCAAAATGCTTCTTAGAGGAAGGGTTTGGTGGTTTGGGTTTGGGTTTTCTTCTTCTTCTTCTTCTTCTTCTTCTTCTTCTTCTTCTTCTTCTTCTTCTTCTTCTTCTTCTTCTTCTTCTTTGTCTTCCCTCTCCCAAAATTTCCACAGTATTTATGTAATCTTCTATATGTGGCACAGCTAAGAAGAAAAATCACACTCCTTAACAACATGAGATTATAGCAGAAAAGCAGAATGCCAATGAGATCCTAGGCAGGCAGCTTGCAAGTGAGGTGGATATAAAAGCTCTTCAGAAAAAAAGCCTGGGTTGCAGCCTGTAGAAAGAGTCTTGTAGCAGAAACGTCTGCTTTGTTCAGACTCTTCTGTGTCAGGAAACTTTCCTGAGGATGAGGATCCATCTCTCCTCCTTGATTTCTTTTTCAGCAATGCTGAAGATGCTCGGCAGTGTCTGCGGTGCAGGAGCACTTTGCTCTCCACCATCCACTGCCACGTGCCAGGCGGCCCACGCAGCACCGCGCTGCCTCCCTGTGCAGTGCCAGCCCCTCAGATCGGCACAGCCTGGCAGCAGAGGCATTTCACTCGCTGATTCCCACCGCAGTGACACAGCTCCTGGCACTGGCACGGTGCGGTGTCCATATGGCACCTGCGCAGCAGCGACTGAGCTCTGACCACAGACATCCTCCTCCCCCCGGCAGGGACCCTCCCTTCTCACTACAGGGTCCTCTGCAACACTGAGCATCTACAGCCCAAGGCTCTAACCCCTAGTGACTCACACTCTTCCCTGATGCACCAGCTCTGCCAACTTGACTCCCAGGAAAGCTTTTTCATAGTCTCCAGTAGCCACAGGTTCACTTCTAATGGGTTTGTTCAGGGGCACTAAGGAATCTGGCTGGAGAGGACTGCACATTATTTGGCAGTATTTCTCTACCTCCGCAGCCTTTAAAGGCTGGACATGTGTTTTCCCATGCTCTGAGGCATTTCACAACTTGGTACCGAAACAGTAGAGAAGACCCCCACTAGACCACAGGAAGGGCTAATGTCCAAGAAAAAGGAGAAGGGACTTAAGAAGCCCTTCAGAGGCCTTCATTAGGTTGTTAACAGATGGGTGAGAGTAACAGAGCAGTCTAGGCAGGAGAAAAGAGACATTAAAGACCAAAATGGAGACTGGTTTTCTAATTCACACTGGTGTGAGGACTTCAGTTTGTAAGCACTCCTTCTGAAATGAGTCCTTTGGAATCAAATTCCACAACAGCTTGACACAGAAAATGAAATAAACCAGATCTCAGCTCCATTCACATATACTTCTCCTTATCTTAACCCATGAGGCTTGTGCCACATTTTCTCTGCATTACCCAGCTGAGGAGGGCAGTGGTTTTGGTAGGCACCAGCCAGGGCCAGCCCACCACAGGTGGTAAGAGATACCCCCAGTAAACTCAACAATGAGATTTTAGGCTTCTTAGGAGTGAAGGTCCATCAAAAGAAACCTCAGGTAAAACAGTGTCATAACTGTGAATTTAAATCAAGGAAAGAGAAAGCTGAGAAAAAAAGCCCTCCACTTATTTAGAAATACCATGTCTCACCTGCAGAATTTCTCTTCAGCGTCTTGGGGTGTGAAGAAGAAAGGAAGTGAATGAATTCAGACCAGGGTAAAGCAGTGCCTTTCATGTTGCTGACACCCAATGGGACCTGATCACAGCACTCCCCAATCCAGGAAATATTCTCAAATTTCCTTTATTCTTCAGAATGACTGGATTCAGACCAAGGATGAATAGAGAGCACATGCCGCTATCCGCTGTGGTGTTCTGGCACAGGGCAGCACCCTGCCAACAAAGGCACCACTCTTCCTTTCACAGCGCCCCAGAAAGAGCGCTCTGTGTTCTCATGTGATGAGGCAGGCTCTTACAATTTGGATCACTACAGGGTATTGAACTCTGGCAGTATGCTTACTGAGGGCTCACTTGCTTTATCTCAGACCTCAACAGGTATGTGTGATATCTAAGCTAAAATAAACCAGCCTCATCACATTCATTTTGGCATCATGAGTCACTATCTTGCTGAAACAAAACTACCTTCTCACCTCCACATTGAGTAAGTGCTATTAACTTCTCCAATATCCCACCTACTGCTGTTTTCTGCTGTGCAAGTGCACAGCATAGAAACATCTCAGAATATGGTTCATGCTTCAGCATTCAGTGAGAGGAGGAAGACACAGAATGCAGGATATACTATGCCTGCTCCTGTAGGCAGAAATAGTTTCTGGCCTTCTATATTAATCTCATGAAAAAAAAAACAAAGCCCAAAACTACTGGCACTCACAGAAGAGATTGATGTGCTATGAAGCAGGACAAGCTCCACACATTTCCTTTCCTGTCCTTTTAACTCAGTCTGACAAAACCAATTTCAAGGATCATTACTATTTTTGCTACTTTCTAAACACTGCCCTGATTCGAGGAATCTTGCTGCAGGTATCAAGGCAGAGGTGATTTTTAGTCCTTTCAGGAAATGGTAGAAATTTGCTAGTCTGAATTTTCTGCTCCAAGTGCAAGAGTCCTGGAATTTATTCAGACACACAGATGTTAAAGTTAAAAGTACCATGGCTTTCAAGTTTGCCCTTGGAGAGAGGATGACAATTCGAAAAACAGAAAATTCCTTTCAGATCAAGGCTGGAAAGCAGAGAATGCCAAATACTGAAGAGCTGGTCTACCAGCTGCATCACGACCAAGATCAGGAGAGTGATGCGAGTAGGCATAGAGCTGAGTGAGAGGAGAAGCAAATGCCTCCCTAGCTCATCCTATGAATCCTGCTGCATCCTAGTTGGAGTGCACTGGCTGGACAGAACCCATGATTCTACAGCACTGCAGTTTGCTTAGGGATCCTGCATGGCCCAAGACATGCTGCACAAGATGATCCCAAACTGGGGAGAAGTAGCCTGTGTTCTGCTACAGAGGGGCTTCCTCACAGAGCTGTACCACTGAAGCCGAGAAGCCCAGAAACACTCAAGGGCCTGGATACTAATAAACAAACCCTTTTCTCCCCAAAAGACCCTCTCTTCCTTTCTTTCTGCCTATGCTCTATCTGAAATGTAACATCACCACAGATGTTGACAGAATTTTATCTCTCTTCTAAATAGATGAAAAAGAAAAGAAAAAACTATATATGTAAAAATATCCCAACTAAGCTAAGACATAGCAACTATGTGGGATGACCTACAGAAGTGAAATGTAATTTTTCCACAGTTTGAATCATCTGATAATGTTATGCTGATCCATTTTCATAAATATTGTCCAAGATTTTTCCTTCAGGACACAAAATATATACTACCAATACACAGTGGGCTCTACTTTCCACCTCTGCAAGTTAAAGCACTGTTATGGATATGCTATGTAAATAAGCCCTGTGCAGTCCCACAGAAAAAGAGATTGCACCCCTAAGGCTGAGCAGATATTCAGAACTGCAAGGGAGAAGGAAGACAAAAAAGCAACCATTTTCATGTTAAAATATTTGAAGCTTCTATTTCACAAATCATGATTTTATTTTAAAAAATACTGCTTCTCAGTGCTGGTGTAAGCCCTAAATTTAGAGACACGGGGAAAGAATTTCTGTTCCTCTACAGTAAGAATTACAGAAGGAGTTTCTGCCTCCATTTATCCTTTGGACCCCACTTCAGCCTGAATTTAACCACTTTGCTATACCAAATAGTTGATGTACGTGTAAGTGAATGAGATTAAAGAGGAAAGTATGTTTTTGCTTGGAAACATGCCATTACAACACACTGTTGAAAAAGTTAGTACATAAACTGAATAGTCTATCCTTCTGTGTTTGCTGATGTACTTCACAAATGTAGGACAGGTGTATTATCCTATCAAAGATGCATAAACTAGGCCACAAAATTGCTTTCACAAACACTAACATCACTTTATTGATCTTTCTCAGTACGTGCTTAGATTTCCAGGTGGACTCTTAGCTACAGGGGTCAATTAGATACTACAGATATCTTTAAACTTAACAAATTATCTGAACAGAAAATGTTAACAAATAAAATCGGTTACCACTCATGTGAGCTACATCTTTAGAGAGCTGGAAAGCTGCTTTCAAGTTATGCTCGGAGGAACATTTCAGTAATTCTTCTCTCAATTTTTAGCTAAGCTATTTCTTTCTTTCACATTATTTTTGAAACTTGATAAAAGTTTTCTAAACTCTGCATGCTAATTAGATTCTAATCCAATTCACCAGATGTGGGCAGTCATAAGTACTCTTCACAAAACTTGTGATTCAAAAAAGAAAAAAAAAGTTGTTTCTGTTCCTCCTTGCAAGGGAGCACTCTTCAGTATTTTGCTCTTAACAATATATCAACCAGGGCCAGAAGTGAGTAGCACAGGTTACATTTCTACCTCACACTGAGTTTCTCCTTTCAGTAGTTTTTGTATGATTTCCTGTTTATTTTTGTTTGTGCCCAAATGCAACATCAAAATCATGAACTATTGTCAGCTACATCATCAGTATTTTAATTCTTACCAATTTATTTGACAATGCTCCTTTTTAGAGAGGATTTTACAGAGTGAGGGGCAAATGTGATTTGCTTAAGACTCACACTGCACTTAGGAAATACCCATACAGCAGGGACAATAACTAGCAACTATGACATTACATTGGAATACTGGCACCCAATACTTACTCATTAGCATCTTTCTGGAATTCTGCTCCTTTTAAGAAGTTTCATTCTTTTGCTTTTTAAAATTGCAATGATTTCCTAATATATGATATGCCTGAAACCCCCTCTGACAAGCTCTACCAACACAGTCAGATTTTTCCCACTTGCACTTTCACATAATTTGAATGCATGCATTGTCAGCCTCCTCTGCCTCCACCTCTCCTTTCCTACATTATGGGCAGCACTCATTTGTTTCAGATTATAAAAAGCATTAGGATTCTGAAGCCACTAAAAAGAAGTTGCCAGCATATGGGATCTGTGGGAAATTTATCCAGTAGGTGAAATAAGACTTAACTTTAGAACTGATAAATAGAAGTTTCAGCTATTATTACTATAGAATCAGTTGCATTTTTCCTTTTACAGTTATGCAGAAGAACTGTGGCCATTGCCCTTGCAGAAATCTGCAAGAAACCTGGGGGATTTTTTTAGCATTAAGACAGATGGCCCTGGCTTCAAATATAGAAGACCTTCCTACACAAAACAGAGGTGCTGGCACATGATACGTGGGTGAAGGATATTCTGGGTACTTGCCTGGGAATGTGTACCCAAGAGGTGAGATAGCAGGATAAGAGAGAAAAAAGGAGATTTAAAAAAAAAAAAAAAAAGAAAGCTAAGGAGGAAGAGGGAAGAAGGAAGCACCAAAGCAGTGGGCTTAGAAGGCATGGTGAAACACGTCAGTGACAGAAGAAAATGCAAAAAGCATCACTTTCTGAGCAGATGGGGAGTGCATATGTACCTGTACATGGGGGTTCAGATTACTGCATTGATCACTATTTCTGAATACTAAACAGAGCTTGAGATTGAGAGCAAAGAAATTACTTCAGTCCAGATGCAGGAGGTGGCAGAGCCCTTCAGACTCCATCCGCCTCCCGCATGAGTGGGAAAGCAACACTGCAAGTCCTGCCATCAGGCAAGGTGATGCCAGACCCTCAGTGGATTTTACCCCACAACTGCACCACTTCAGGATCCCTAACTGGAGGCTCTCCAGTCCTCTTCCTGCTCACAAGTCTTCCACCCCTGTCGCCTATCACAGCCCTGGGCTCACAGGCTTTGTCTCCCTCCTGAATAACTCCTCCTGCTTTCAGCCTGTGCTTAATCCTCCAGGAAACCTCATTCTCCAGAGAAGAAGAGTGCTTCTGTACGTAATCTCCAGACAGCAGCTGTGACCTCGGCACCCAGAAAGGCGATCATTGTGCAGAACTGTGGTAGCAGGGGTGAACTTCCCCTCTCCCCCCTGCCCCTCATTTAAGGGCTGCTGGAAGCGCGGTGTCACTTTATGCGCGCACACTGCCAGCAGTGATTTTCTCGGGCAGCTGTGGGTACTTGTCCCTTCACCCTCATTGCAGGCTACCCTCAGAATCTGCACAACCATCTATTTTATTATTTTTTATTTTGCCTTTTAAGGGATTGAACTTCCCACCTGCCAACAGAAGGAGCACTTGTTTTTTGCATTTAGTCCTCGAGGCTATGGCAGTATTACTGAAAAGTGACTTTGTCCATTTTTAATATCTAAAAATACAGAACAGCTGTGCTTTCTTGAAGTCCTTTTGTTTAAGAGTGGCTCTGAGACAATACTAAATTCAAGGCTGCCAAAGCTCAGACCTGACTGGCCTGAAAAATTGCCTTTCTTTTTTTCTACTAGCTCTCAAGACACAGTATACTACCAGCATGTCAGTAATGCAACAGGTGTTATTTTAAGGCAGAAAAATTTGAACAATGTAATTCTTCATGGCAGGCTTATCAGCCTTTTAGTACACTCAGCTTTTATTATTCTGACACAAGGCAAACTTACGTAACAGCACAGTGCGTACTAATTTACGGGATAACAACATGGATGTTGAGTTTGGAACACTGCACTTTTGTTTCAGACTGTGGATATTTCCCATACTCCTAAGAAAGGCATATGCTGTGCAAACACTTTTCAAAGCGGAATCCAAGTGGAATTCAATATATTGAAAGAAGCTAAAGTACTCTGGAGTGATTAACAAACATGCTTCAGCAGAATGGCACAAAAGGATAATTAAGAACTAAAACCAAAGAGATACTGAGACAACTAAAATCTCTTCAATATCTTCTGCAATTGATCAGAAAAGCCCACTTGCCCACTGATGGTGTACAGACAAGTGGAAAAGTGGTTCCAGATCACTGCCAAGTAACTACAGACCTTCCCATCTTCTAATGCAGGAGGATTTAAGGGCTCCTGTACCAAGACAGTGAGGATATATGTGGCCACAAAGCTGAACAATATCCCTTCTCTGACTCTTGCCTAATGTTTCTTCTTCACAGGCAGAAGAGCACTGGAAGCCATCCACCCAGAATGCTGGTCTCTGGCAGGATAAGAGTCGGAAGAAAAATGGTATTAGAAAGACAGAGCTGTCTGAAATGGCAAAAATACCAGGGGAAAAATGATGTGACTTCTTAGTTTTCCAAAATTAGCTTGTTTGACTTACCCTTCATCCCAGAGGACAAATACAAAACTCCTCAAGGACAAAGAAATGCCTTTCTCCTCTAGCTCAACAGAATTTTTCCAGACTCTGCCTATTTAACCCAAGCCATCATCTCCCCACTGAGACAACACAACTCTTGTGAAAGGTAAATGGTCACCATTCATCTTAGCAAAATGGATCACAGCAGAATTATTTTCTTTCCTTTGGCCCTTCCCAAAGTCTCCTATTCACTCCTTGAAACATTTTTGATATCAGCATCCTCCACCAGAAAAGGAAAACAACTGAAAATCACTCTCAGTGCCTTCTCAAAGGCTGAAAGGGATTTCCAGGATGGATTTTACACTGAACTACTATTTGAGCACCTTTAAAGCACACTTTCCCTTCCCTCGTTGGCTAGAAATATACTTAACAGAGGTACATGCACACACACATTCCTGCTAGCTATGGCACACATCTTCAGGACTAGTAGACCTGATGATGAAAGACATTTTGCTCCCACAGGCTGGAGAAAATCTGTACATAGGTGAGCCATTCCCACTCATGTCTGCTTCCCTTCTCTCCTTAAAAACAACCATTTGTACTCTATCTGCCACGTTAGTGCCCATACACGTGTTTCCCTGAGTATCCAAACATTTATTCACAACTCAGCCCTTCCACAGATGAGTACCCCCAGCCAATCAGCATGCTGAGCACCCCATCCCACAGTCACAAAAGACTGCAGGCAGCAATGTGCCATGCAAATTCACATATTACCATGTACAAGCAGTGAGTATCAGTGCTACTTCAGGCAGTTGGCATCAGCAGTGCCTTCCTCATCAAGTGCCTCGCAGTGAGTAAGCAGCTCTGGGGCAGATCTGTAATCTTTGCAGATGCTGTTTGCCTGTCTTCATCATGTCTACACAAATGAACATATGGCCTTCTAGCACAAGGCCAGCTTACACAGCCATTAATTAGATATAATTTCAGCCTGTTCCATGTATCTGATACAAAAATCTGTCCTCTGGCAGGAATGCCCTTGTGGTATAGAAACTTGGTCCCTTTGTGGACTGACTCATCTGATGAGGAAAAGCAACAATTTTGCCTGTGACTAGGGAAATATCTGTTTATTACAAATGCAGGTACAGCAGTGTAAACACACCGGAACTTGCCAGCGGGTTTCTTCTCACTCTCCCTAGTTCCCTCTACAAATAGAAAATGGGCACTCCTCTCTCTCCCTCCAGCATGTGATACCCAAGATACTCTCCAAAAGCACCATCACAGCTCAGCAAGGCATTACAATGCCAGTAATTCAGTCCTGCTGCCAGGCTCAGAGAGCTAGTCACAAAACTCCTGGGAAAGTACATGGAAGCAATCATCCTATATGTAGATATGCCTCATGGTTCTATGTACATTATCAGACTTTGTGAATTGTTGCACTTCACTCATTTTGAAGTGAATAATCAAGCGAAAGGATTAATTAAGGCTGAAGACTCAGAAAACTTGGCATGAAAAAAATAGATTTTTGGTAAAAGGTGGTAAATTTTTGTTCAGATCTTGCCACATTGCTTCATTTTCTCACACAGCAGCACAAAACACCAGGCACATATACAGCCCCAGACAGGGGGGCTGCTACTCAGAAGTAACCTGAGCACATGATGGCCCAAAGAAGGACTTTGAGCTGCACTCTTTTCCTTCATCATGCACAACACCATGCAGGAGTTTGCAATGCAGCAATGTTTGCAGAAAAGCATAACAAATTAAAGAAGCTTGTAACAGCTTCCCAATAACATATGAGGTGCTAACTGCCAATTTAGGAGGAGAGAGACCTGACCTACAGGCGCAGCCTGGAGTTAGTGGGGGAGAGGACCTTTCTGTGTGAAATGTGAGGAATCTTCAGCAAAGCCAAACAGGTACTTCACAGAAAGAAGTAAGGATTTAACAACAACAACAACAGAAAAAGCATTTGAGGGATAGCATCCAATTGAATGATTCATCTTTGATGGTACTGAACTACTCATGAATTACAATAAAATAATTTTAAAATTTCTCTTAGTAGTTCTTGATTAGACACCAGTTACAGAACAAAGTACCCAATAATAGTGGCCTTCAAAATATGGTAATAGCTGGAGGTGCATTTCTGTGGAAACAGATAGTCAGTAAGATCTTTCCTTTGGAAGCTAGCTGGTTCACTGGTTTGCACTTGAACCCAGTAATGTTTGCACATGTTTATTTTTGGCTGAGCAAATAAATATACTTGAAAGTGTGTTGATCCCCACTTTCATGTGAACTTTGGTGGCTTTCCTGAATCTTTTTGCTAGAGATACAAGTCTCTCACAGAACTGAACAGTCACAAATTATATATAAATATTATTATTATGATAGAAAATTAATCATAATCTCTCTGCTGTGTTTCATTGCAATGGATTATGTTTTTAGACTGACTTCCAGCAGATTGTCAGTACTAGCAGAAAAGTTATATTTTAAACATCTATGGTATATGAACAATGCTGTGCTTATGTAGTATATTCATCCTTCCTCAGTTCCTGATTTCCAATTGATTAGAATTAACTTTGCAGTCATGTTTTAATCTAAATCTCCACTATCAGCTTGTGAAGTTGCAAGCACTGGTATCTTCCTCACGCCTCTCTCCAGATGAGGCACCTTCAATCAGGAGCAAGACAGCGCTCAATGGTGTCCGTACAATCCAGGGTTCCTTACTGTTACCCATTTTATGTCCATCGACTGCATCACTATTTCTATAAACTGAGGAATTCCTCAGTTTGTTTGTTTAATGTCTTTGCCATCTCTATCCCTTTCTCATAAGAAGGTTGAGAAGAGTGACAACACCAAGCTGGTAATGAAGAATCACTGAACATAGTTGATATTCACATGAAAGGCTCTGGAGAAAGATTTGGCACCTGGACACCTCAGCCTGTCCTAATAGGCAGGAGACAAACCACTGCACCAGCCCAGCACATGGTGATACAGTGCTGTGACAGGCCACGGTGTCACAAGATAGGTAGGGGGACAAGGCCGACTTGCATTAGAAGATGACTTTCTTATTGGCATTTAACTGGAGGTAGTATGTCCACATAAAGACCCATCAAGCTAGACTAAGTCTGGTACTCCTTCCAAAACCCACAGGACACATGCTTAAATGGTACTGCAGAGTCAGGAAGAAAATGAAAAGGTTTGGAGTACAAGAGATTTCAGTTTCCCTCTCAACGTTTCCATGGTCTACATTTTGCAGCTCAAACCATGTGAGCCTGCCATGAGGGGAGTAAAGCCCCCAGGAGGTTGGGTTTGAGAAAAGTGGACACCTAAATCAGCAGGAAGTTAGCATCCATTCAGGTGTAAAGCAGGACATTCACATCTGACACTTATGAAAGGGCAGTAGCCCCAAACTGGCACAGTCTAAGCTAAGAGATGAAAGGCTTGCTGGACAAAAGGAACATAAAAGCAGATAAATTTCCCAACGCTAAACTTGGTGAGTCCAGTAGAAGCTACTCTCAAGCAATGATGTATAACAGCTTCAAACAAGTCAGAACTGTTAGCAGAAAGTACTACATGATTTAGTGATCTGCTTCTAAAAGTTACCTGAAGAGTGAAACTTAACTGCATGTAAAAACCTCCAAGACCTGGTCCTACCCTCTCCACAGGGCACTGATCTGGATTTTTGTCCTCTATTTTCTTTTGTTTCCTCTGGTGCTCAAACAAATGCTCTGCTAGAATAGATTACAATGTGCATCATCCCTTCCTGTGGTGAAAAGACTATGAAGTAAGCCCACATTTCCTTCCACTGCCAAAATCACTTAGACATTCTGGCAACGCAGGACACATTCTTTATGTTATCTGGCAGCTAGTGTCTGACAGCTGTTCAGCAGCCTATCTGAAAAAAACCTGGTGGCCTCACTCCAGCTCCTGACAGACTTATTCCAGATCACAAAGCTTCCAGATTATTATAGCCCACAAGACTTCATCCAGTGAGTCCTCCATCATCTCACTGTCTTCTACCTTTCCTACAAGGCTATGACATTTCTTCTGGAGAAAGACAGCTAATCTGGTATCTTGAAAGAATTGGCCAGATGAGGAACCTACTAAATTTATGGCTTAGTTCTTTCATAGATGAATCATCAGCATAATAAAGAGTATTACTTATTAGTAGCATGCATTTTGTGTTCCAGCTTCCGGACACTGGAACTTGTTATGCCACTGCCTTATGAATCTAAACTCTGTCTGCTGGTAGAAATATTCCCCCACACAGAGACTGACCTGTTCTTGGATCACAGCAAAACCTCACTCCCTCACAGCTTTTGTACAATTGCTGTTCTTCTTGCAACTCGTGTGAATCAAACCCTTTCACACCATCCTGAATCTTCATCACTCCTGTAATTGGGAATCAGCTGTGTCCCTTTCTTGAGTGCTCTACACCAAGATCTCATGTTCCATTATCCATCACAAACTGTATGGGCCTCAAACTGCAATTTATTCCTGTCTTGGATTGTGACCTATATTTGGGTTCTAGATGCAATCCCTTTTTCAACTATATCAATACTCTATCTTCATCACCCACAGCTGGTTGAATTAATTTGAAAAACAGATTCTCTTTATCCTCCATCCATGCACCACTTCCTCCACTTCAACATCTACTTGAAGCCCATTGGATTTTTATGAAGACATTTTAAGTCGTGTATAATTTATTCACAATAGCATTTCTTTACTGCTTAAATGGTATGATCAGAATTTTCTTATCAATGTTTTTCCCCTCATTGGTTAATAAGAATGTAAGTCACCCTTAATTAGACTGGTTGGACTATGCAGCTTGGGTACTTCACAAACAGCTAATATTAAAGGAATTACTTTACCACTTTTGAGGGTGGTGGGAGAGAAAAAAAAATCCAGGGATTTCTTTTTGAGTCACAGCTAACAGCCACAAAGACCTTCATCTCAGCTCTGCAGAGTGACAGTTTTAAATAACTTCTGCAACTTTGTACAGTATAGAAGGTACATCTCAGTACTATTTGTCTGAGTTTTCAGAGAAAAAAATAATTCTTCAGTTCTATCTGAAAATGAAACACTTTGTCTTTCTTTAACACTGTGTAGTGCTTCCTGAGGTCTGTACTCCTCCTTGTCACCAACCACCTTAAAATATAAGCATTAAGGACACCAGTATGAAGAACGTGACCAGAAATTAGATTGTCTTACCTACCTCCTTTCAGCCTGGACCACACATTTCATTGATACAGAATTTCTTTTCATAATTTCTATGGACCTGCAACAGCATAGCACTGACACATTCATGTTAAAAACTAAGATAACCTGAATTAATGAATTTCTTCTGAATAACAAGAAAGGAAACATAGAACAGAGAATAAAACATTTTCTGGAAACCACAATGATTTTCTGCTGAAATACTTAAACATAGTTAATGCCAAGGAATTTTCCCTTTTTCATCTATTAGGTTAGGAAGTAGTACATAATATTTGCCTTTTTGATCATCTTGAATCTCTCCAGCAACAGGCAATCAATAGCCTTTCCAACAACCACAGAGTAATCAAAAATATTACAGAGCATTAAAACTGAATATCCTTGATACTTGAAATGTTCAGTGTAAGTCATGTGAAAATTTAACACGTAAACATGTTCTGAAGCACATACTTACTTGGAAAAGCCCTTGAGGTTTTGGTGGGAGAAGCCACGTTAGAAAGCGCCACTATTTGTTTTTCCCAGCATACAGGGCCTAGTGGTACGAGACAGGATTCTTCCACATTGGTCCTGGCAAAGGGTCTATATTAGGGTACTTCAAACTTACCATTTCTGTTCACCTGCACATTTTTATGTGCATAATGAAAATCGAGGCTGGGCATACTTGTTCAGAGAGAGCTACAACACGACAGTGCTCACAAAGTGGCCAAGGAGTACCACACACACCCCCCATAGATCCATGGCTGCAGGAAAATATCCTGAACAAGCAGCAGCCGGCTGCATGGGACTCCTGGCTCGAGCTGCTCCCCAGCTATCTGCTGCTGGGGACTTCTCACTTCCACCAAGGCTCCCCCTCTCCACTCCTCTGCAGCTGTCAGCAATCATGCAGAAAATACAACTGTATAATAGAAGAGCAAATTCATCCAACACCATAGATATTGCACATACAAACAAGATTAATATCACAGAATGATTTAGGTTGTAGAGATTCCTGGTAGCTTCCAGTTCAATGCCCAGGCCAAAGCAGGGTCAGTTACAGCAGGTTGCTCATGGCTTTGTCCAGTTCTGCACTGAGTACCTCTAAGGATGTTCTCAGCCTCCCTGAACAATGCTTAACCACTCTTACAGGGAAAAGAATATATTTCCTGGGATCTCACTGGCAATTCTTGTGTTCTGGCTTGAGGACATGTTTTTTCATCCTAATATTATATATCTCCAAGATGAACCTGGCATCTTCTTCAAACTCTTCCAATTAGGGCATGGAAGATTACCCACAGCAAAAAAACCACAAACCAAACCAAAACCCCAAACAGCGGCAAACTTGGTTTCTTCCCCCTGTTTAAACCATTTCAGCCAAATCTGAAATTGATACACTCTTTGAAGCATTTTGCAATCACACATATTTTTTTTTTTTTTTAATGGAGTGGAAAACACTTCAGGAAAAAAAAAACCCAAACTTTAAGAAGATGCACAGAAAGAGCCTGTTGAAGATCTTATTCTGCATATTCACCGATTTCAAAAGAAAACTGACTACTGTGTATTAAAAAAAAAAAGGGGGAAGGAAAGATTTCCTTTGTTAGTGCCAAGATCTTCAAGTCTTTAAAAAAATCAAGGCAATCACATCCTGTAGTTATAAAAGCTGCTGCAAGAATCAACACAGTGTTTTTTCTCCCAGGAAGAAGAAAGTTAGTTTCCCATCAGGCGATCACGACTGAAACAATTCATCCGCATTGTGATTAAACGAAACTTTTAAAATGTACTCAAAAGCTACATTCATTGCTGTAAGGAAGAATGACCTCCCTCATAATGAACTCTGAGACTAGCAGCCAGCTTACAGAGGTTTTATAATGGCCAGTTTTGGCTTCAGAGTAGCTGATAGCTTCATTTTCCTTGTTGCACAGCAGATTTGGGGACCTGCTGAGGCATTGAAGAACTGGACTGAGAAGTCTGCATTGAGGCTGGAATATGTTATTTTTACATTAAACATACTATAAACCTGAAATTTAGCTTTTATTTTAATTTTGTATTTTGATAGGCACTAGAACTGGATTACTTAAGGCAATTTCAAATGCTATGTTTTAAATAAGTGAGAAGATGTTTTAAATGAACGAGAAGAAAGCTCTTGATGTACTAAAGTACATGAGCTGGATCATGAGATGGGCAACGCTCCTATATGCAGTTTGCCTCCTAAGATCCTAATCCATGTAAGAGCCAAAAGACATCCCATCTGCACCAGAAAAACATAACATGTGAAGGAAAGCTGAGGAAAAGCTAGGGTGATGAACTACAGGACCAGAGGGTTGGACAGATCAGCTGCAGAACGGACCTGCCATGAGAGGCGCACCCCACCACTGCACATCACACAGTTAAATGTTAAGAACAGCCTTTCCTATAGATGGATGCACAACTGGCAAAGTTGACACAGTAGTTTGCTGGTGAAAGATGTCTCTGAACCACACCTTTTGGGGTCAACACCAAACTAATGATCCTATTCCAAAGACCTCATTTTATCTTAATCACAAGAAGGCATTCCATTAGTCAGAAGACCATGAAACAAACAAAAAGAGAGTTTTGTTTGTATTCTAACACCCAGTGTTTAATTTTGCAGGACTCCTGACTAGAGCAATCTAATTAACCAAAGAATGAGTCAAGTGGAAGTGGGGGATGGCTGGAAGTATTCACAGTGACCTATACAGTTTCCATACATTTTTCTCCAGCACACAGAGAGGTGCTCTGGTAGCACAGGAGGACATGCACAGATTAGATTCTCTCTAGCTTGTGTCCTTATTAACCACAAGCCAAGTCAGAAGGAAGGAGATGCAAGAACAGCTGTACGAATTCGTTTCATCTGAAATGAAGGGTGAAACACCACAATTTCACTGCAGTCCCCATGAAACCAAATCTGCTTTGATGAGTCTGACTTGATGCCCCTCATTCTTGCCTGCACTTTCTCTTCAGGCATATCCAGGAACAGGGATTGCCACGGCCCTTCAGGCATGACAGTCTCCCCTCCACTGGCCTGCATCTGCATCTGTGTTACTGCTGTTTGTAGCACAGTAATGCAGATAAGCAAAACACTTGCCATTTTCTTTCCTCTGTAATTTAAATCTACTTTCTGGCTGCAGAAGCAAATGCATGTTAAACACATAAGCACCGTAAAAGCACTAAGATTTAGGCATGATGAACTCGAGGGAAGAATGTGATTCTGCACTAGCATAAAGTACAGTATGCAATTACAACGACTACAAATATTTTATGTAGAAGATTTATTGGCAAACCTCCACAGGGCCTGTAATCCCTAGCACAATTTCCTGTGCTCTTATTAGAGGAAGATAACCTTTTGGCAATTGTTTGTCTAAGATGACAGTAATTGCTCATGATAAAGACCTTAATTAGTGGAAGATAAAGTATTACATTAAAGGAAGTGACAGCAAAATAGATTCTGTATCATTCTCATTTTCTTAATAGCTGATAAAACGAAAAAAGTCTTATAATTGAAAAGAGCACAAGAAAATATTTAACAAAACAGAGGATGGGGATTGCAAAAACACTTTCCAGACAGCTGCAGATAGCAGGACAACATATTTGACTTTCCCTTGGGTTGTTCATGGGTTTCCTATTGGAAATGGAAGCCACTGTGATATACACAGACTTCTAATGAAACGTTGCAATGGAGTCCTTTGTTACCGTGTGACTGGGACACTGCATGACCACGTGCTTTGCTGTACTCAGAGAAGAAGCCTGAGGAATTTTAATCAAACACAATCACAACACAAAATACAGCGTGACCAAAAGTAATCTATAACATCTTGTCTTAGACAAATGCACTCCTAAAAATTTAGCAGTTTCTAACCTTGGTCAAAAGAAACCCCAAGTCCTAAAACATGTGATAAACCGAGAGGCACAGAAATATGAGGATTACGAAGCATGATGGCAAGGATAGGCAACAACAGCACCATGCCTGTAGGTGCTCTGAGTTGCTACAGCAACAGAGATAGGCTGGAGGAGGCAGGAAGCAGCAAGGAGATATCTAGGACTGCATTGCACCCTCCCCCTCCTGCAGCTCATACACACCACTAAGTGTTGGCAGCTCCAAGACATCTAAATTGCAGAGGGAAGATCACCAGGAAATATGTAGACAGACCCCAAAAATATCCACCCAGTATTAAGTGGACTTTGCACTGGCTTGAGTTCTGCAAGTACCAGCTCCTGGATTGATTTCTAGACACTTCTACTCACCAAAGGAAAAACGCGGGCTTAAGAAACAGGACACTGAACAGCACACCTCAGCCAGCAGTGAAATACTGATCCTAGCTCTGCCTAAGGTCTAGCTTTTCCTACCAAACCACACCAGTTTGCACACAGGTACTGTCAGGAGCACACTCACCCTGGAGGAGAAGAAGCTGCACCAAAGCTACATCCCAAACTCTCCCTCAACAACGAAGACCAAGACGGATGCTTTAAACATGAGCATCCACCAGGCAGCCAGAGACAGAACACAAAGTCACAGCTTGCCATGTTCTGGCCTGCCCCTTAATTACATGTCAACAGCACACACTGAAGAAACACTTAAAGCTCAATTCCTTTTCAGCTACTCGCCAGTGCTGCTCCAGGGTAGAAAAAACAGAGTAAAGCCAATCCGTGTTTGGAAGCGGAAGACTTAGGTTTAAACAAAAACATGCAACCACATTGTTGATTTGGCTTCAGGAAAATATTTAAGAAGAAAAACTCTCTTCAAAGCAAGAAAGAAAGTGAAGAACACCAGAAGGCTAACTCAGCCCAGAACAGGAGATGACATGTGTAAGAGCTCCCCACGGCTGACCACTACCTGCACAGCTGGCAAAGAGAGTGCAACTGGGAAACATGGGAAAGCAACAAACTTCAGGGAAGTGAAGTCATACCGATGCAGCTGAGCTCTGTTTTTTATTATTTAGATCCTGAATTGGCAAGGTGCAAAAGCACAAAACCAGAACTTGGACACTTAGGTCAGGCATGTGCATACACTTCAGCAGTGCCGTTCAGGCAGTAGATTCTGCAACACTTAATCACAAATAGAAATATCACCGCATTCACTACAACACTTATCTGGTTAACCAGAAAAATACACCTGGGTATGCCTGGCGGTAGAAGATGCAGAAAAAGGACCTGAGAAAAAAGGACCAGAAAAAACCTAAGAAGAGGCTCACCTGGCTGCCCTGAAGCACCCATCACCCCACGTGTAAGCAGGAGGGTGCTGCTCCCCCAGCTCTGCCACCGCAACCTCCGCGGGCGCCCGGAGCTCAGAGGAGCAGCTGAGCAGAGCATTGCAAACATCCGGGTGAGGGCACGTGGCCTGTGTCCACATCTGCCTCTGCCCAAAGGGAATAAGCATTTCATGGAAGCATTGTCTCCAGATGTAAAACTAGTTTCTAAAGCCAAAGAGAACCCGGAAATGTATCTCTCAGCTTGGCCTGGCCTCAGAGCCTAATGCGAGACACTCATGGCAAACCTGGGCTCGTGCCAGCAGCAGTTTGAACGTGGAGCTTTCTTCCTCCTTTACATAGCAACAGGCTTGAGGTTCACATTCACGATCCTAAGCACGCACAGCCACAAAAAAGGAACAAGGAAACCAACCTAGTTAAGGAAGGTGGTAGAAAGAACTGGAATCCCATCCCTCCTCCTGTAAGGAGTCACCAGGTCTCTGAGAAAACAAACTGGTAATCTAAGGCAACACTCAAGCCTTGAGACAACACTTGTATTAAGCACTAGACAGAAATAACGCTGTCAAAGGGCCAAACCCAAGCCCTGCTGAAGCCCAGGTGAGTCCTGTAAGGCTACTAAAATCTCATTTTACAAACCTGTGAAAAAATTTAAGCTCTAGCAAGATTTTGATCTATGACAAACAAAATGAATCCTGCTAATCTCCGTGTGTCAGTAAGGGCAGCCAGTCATATAGAGCACAATAGGGTGTATATGGACAGCTAATTTTCATTCAGCTGCTTTCCTCCAACTAAATACATTTTTTGTTCATTGGAAACCATCCAGAAAACAAGTCATAGATGAGCACTGTTACTAGAAATCACAATAACAAGTTACTCCTGAAATACAGGATAAACATTTCAAGGCTGGTTATAGCACATGTGTATGTACATGTACACTATATAGAGAAATCATTTGTTCAGGAACTAACCAGAAGTGGTAAATAATACCTAGGCACCACTGAGCTGTACTGAGCACTTTCCAATGCCCCAGTTTTCCTCTCCTCCAGCCAAGAATCTGTTCAGAGCAATTCACTGACAGGGATCCCAGCTGAAAAATCTCTCTCCTCATTGTAGTGCATCCTTAAGCACTGCCCTGGAATCACACTCTCTAAAGGGCTTTGCCAGCTCAGAGGCAAACCAGGCAGCACAGGACAGTGACATCCTCAGTCTGCACATGACATCAGCTGGGTAACATGGCCCCAGTGTGGAAAGCCAGTAGTGCAGAAATTATTTGCACCATCTCCTGTGCACCTGAAGAATTTGCAAGTTAGGCTCCTGTGAATGCACCTCCACTGGCAGGAGCTTTGAAACAAAGCTACAGGAGGTTGCAGAGATGGTTTTACAAGCATCGCTTACCTGATTGGAAACACAAGGATATTTTTCTTAGCAACTGACATCTCAAGAGACTCGCTGTTTTCTGAAGTACAAAGCATGTATGCAGGGAAATTCGAGGTGTCTCATATGACCTTCATGTCTTTCATAATCATTCCAGGGAAAAAAATGTATCAGCCTGTGGCACATCAGGTGTTCTTTTTCTGATTAAGATGGGATGTCTGTTTTGTTTTCTTTTAACAACTGAAAATCATCATCTTTCCAAGCAATTGGAAAAAACCCAATCTTTTCAGTGTCCTTGTCTCTTGTGTCTTTAGTCTCTACAGTGGTAAAGCAATGGCAGGTAAGTCATGGAAGTATTAAATCCATTGCTATCCCCGACCCAAAACAGTTGATTGAGCTCAGCTCTCCTCCTCAGAAACTTTAAACCAGCATTTTAAATTAACATGAATCATCATAATTTATACTGTGCTATTTGTCACAGGCACTACCACATTTCTTTTTGAAACATTGCTCTGTAAACTGAAAGTGGTTGAAAGAAGTATTTTACATGCACAACTCCTAGTCTTAGATTAACACTTAATGGCCATACTCCTCCACTGTTCATATAATGTGTGTGAGGGAATGCCTGTCATAACATGGTCCACACTTCAGGCAAAATAAAATAGCTGTAAATTTAAATTATGTTCTAACTGTGCCATTTAAGATGGGTTGTTTATGAGTCTTCACTGAAGAAATAGGCCACGGTTTTAAATACTGGAAAAAACAGAGAGATCCGCTTAAGAAACATATTTGCCTTATTTTAAGGTCAGCAGTTAAATATCTGCATCTGGTGGACATTTTATTTCCATGGTACAGTATACAAAACAATAAAGACAGATCCAGTTGCTATTTTAATTCACTTCAGGGCTTTAAAATATGGCCCTATTTTGACACAATAATATGTAGTCACGTTTGTTAAGAAAATCATTAGCAAGGCTAAAGGAGTATTTCTATGGCTATAAAGCAATAGTTGAAAGCAGGTAAAACGTAATAAACTGAGCTGTTTACATAATATTATTATAGTAATCTATAACATTACATAAAATTATTATATTAATCTATAATATTTTTCAGTAGCTACCATACAACTTAACCACCATTCACCCTTAGTTTAATCCTGTGGATAAAACTCTTGAACTCTTTGATACCCAAGTCAGACTTTTAACTTATGCCACCTTGATCTATTGCCTTCATCACTACAGAATTCCACTCTTCTGGAGATGACAGCGAGTAGGACTGCAGCCTTGCAAGTCCTTTGACTGACTCCAGCAGAGGCTGGGACTCCTACAGACTGTGGGTGAGTGACACCTCCACCTCAGGTACCCTCAGCACCACTTCAGGAGACCAAAGCACCCAGGAAGCAGATAAGTGGTGGGACCGTGCCCTAGCAGGGACTGAGAAGTTGGGCTGCTGGGAGACCACTGAGTGTTATTCACACTTGCTCTTGTCTCTGCTGTTCCTTGCCAGGCCCCCCAAGCCAGCTGAAGGTGCACTAATGGCACAGCCTGAGCTGGCACCTGCACAGGGTGCTGTGCTGAGAGCTGTACCTGCTCAGAGGCAAACAGGGGTGTGAGAGGCCTTTGCACACAAATGAGGTCTGCAAGCACACACCTGGGGACTGGAACACCTTGGCATCCCCATGCTGGACATCTGCTTAAAACCATAAGGAAGACATGTCACTGTTCAGCCATTTGTTCCTCAAGTTAGGAGAGGAGGAGGTGAGCTATCTTCACTTTCCTTACATTAACTTAGCACTTTTATAATGCAGCAAGTCAATACAGGACACAGAACATTACCATGTGCAAATGTGGCTCACAGTGTTGAGTAATACCGCTATTTTAAAGCCTCTGCTGCTAAGCAACACTGACAGTATGGTTAGAACATTTTGGAAATACCGAATGCTTCAATTCTACCCCCCCACACACGTGTAAAAAAGCTGCTCCCGCACTGCACATATATCCAGAAGCTATTCAAAGATGGGGGCTTCAGTTTTTGTCAGGTTAATTCTCATCAGCATTGAAAGGACCCTGGTTATATCTGTGCAGAAGCAGCCCCTTAAGAGATAAACAAATGTGGTCTCTTGGTTTGTATTTAAGCACCCCAAAGGCACCATTCTTGGAAAGCCATCAGCTTCTTGTACTGGATACTCACAGCTACCAATGAAATGGAAAAAAAAATTACCAGTTCCTTTAATTCAAGAAAAATACCCAAGGCTGGGATCCTCGCCAAATATCATACTTACCTGAATTGTCTAAAACAGGGCAGGTTATGTCCCTTCCTGTAAGAGCTAAAAGGGTATTTGTGACAAGCATTACAATCAAAGAGTAGTTGCTGACAGATAACATGAAAAATTTCCAGTGCTTGCAGAGCAACAAGGACAGAAGAGAGCATGGGGAAAGCACAACATTTAATGTCTTAAGAGGAAGACCTGGTGAAAGACTTCTGTGAAACTGCATTTACTACACTGAGGAACACTTATTTTAAACCTTTCTATTTATTTACACTTCAGTAGGAGAAGGGGTGAAACGGAGCTTTGAAGTCTCTCGCCCAGGGGCTGCCAGCATTTAGTCCCTTTAAACTGATCTCACTTTGTGGAGGAATTTTGCATTTTTCTGTACCGAGCAAGCACTCCAAAATGGCCCATTAATTGGGTTTCCTCTTGGATGGATTGTTTCAGAAGGCTCGGCTGTGTTTTCTCAGGCAGAAGTGTACCTCTGAGATGCGACTGGTTGAGAAATGCTGCCCAATTCTGATAGAATATACTTCAAACTTTTCATAAGATTACTCCTCTCATTGTTATTCCAATTTATTCCAGAGTACTTCATTTTGCCACAGACATTAGCAAGGTTACAAATACTCGTGTCTCTTCAGCTCTTAATTCTATGGCATTTTTCACTTCATTGTATATTTACCCGTCTGTTAACCTACATGGATGATTTCATAGCTAATCATTTCTACTAACGCCCTTTTAGACACTTGTGACTTCAACCCTGAAGATGTAGGTGGTTGGAAAGACTTGCTTGTCTTCCTCCTCCCTCCTGTGATCTAAAATTAAAATGATGTGACCAGGACAACATATCTCATATCCTATACTTCTTTGACAGACAGCACAGGTCTAGACCCAATTTCCACACAAAAAAGTGAATCACTGAAGAACAGCAAGGCAAAGCGTCTCTTAAGTAAGCACATTGCAGCCTCCTGGTGAGAGAGCAGGGGAAGACAAATGTAGAATACATATTTGGGTATCAAAGAGGTACCGTTTAGTTAAATGCTTTGGAAAAAAAAATAAATTGCTTATCTTCCAGTTGACTGTTTTTTACTGGAACAGATCCTAATTCAGTCAGATGAGAACCGGAGTAGTGCATGATTATGCAGCAGCTGAAAGAGGTAGTCTTCCTTACAAAAAAAGCATTTAGAATAGAGTCTCTTTGGACCATTCTCTGCTTATTCCCAAATAAGCTCCAGCACTTTCTGCAATCAACAGGAGCTGGTAATGCTAATCCCATCATGTATGTCTCATCTGATCTGCGGGACAACTGTCTCAGTGATCAAACGCTGCAGAAGAAAACATTGTTCAAGCACAGCAGCCTTCAACCTGCAGTATTTAAAAGCCCTCTGCAGCTATCGAAAGGCAACTGTTTTTTCTCATTTCATCATGACAAACTGCCAAACAAGAGACTACAGCATGACTAATGAATCCCTCAATTCCCATCTGCCAACACAAGTCAGTCCGTGTTTCACCCGCTCGCCTCCAACCCTTCGCGCTCTGGAGCATCTGTTGAGCCCTGCACCTGACCCGCCTCAAAACAGGATGGCAGCACATGCCACACAGCCAAATCTTCCTGGCGGGGCACTGGTCACTCTCCCTTGCTTATACTGGTAGGCAAAAGGGTATTTCTGAGAGCTCTCTCTTCTTCTGTTTCATTGTCAAGTTTGACTGGCTGTAAATCACAAAGACCACAAATAGTCCATCTTCATTTCCATGTCTAGTATCAAGGTTTACCTTCAGGATGGTATAAGGCAGGCACAGATCATTAGCTAATATATAATTTAATGATTTGCTTGCAATTCTCCTCTGCTTATTTCAGTTGTCACTCAAGGACCTCATTTGTGAGCCCTTTAAGTCAAAATGATCCTCAATTCCTCTGTTCCTTCTCCCTTTTCCTTAGTTTGCTAGCAGTGGGTCCCACCAAATCTAAAGTCAAACACTACTACAGTTTTGCTGACAGATAGAACCCAGAACACAGATACTCAATAACAGCAGGATGAAAATCGACTGAAGGTACCAAGAAGGGGAATCGACAGCCATTTTGGTGCAAGTTTGCTCCACCTGATGAAATGCAAAAATGCAACTGATCTGCCCACCCTGCAGCTCTGATGTGTGAAGGCGTTCTTGTTCTGCCAAGAAGCAGCCACATGCTGCCAAGTGTCACAATCAGCAAAGGTATTACTGCATTAGCACCTACAATGCTCAGTTAGGGTAAAGGCTCCTGCTGCACGAGGCAAAGAAAGCAGATTGCTGCCATCCTAGACTGAATCCTCTGCCATACAGGTAAGTGGAGCTGAACACAAAAAACCTGAGAAAACCCAAACCAAACGGATGGGAGGGAATATCCCTTGACTGGAAGGACAAATCAATAGTGAAACCAGGGCACATTTTATTAAAATCTGATACTTTGGAAGTTTGAGATCATGGCCTGATAGGGAAAGGGATATTTAGCTAAATATCACCTTTCCAGACAGGGAGCTCTTTCCACATACACATGGCACCATTATGAAGAACCAGAAAGTCTGTGCAAAAAAAAAGAAAAATAAAGGCACAATGAAAGTCAACAGAATTGTCTGAGTAGCAATTCAGCTCATATCAGAATACCTTGTTTCACAGAATTGTTTTTCCCATTCATCACTTCTTGTACACAATGATGCAAAGAACTCGTTGATGAGAAAATGATGCTAATAATGCCAAGGTTGTGGATTTGATCCCTGTTGGGCTATTCATTTAAGAGCTGGACTTGGTGATCCTTGTGGGTCTCTTCCAACTCAGAATATTTTGTGATTCTGTGAAATAAGTAGTAGCTGCCCAATGCTGGCATAGAAAAAGTCAATGGGAACACACTGGTCACACTGTCATGAAGGTACAAAGGACAAGCAAAAGACAATGGCAGTCATTCATTTTCTAAAATGACGTGTTGCTGCAAGACTTTTGGGCAGTGCTTCCCTTAACAGAATGCAGCAAATATGATTGAATACCCATACTCTGCCTCTTTCACTTGATTTTCCAAACAGAACAAACACCAAATGTTAAGCAGCATCACCCATCACCCAAAAACTCTTCCAAAAGCACCTGGTTATAGAGAACAGTGCCTGGACTCTCAATTTCTGATGCATCATAACCAAATCACAGAAAAAGTAAATATTCTTCCTATGAAACTGGGAACAATTTGTTTCCATAGCAGCAGAGACAGTGATGAGCAACTCGGGCAAACAGCTTGAGAATTATTAGGAGCACAACGTGGATCAGATGATTTACATACAACATAAATAGTGCAGAATGTGGCAAGAACAAGCAATAGCCTTTGAAGTATGAGAATTATACAGCCAGTCATCAGATCTAGACTTGTCTCTTTCCCTTTCATCCCTGCACAGAGTCAGGAGAAAACTGTCAGCGCAGATGGATGAACAGCACTGGAGGAGATAGGATGGCACCTCTGAGTCATAATGCTGTAATCCCAAAGCACCCTTGCAACAGCCAACATCTGCATGAGAACAGCAGCAATTTTAACAATTTTCAAAGTCAGGCGTAACCCTTGTTTAATCTACGCTCTGTGACACTGTCAGCTGTCACCTGACACAGTCTGACAGACATTGTACTGATCTGCTTGTGGAAACTGCACATCAAAAACAACATCCACTCGAAGCTCCTTTTCACCAGTGAAACAAGTGTTACCCATCCTCAGCTTTGAGGGGACTGACATGTAAGTTCAACACGACACAAACTCATGAGGTGAACCCAAGTCAGGCTCCCAGTCATTCGTCCTTAGCACAGAATTTCACACCCTCCCCAGTTTACTCATAAATGCCTGAAGTTATTAGAGGATCCCACTTTAATATTGCTGTGCCTTGGCTCTTTAAAACCTTGAACTAGACTTTCAGTTCCAAAACTAACTGAACCAAACACATTGACTGTCAACCAGCTGCAACAATTTCTGAAACAGGACATTTGCTAAAAAAACCCCCAGAATTCCACAACACTTAAAGCACAAAAAGTTACATATCAGCTAAACACTTCTACACTGTGATAGATTAAACTCCCTGTAAAGTTTTTCTACATGAATTCATTTCATTTTGTTTACCATTAATGCTGAAAATTGCCTACTGGCACATTTTGAGACCAATATTGCTAAAGCCATTATGCCACTGCAACCTTGAAGGCACCTTGAAGACTGAGTAGCATTGCGGCTATGCCAGGGCTAATCCACTTAAGAAAATCAAGCTGAAATTCCTCACTTGACATTTCTGAGAACAAGGTGACAAAGTTTTAACAAACCCGTCATTGAAGGTACTCTGTGTAAAACAACTCAAAGTTTTCATGGAGATTATATCCAGTCTACAAGTACAGATTGTATCCACACAGCCTGATGCAAACACCTAACTGAAAAAATTAGGTGGAGTAACTTGGAGGACAAAATTATTTTCTTTTATGTGGAGCAATAAAATATTCTGCTGTCCAATTCAGGATTCTCAACCCTACAGTACACAGCAAGAAACTTCCCCTTTAACTAATGAGCATTGGGCCTGAGACAAGCTTTGAAAGAAGCTAGACCTGGTATCTTCCTCTTTGGGGAATTCTCTTTTGCAACCATCAACTAGTCTTGAAATAATAGCATGGGAAAATAAGCACTATGAGAGTCCATCCATCCCCTAGAAAATAAACATGTCCATATGTATATACAGAAAAAATATCTATAGCATGAAGTTTGTGGGAACACGGGAAGAGGAATTTCATGTTGCTTAAAAACATAAGTAACGATGCCCAGCTGTGTCAGAGCAAAAACTTGGTATTCTGCCTCAGTGACAAAAGCAGATGTTAGAAAGTGAATCTGGCCATTTTTTGCATCTCTTTCCCCTTATACTCCCTGAGGGTTTGGAATTGATATATTAAAGCTGTTAGTAGGTACTTGCAACATATATTGCTGAAATTTTCCATGAAATCCTGAATCCTTTCCTACCTGTAAATTATAGCCTTCCATAATTAACCCTCACCATGACAGATCTTATAGAGCTTGAACAGCTGCACACAAGTTTCAGTGACACAAAAAAGCCCCCAAAAAGACACAGGTATCTGCAAAATTCATTCATATCTATAATGAATTTTTCTTTTGTTATCTCTGTCTTTCAAAGGGAGAAGAGTCCTTTAAATTAATTCAATTCCTGTTTGCTCATTTGGAAGCTCTTGAGGTTGAATTCTATTAAAAATTACTGAAGCCAAGCCAATGTGCACTGGGGATCTTGGCAGAAGAACGCAGGGGCATCTCTCTTCCTTTCTACATGGCATGAAGGCCCTTTCCAGGAAGGAATATTTTTACATTTCATTGCTCTGTTTCAACCCTCTGTTTCTGTACTTGCTCCTTCTGAGCTCACACTGTTAGACCACGTTTCATTGCTCCCAGGGTCTCACCACCACCAGGGTATCTCGAAGCCAAGCTTGGCCACCTGAGTTTGTCATAGCTCTGCAGCAGCTGCCACCACCGTGCTCAGCCACAGCCAATTCTTCTTCTCCAGGACATATTCGTGTAAAGGAAGGCTGTTGATTTCCATGCAAAGATTCCATATACTGAAGTTCCCATCCTTCATTCCCTGAAGAAGGCTGCCCACACAGCATGCAAGCTGTTTAAAAGCTTATCCCTGTGCCAGTTTGGTTTGCTGTCTAGCCAGGAAATGCTTCTGCCTCCCCCTGCTCAAAGGACATAAATGTTATTCAAGTGCAGCAAGAGCAGCCATTATTCCAGCTGAAAGGGAAAAAACGTCACCCTTTGAGGATACAAACTGCAGGAAAGCTTTGGGGTGAGAAGAAAAGACCCGGGAAAAAACTCCCAAGTGCCTAAAGGGCATAGTGTTACTCTTTGATGCACAGAGAAAGATCTTGCTAAGGATTGGATCCTGTTTAAAGGGATGCATAAGTAAGCTGAGACCTTTTTCAAGCTCAATATGGAAGCACTGCAGAGTTAGTACAGTGCCAGCAGACCACGGTAAGCAAGCAGCATGTGACACTGACTTCACAGAAACCTCTTCTGGTGGCAAATGTTAGCTGAGTCTTGATGTACCAGGCAACCCAAGGAGGCAGGGTCTTACACATTTAAATCTCAAACACTTAAACACAAACTGATAAAGCACTGCCTGCCAGATCAAGGGTACCCTCACAGCCACTGCAGTGCCCTCCTTCAAAGCATGCCTAAATAGACTCAGTTAAAACCTAAGGACAGGAGTAGCCAGAAGGAGTTTAAGGATCACTTGAACTTGTACGGGAAAGCTCCCTGGTTGCTCTTAGGCCAACAGTGCCCTTGTGGTTGAAATGGGTTGGATGAAATTGAAGCACATCAGTCAAGAGGCGAGTCCCTTCAGGCGCTCCTGACAGCCAGTGCTGCCGGAGCACGGCGGTGTGGCACAGCTCCCTCCTGCCACCCCACACGGTTACTGAGAGAGCCTCCTCAGCTACAGGGCTAAAGTTAGCTGCTAACATGGAAACCTGTTCTCACTACCCACATCCCCAGATGTCAGATTAATTTAAATACATTTAACCATATTCAAAACCTATGCGTTGCCAGGAAAACAAGTGCACTAATTTGTGCCTGAGAGAAATTCAACGGACAAATCCAGAAGCAACACAAAAGTGATAAACAGGTTAGATAGTGGAAATAATCATGCATTTAGCCTTGGTTGTAATTTGTCAATACAAGGCTTTTAGCAAGCAAAAAGCATTTGCAGAGACCTAGAAAATGAAGCACTGCCAAAGAGATCAGCTGCTAGAAGCAACACTGCCATCTCATGATTTTATTTCAAGTCTCATGATATTCAGTGCTTTTAACAGGGCTTCAGATTTTCAACTGTTAACATGAGCTATAAGTTGCTTAAAACAAAATACAAACCCGAATTTTCTAGCCTGGATTTTATTTCTGATAAGAAGCCTAAATATGTAACCCTTAACTATTGACCAAGAGGCAAAATTGATAAACTCAAAGCACAACATTAAAAACCAAATCATGTACTTTTGGGTCATGTCCTTCCAACAGCCTGACCTTCTGCACCAGACTGCCATCCTCATGAGCTAGATAAGCATAGCAGCTCGGTTCACAGACAGCTTTGAGAAGCTCTGACCCCCTGCTCTAACAGCTCGAGAGTCAACTTTTGGGTGTCCAAGGGGGAAAAAACCAAAGATAGGAGCCTACACCTTCCTTGGACTACAACTGCCAGGAGGGACCAGAACATCCCAGAGCTTTGAAACTTTTCTAGTTCCTAGAAAAAACTAAACACACCTGATGGACAAACCACCCATAGTTCCCCTCTCCCCCACTGACAATTTACTGGCAAAAGATTACAGACAGGTCCTAGTGTGATGTTCACAAGCATGTGTGAGAGTCATTTAAATCTGAAGCAAGAAGGCCTTTTGCTGCTCACAGCAATGCCTTGCTCTTCAGCTGAGGACAGAGACACAACCTAGACAGCTCCTATCAGTGATGTTTCTTGCCCTGGTTCCAAGTTCTCCCACCATGCTTCCCTTGGTGTGCAGACCCACTGACATGCTTTCTCTGGCCTAGCAGGAGCAGGGAAGAGCCCTCTACTCACATCAATTCAAAGCATCCTCTCACTGATACATGCTCAAGGCCACTCTTGATTTTATTAATTTTATTTCATCCACAACAGCTGGAAGGCTTCTAAGTAGCTTTAATGACCTGTGGGATGAATTATTCTGGAATGGCAGGAACAGATTAAGCCTGAGTGCAGATACTCCTGATCCAAAGCAAGTAAGGCTCACCAAGGAGCACACAGGGCAGAGCCCCTCGACTCCCCCAGCTCCCTGAGCCCAGCTGGCTTGCAGCTGCAACCCAGCACCAAAGCTGGCAAGAGCTGCTTCGAGGCTCGAGTTTCTCCCAGGCCACATCTGCTCTTTCTTGGAGGGAACAAACCCGTCATGGACAGCAGAAGAACACTCAGCTTTGAGAGCTGCACTCTTGGTGGTAGGTCTTGATTCAAGGGGGAAGAGCTTTTCTCATCTTCCCTCTACGTAACTTCACTTAACAAGGAGAGATTTTCTGGACTGTTGTGTTTTCAAAGGAGCAAACTACAACAGCTGGGCTTGTGACTTTTCTCTTGCAGAGGAACACCAGTAGAGGCCACCACAAACCCAACTGAGCAGGCTTTCAGCCACATAGGCAGGTTTGTGGGTTTACCCACATCAAGGGGAAAAGGGACTGGAGACAGGATCAGGGTTTCAATGTCTTGACCAGTGTCTGAACAAGGCATCTAAGCAAGCTTCATCACTGGCAGCCTTCAGAATCTCTTAATGTATTATTCAGTTCTGCTTGAACTCCTCTCTTCAGTCTCAAGTTCATTATTATACTCGGAAAAGCACAAGTGAAAAAACAGTAAATAGTAGGACAGTATTTCCTGGACATCATGTAAAGTGCTGTGGCATTCAGTAAACAGAAATCCCACTGAATCTTCACTAAGAGGCTGGGATTAAGCTGTCATCCCTACATCCTCTTGCAGTTCACAATAATGCCTCATCTATTGATGTCAAATCCCATTTCTGATAGGAGAAACTAATAGAGGCCAGCTGTTTTTCCTGTTTTCTCCCCAGTTAAATCATCACCTCAAACTCCTATATATACAAAGGCCCCATCCTTATACCCACTGCCTCCTTAGAACAACTACTGGCTGATGAAAGCGTGCAGAAAACATGCAAGAGGCCACATCTGTACCCCCAAACAAGAGTTATAATTTCTTTTTCAATTTAAGAGTTATAATTTGTCACTGGAATAACAAATGCAGAGCAAGCCAAGATTTATTTCAGAGCTTATACACACCAACGTAAACTCCACTCTGAATTGGATTAAGCTTTTACTTAATCCAAAAGAAGCTTTCATTAAAAAGCCATTTTTATTTCCTGAGCAGGAAGATTTTCAGGCAACAACATCTAGAACTTCTGTAGGCAGTCTGCACTGTCCACCTCATTAATATATATTTTAAAGAAACCGTAAAACCACAAATCAACCCAGGCTCTGTTGAGGCACCGTTTCTGGATCTTGGATGGGGATGCTTACCTCTCTTTGCCCTTTGCACTCCATAAAAATGACAACAGCAGCTTCAAGCAAGGCCAGATGAAATCCTCACTCTGGTTCAAGCAGAAGCATTTCATTGCAGCTGTGGTGGAGACTAATCCAGGCATGAAGAGCTGCTCAGGGCTGGGCTGGCTCCACAGTCACGAGCCCCAGCTATTGCAGAGGAAGCCCTCCTTCCCAATTCACCTACAGGCAGTGCTTGGACTGGATAGGCAAGAATCAACAAGAAACTAAGAAACTACTGCTCCCAGCTGTTTCTCAGTCATTCTTCTCTGTCAAGTTATGTGCTATTGAGCACTGTGGGTCACTAATTGACCATCATAGATAAGGGCCATGTAAATAAGGTAGGAGTGGTCAACAGAAGGAAAGTGTAGACATGCTTTTTCCCAGCTGCTTATGCTACATATGGGTTACTGAATACATCTATGAGCTCACAGATATCTTCAGTTTTCACTTTTAAAGCTCCCTCTGTCACTAGATTGATAGTCTATAAAGAAAAGAAAGAAGCATGACAAAAGATTTTGATGTCTGAAAGGTTTCTGCGGAGAGGATCAGAGCTTAACACCCTCCCTATTCATCTGGGACAGACAGTACAGTTGGCTTAAAGCGATGATGAAAAGAAATTTAGACTGGTTATCAGGAAACTGGGAGGAGGTGGTGATTGAGGGAAGAGGAATAAAAGAAAAATAAAAGACAAATGCCCAGCTCATGTGCAAGGACCAGAACAGGTCACCTAGAGCTGCCCACACTGTCAGTCCCTGGAGGTTTTCCAGAAGGAGTGACACAAATGTGTGCTGGAATTGCACAGAGACTGCAAGGAGCTGGGGGAAAACCAAGGGGATGATAAATGTCATGTGTTTTCTCACGGTGACATGATTACTAGATTTAATTAACCTTGTTTTGTTTTACAAGTGCTTTCACCAACAGCCATGTATCTATTAGACAGCTGACAGAAGAGTAGCACTTAAAGGAAATGCATTCACCAAAGGTGAGTGACAATTTAAGACATTTTCAAAGGTCTGAAGAGAGGAGGAGAAGCTCTTAGCCTCAACAATTCACCCCTGCCCCTGAACTACCACCTTGACAACACCTCCCACCTTTCAAAGTGAAGCAAAGATCCATTCCAAGGCATTTGACAGGGTTTTAGGAACAGTGACATTGCAATTTCCTTTTTGGTCCAAAGGGTCAGTGAGAATATGGGTTTTTTCCACTAATTTCAGCTACCCAGATACCTTTTACTGGATGGTACATGATAGAAAAGGGTAATTCCTTTGGCATTTTGTTGTTCAGCTGTAAAGAACTGCATTTTGAAAGCATAACAATTATTTCTCATCAGGTCAGTAAAATAAGGTTGATCATGCTAGGATTTTTATTGACTCAAGATTAGTACAACTAAGCTCTTTGTTTCCTGTTTTATTCTCATATGTGCTAATCCTTTAAAATGAAATTTTGTAGAAGTTACTTTTCTTAGTTTAACTATGAAGTTAAAGAAATGGTACCGTAATGCTCTGGATAATGTATAACAGCTTTTGTCCACAGATTTTTGGCATCTCTGTTCTTAAAGTTGTCACAGAAAGCAATAGAAAATGCAAGAAAAAGACCAGGAATTTCTGAAAATCTTTTATAGTTCATTAGTGACCAGATCTTTCCAGTATCTCCTAAGACTTATGCAATTCTTTCCACATATTAGTATTGGCTGCACTCCACAAATCTAACTATTCAGCATACATATTTCCTCTGTTTGGTCATCAGTTTCTTAAAAAGCAATTTTTCCATTCAGGAAAAGTCCAGTTCTGAACCTATAATACAATAACCTTAACCACTTAACAGTGGCAAATTTCAATGACAGTTGTCTAAAACCCAACTGATATATTTTAGACACACCTCCACAAGAAGTTAAAACCCAGTTTTGATGGTTCAAAACACTCAGTAGTGCCCTTCTGAATGTCAGAAAACACTGCAATGAGTGTCTATGGAAACACTTCAAAAATACACATATCTTTTAATCCAGTAACAAGGAATAGTAATTTCTAATATTTTGTGTGTCTATGAAATCAGTTAAATCACACAATTCATACACAGAAGTAGTTGAAGAGTTGGGCAATTCTGTGGTGACACAGAAGATTGAGGTGCACCACGGCTCCCTGTTTTCCCCCCTATCAGGCAGCTGATGTGCCTGATGAGAGACTGGTGGCACTGACAACTTTGATGTAGATCCTTTATGTGATTGAGCAGGGAGAACAAACTCGCAGGTACCAATCAGCACTGTCGTAGGCATCCTGAGTATTTTTGTTTTCTTTTTCTGTTTAATTCAAACACAGGAGTCACTGATTATTCCAAATGTCAGAAATTTTAAAAAAACCTTAGCTTAAACACAATAGTTTTTCAAACTGGGGAAAATACCTAACACCGGCTGTACTACTTATTCTGGCTTCTTAAAATATTGACCTGATACTTGAACAGAGGTGGTCACGGGTAAAGCAATTACTTTGACTAGAAAATGTATAGAGAAATGAATAAAATTCCATCAACCCTTTAAAATAAATGTTTGTTATTTCAAGTTGAAAGTGGAAAATCATCTTGTGTTGACTGATGCCATTTCCATCGTCCATCTACGGTTGCCTAGTTTCAGTATTCTGCAGTGATCATGTGAATGAATACTCATAAAATGGCCTGACTTGTTACATAATGCTTAACAACAAGCACTCAGACTAATTAAGTATCTGAAGGTGTTGGCCATCAACAAAAAATAGTAACAGGCTCTAAGTCTGTATGATAAGGGGGGAGGAGACACCAAATGTGTATTAAATGAGAGCTGAAACTTGACCTCATTGCAGAGTCTTCATCTCACAGCAGTTACATATGATAAGTTATATATGACTACAAGGTCATATAAAGCTATTAAGAGTTATGGGAACATACTCCCACTGATGTTTAGCATCTATTTAGTATCTATGTAAAACTTGCCTTGAATCGTTTTCACCTAGAGGGTGGTGACAAATCACAGAATTAAGTTTCCCTGTGAAGTTTGGCAGCAGTTTGAAAGACCAGTTGTCTGGCAGGACTTTCTCAAGTAACTGACAATAAACCTACAGAGTCTTTTTCATGCCAGGGATTTCTCTCCCACAGTTGTGTGTCCATATTTCCCTGGAGGGGATGCAGGAGAAATGGGGGAAGAAACACCCCACAAAGGTGTATTATGAACTGTGTAAATTTAGCCAGAGTCATTTAGAAGGGGCCTTGGGAGGTGAGTAAGTCCAATCTCTTGATTACAAAAGGGACAGTTTTGAAGTTCGAGGAGGTTGCCAGGCCTTGACCAGTTGAGTTTTGAAAATATCCAAGGTCAAAGTTTCCATAATATGAGTGACTTCCAGCACTTAACCACTCTCACTACAGTTTTTTCTCCTTATGTTCAATAAAAAAATTTCTTTTATTGCAACAATGACAACTGTCCCCTGTCTTTGTGGTGTGCACATATAAGAAGTATTTACCTCCACCTTCTCACACACGTCCATTATGATTTGGGAATTAGACCAGCCCCTCAACCCCAGCCCTCCTCCTTCCCTCCGACTCCTTTCTCATATGCTCCGGTTCCCTAAATATTTCACTGGATTTCTGCTGGATTTCCCTCTCTGATCTCTCAATAAAGCAGTTACAAAGAAGTGACAGATCAAGGAGCAAAAGTCTCTATTGGTCTGCTTTGAACATTTCAGTGGTTTTCATAGTGACAGAACAGAGAAGCACCAGTGAATCCTTCTCTGAAGAAGCAGTGATCATAACAAAGTACCCCAAGAGGTGTTCTCTTCTCTTCCTGCAGCACTGAGGTTTGTCAATGACTTCAGGCTCATTGATCTCTCACTAAGAGCCACCACACTTGTCAAAAGTCTTCTACCATAACAGAGAAAAAAATAGATCTAATTGCACTGTAAAAACAACCAAGAGCCTTCAAGACAGCATTTGGATAAAAACCAAACTTGCTGGACATGAAGAGTTGATTTCTTTTTATTATGAGCTGCAACAGACACCTAGCATTGTTCAACAGGAATTCACATAAAATATTCCAGCAAATCTAACATATGCACTTTATGGTAAAACAGAAGGATTACAATACTAGATAAATACTCTGACCATGTAGAAAAGTGGTTTTATATTTATATGCATGTATATATGTGCCAGTGCACACATGTGCACTAAGCGTTTTCAAAGGCTTAGAAGAGGGAAAACCCAAAGACTGTGTTCTGACTGATTCTACAGGAGTACTAATTTCTTGCAAATAAATACAGTTTGATTGTCCAAGCTGCAACTCACCTCCATAAAACCATCTGAGAAACAGCATTCTGCCTCCCTCCCAATAAACAAAACATGACCTTCCACATTGGTGTAGAATGCTTTCAAAACAAAAAAATTTCTCCAGAAGTTCTTCTCTTCACATGAACTACCTCCCTATCAGGAGCCTGCAAAAAGCATGAGGCTTCAAACTGACCTACACCAAATGAAAATCATGTAGTAGTCATTTATAGTCTAAGAGTAAAATACTTTTAAGTGATTTACTTATGAAGTGCATGTAATGATTTTAAGTTAGCAGTGTGCTAACTTAGCTAAATTAAGCTGGCAAAGAGAACACACAAGAGTGTATCATGCTGAAGATATCACAGTCAACACACTGATGCTGTTTTGAGGCAGAGGGAAAATGCGTGTACAACAGAAATAACTTTCACACGAGTAGAAAGGTTGTCAAGAGATTACAGAGCACTGCAATACGTGTCCAGAGAGGCATTCAAATGTGCAGCTTTCACCATCTCCTGCCTGGTCAGCTTGGCTCATGAGGGTACAAAGAAACCACCTCTGCTTCCACTCCATGGCTTTCACTTCAGCCATCCATCTTCTCAGTGGGACAACCAATAAGCAGTCAGGTGGCTTCCTCTTTGCTGGAGCTGGATGAGGCATTTTTCAAAGTAATTTCACAAAGCAGAATAAAATGGAGAGGGTTTTAAGATAAGACTACAGATAATTGCAGCAAGTTCTTTTCTGCATCCCAAGCAAAAAGGAGCAATAATGAACAATAATTCAGGTCAGATGACAAACAGCAAGTTATCATCACCCACACTTCCCATGGTCTCTCTGTCTAGCACTTAGCACCTGTTTTGACTGGTCCTGGAAGCATCACTTTCCTGAGCATCCTCTCCCAAGAACTGCTAAAGCAGCAAAGTGGTAACAGCTCGCAGCAGCTGCTTCTACCAAGGATGCAGATAGAAATTGCTGGGGGCAGGTGGGACAAAAAGCATTCTCAACCAGTCAGCTGAGAACTGAAGAAGGAAACAAAGCCCAACAACTCGCTGTAAAAGACACTGTGCCTTAAAAAGCCCAGCAAGTTTACACCTCCATAGCACAGGTAAGCGTTCAAGTTCTTTGCTCATATTTAATGAATAAATGATACTTCTCTCTTACAATGATTTATAACCAAATTAATACGGATTGATCATTATAAATGAAAAACCAAGTAGACTGATCCTCCTGGAAACTGAAAAATGTAAAACAGGTACAGCCTTAACGTCTTCACTCAGAAAAGATGCAAGAGGCAAAGACACTACCAGTGACAAGGTGAAAAGCTGATCAGAGATAAAGAAGCAGTTGTGGCCAAAAGGAATCCTCCATTTCTCCTCCTTCACGTATTACTTAGAAAGAAATACCAATATCTAAGCCTGCAAGGGAAAAGAAATACTTTCAGTTTATTATTTTAAGTCTTTAAAATAGAACTCTGCTGAATCTGAGCATTACTGAGATCTACACCAGATCAGTAATTATCTTTGCACACGCTCCCCTCTGAAAAATGGCCTTACTAATAGAAACACATCCAAGTGAAACTCTATGAGAAAAAAAAAATCTGATTTTGCTTTTCCTGAATCAATTTCTGGCTCTCCCAGACAGTGAAAATCCCTTTTCCTAGCTTTATTTTAAGAGTATTTAAACAGATTACAAAAATGTTCCTCAAGTGCAGGACAGAGAAGTTGTTGGTACTCATGGGCAAAAGTTCAATTTTTAAATTTTTCTCAATTTCTACAGCTGCCAAAAGGTATGCAATTTAAATTTCTACTTCAGCTTATTGCTTTAATTACACAATCTGTATCTTCAGCTTTTGTAATAATTATATACTTAGTAAGCAGACAAAAAGACTAACACACAAGTTGTAGAACGTCAGACTTTGGGCAAGTGGCAGAATAAGGGGAAGAAACATATCAGGATACAGAGCATTGCCATAAATCTTTTTCACAAAGCAGTCACAAAGAAAGCATTTATCTGAAACTGAGTAATTTAGTGTGTCTGTCTGCTTTACAGCTGCAAATTAAACTCTAGCACAGAAAAGAATGTACTAAACCTGTTCCAAAATGACCAGATGTGCACACTCAACCACCATTCACACCACTCTGGTGAACAGCTGGAGCCAAGTTTTGACAAGGGCAACGCTGCAATTTAGTAGTGACAGACAGGATCATGTGAATTATAACTAAGTGATACACTTCAGCCAAAAACAAACAAAAAGCTAGGGACACAGCAGAGATCCTTTCAATAGCCAGGGAACACTAATGCTAAATTCAACAGGCAAAACCAGCACTGACCTCTTCAACAACACGGAGACTGAACAGCTGGGGAGCAAAAAACCATAACAATTACTATTTAGATGACGAGATAAGTGCACTTCTGACACATCTCCCAGTCATCCCCCCCTTGCCACTCCTCTTGTCCCACATTGTGGTGTAGCCTCAGAGCACACAAAGCACCCCAACCAGAGCTAATTTGACATGACCCTCCACCCTCCAGTAGAATGTTCAGCAAGGACACTGGGACCTTATGAACAGTGGTTTCACTCTACAGAACCAACCCCAACGAGCCACAGTGCTGAAGACACAGCCACCTCTGGCTGCACCTACTGGTGTGCACACCCTGTCCATGCAGACCTGGACCTCCTGCAGAAGAGCCACAGCTCCCACCAGGCCCAGCAAGAGATGTGGGTTTCTGCTGCTGGGCTGCAACAAGCCACGGTAGGTCTCCATTTTGACTAAAAATATCATAGAATCATAGAACAGTTTGGGTTGGAAGGGACCTTAAAGATTAATTAGTTCCAGTCCCACTACTGTGGACAGAGACACCTTCCACTATCCCAGGTTGCTCAGAGCTCCAGTCTGGCCTTAAACACTTCCAGAGATGGGGCATCCACAACTTCTTTGGGCAACCTGTTCCAGTGCCTCACCACCCACATGGTAAAGATTTTTTTCTAATATCTAATCTAAACCTACTCTCAGTTTGAAGCCATGCCCCCTTGTCCTGTCACTACATGCTCTTGGAAAAAGTCTCTCCATCTTTCTTGTAGGCTCATTTCAGGTATTGGAAGGCCACAATTAGGTCACCCCAAAGCCTACTTGTTACCAGGCTGAACAAATCCAATTCTGTCAGCCCTTCTTCACAGCAGAGGTACTCCATCCCTCTGAGCAGCTTCGTGGCCCTTCTACCTGAATAAACTCTCTAGAATCTCAGAAGCTGTGCTACAGCCTATTCAGCACCACCATTTCAGCATCACTTGATTGTTTTACTTGTTCATCAAGTCTGCTCTGCCAAACCAAAACACAGTTTAAAGGGAGAACTACAGAAACTAATTTAAATCAAAAAAAGCATCAGATATAAAGGCCAGAGTGAAATGAGTCACGATAACTTGACTCCCTTGTGACATAACTTTTACCTCCTGATTTTTTCACATGCACCATTTCCTTGGCACAGATCCTACTCTGAACCCTGATCAGCTATTCAGGCACAGCTGGGGAGCTATGGTGGGTGGAGAGGGATGTGCCATAAAAGCAAATCAAAAACTAAATAAAATACTTTCTTAAGCTTTCCTCATAAGCAAAACTACCTCTGAAACTTTGAAAACCTATGCTGAGGCTTACACAGATTTATAACCTACATGATTATTGTGTGCAGCATATACTCAAGGAGCTTATGCTTTTGGTTAGGTTTCAAAGAAAGACAAATCAGATTAGCAGCAGTCACTAGCTAAGCACCCAGAATTAGAGACTACTGAAATGACTTTTTGTTTTTAAACTCTCATTTTCCTGCTTATTTTATTTATTTGCTAGCCCAGTTGCTTAGAGAGAGTAATTCAGATATGGGGGGGGAAAAAGCCCAACAGTAGCCACCACCTTAACCCATGGGGCCAGGAAATGCTTCCCAGAGCTGTCCCTGCACACCCTGCCAGCAGCAGCACACTGCCAGGCTGCACCAGACAGCCCAGGTACAAGTGCCCAACCTCACCAACCCTGCAGCATCCCCCAGGGTGCTGCTGAAAGCAGCCAGGTGAGCCCATGCCTGCCCTGTGCTACAGCTCACCCTCACTGCAGAGACAGGGACAAGTAGGAGCTCCCCTGACCCCCCAGTTCCTCAGAAGGGCTCCCCAGCTTCCCTCAGATGTGAACCTTCTCACAAAGACTTGTGCCAAAACAAGTGTGGCTCGCTGGCAGCATGTGGCACATCACGTGCAGGTTTAAAATACACATACACATGGTCAAGAGTGATCAGATGCAACTATTTCTGCTTACTAGCTGCACACGTGATGGCAGATTTGGTACACAGTTGTTTTAGTTAGCTGATAAATACTGAAGGTGTTGGAGTGCATTAAAATGATGGGCTCTTCATTCAAACCAAGTAGACTTTAAACTGATTTATCTTTTATCTTTTAATAAATTAAAAAACTTAAGATTATGCATCTTCTGAAAATAGACCTGCATATCGTATGCATGACAAAACTATGTGCAAAGTTACCCTAAAAGCTATCTGTAGCTTAGTCAACCTTTTTAAGTGGTCACTGGAGATTGAACAGAAAAATAAACTTGCAAAGCAACAGCAGCAGACCTGCAGGGGGAACAGTGACTGCTGAGCTATCAGTACCCATGCCCTTTCAGAAGAGAGGAGGTGACTTCAAACCAACTCTAACCTGATCCCATGAACTGAGCAACCCCCAATGGTGGGAACTTCCCCAGTGCCCTCCTGGAGGGCAAATTTCAGGCCATTTTGATACAAAAGGAAACCAGGTCATGGACTCCAGGACTGCTCTGAGATTTGAACCAAAGCAAAGTGCACAAGGATAAACGAGATTTGCTCCAGAGCCTCATTCCTGGGTCAAAAATAAAATGCAAATGCAGAAAACACCCACCATCTGTTATGGCCATTTACTTGACTATGGATTTCCCTTTGCTCTCTACACTGAAAATATTTGAGCTTATACATTCCTCTGGTACAATTTTCACTGTGAAATAATTTTGCCTGCAGTTCAAAAGAATTACAAGAATTCCGTTCAGCTTCACAGCTCTCAGTTTTCAGCTTTGTCTGGTGACTCCAGCTCCCATGAGTTTAGCCCAGCTGGGGAGCACAGAGGGCCACCTCCTCATTATCCCCCACTCTCATTAAACTGTTGGCTTATTTGCACACTTGTTCACGATTCCTTCCTCTTTGGAGTGCAGTACTGGATGCAGCTACTGCAAGGCAGTTGATTTTCAGAACGCATCCTCATTTAAATCTGGAATTTTCTCTGTGGGTAGGCTGAAATGACACACTGCATTAAATGTACCAGACAAACATTTTTTCAGCTGAGTAAAAATAGTACCTTAATGTTGATTTGCAATCAATCAGACTGTTTGACCAAAGTAAAACAGGGTACCAGGGGGTCACAAGGGGCCCTTCATCTGCCATTTTGTCAATAAGCTTACCAACAGTAGGGTAGTACTTTTCTTCATGGGTAACTGTCTTTCAAGTCATCAGATAAATACTTTCACAGATCTCTTTCAAGAAAAACCTTTGAGCTTGATACTTCCATTTATTTATCCTTCAGGAAATGAAGAAGAAGAAAAGCAGCACAAACAGTAATATTTAATAAAATACTGTTTTAACATGTACCTCAAAATCTGTCAAACCCTGACTTTTGCTACTATTCTCAGTAACAACCTATATTCCTCACCACAGCACATGTTCAGTTGCATACTCAAAAAGAGAATCTCAGAATCCCAGGATCAATGAGGTTGAAAAGGACCTCTGAGATCACAGAGTTCAGCCTATGAACATCAGCCATCACCATGGCACCGAGTGCCACGTTCAGCCTTTCCTTAAAGGTTCACCTCCAGGGATGGTGACTCCCCCACTCCCTGGGCAATCCATTCCAACACCTAACAAATCTTTCCATGCAGAAATTCCTCCTAATGTCCAACCTGAACCTCCACTGGCACAGCTTGAGGCTATGACCTCTCATCCAGTCATTGGTTGCCTGGGAGAAGAGGCCAAGCCTCACCTGGCTACAGCCTCCTTTCAGCTGGTTGTAGGGAGCAGTAAGGTGTCCCCTGAGCCTCCTTTTCTCCAAGCTGAACACCCCCAGCCCCCCCAGTCACTCCTCATATGATTCACTCTCCAGAGCCTTTATCAGCTTTAGGGCCCTTCCCTGGAAGAACATGTGAGTGTCAAATTTTCACATGCTCATACCTGGGTACACAGTCCTGGTAAATGAGCATTCAAACATTCTCATGAAAACTGAGCTGCATTCTGTACAAAAGGTTGTGTTGCATCTACACTGTTCCTAATGTTAAAAAAAGTCAAAAATTATGTATAAGTAATCAGATACTCAGGAGTGTGACTAACTTGAATAAATGTCCAGCTCTCCAGCTCTTTTGACAAATTTGACAGCTGTTCTGGCATACATTTTTTCTGCCCTTTTCATCCCTTCTTTCTTCCCCATTTTCACTCTAACAGATGCTTTTATTCTGCTTGGTTTTTTTTTTTTTTGTTTCTCCTCCTCTCTTCAGTGGCAGCAGTGGGGGGATGGAGGGAGGGAGGAAGCGTAGGGTGCTAATGCACAAAGCAGTGCTTGTTAAAAACTGGACATATCCAGGCAATTCGCCAAATTTAATTCCAAAGACCCTGCTTGTGATTCGATGCTAAAGCGGAATATAGCATTGTTCTATCTGTCTGTAGGACACCGTGTCTTCTGTGGAAGAGGAGTTCAAAACAAAAGGACAAAAACCAGCTTGACACTCCCCCCAGCCTCCAAACACACACTTCATTCCAGAAAATACCATATTCATTGGCCTTCAGAGTTGTTAGAAATAAATCAAGCATAAAAAAAAAGGATTATCTCACAAACATGATGAAAAAACATTATTCAGGTTCACAGAGGACACGGTAAAAGCCAAAAACAGTAAAATTCTGCTGCTTTTATTAGATCTGCTACATTCAACCTTTGGATTTGGACTTTTTTGCAATGAAAACTGTTGATGAAGAAGAGATATCAGAATCTGGCCTGAAAGTACCATGGTGACCTGTGTCCTTGAGAAATGTAAAGCACTGACACAGCTTCCCAAATTCTTTTAAACCAGACTGTGAATTCCATAATAAATTCATGAGGAATTCTTCCATAAGGCTAGAGAAGAGGCTGTTCAGGTGAGAAACTGCTCATACATGTAAATCAGTGGCTCTAAAGCCAAGACTGAGATTAGCTTATGAAATGAGGGAGAGAGAAAGACAAAGAGAAATTAGCTACACTTAAAATTGTAATGAGTAATAGTCACACACACACTTTGCCTCTTACAGTTTGCCATGTAGCCCAATTTGTCCCAACAGATGTTAAACCATAACTCAGTTTAACAGTGGAAAGAAGTACTAAATTGTGAAATGGGCACAACATGAGTTTAAATTCCAGATGATTTATGCCACATTGCATTACTAGCATTACGTATCCAAAATAAAATGCATATACTGACATCTATGGCAGTAATAATATATTGAACTACATACAGAAGTTGTGTGAAGAGATAAATCAAGATTTAACTGACAGGATCCCAAGCACAAATTTTAACTCATTTCCCGTTTAGACAATTTCTTTTTTTTCTTTATTAACCTCATGTGCAAGAAGTGCTTCTTTTCCCATGGCTTTCCACTTTTCCATGTGCAGCCTTTCCCCTCTGTAATCCCCTGCTCACCACCCAATCCTCTCCTCTTTAACCCAGGTCACTCAGGCACTGCTGGAGCAGGGACTGGGGCCCCACAGCACATGTGCCTCTTCCAGCTCCAGCTGCAGGCTCTCTCCCTGCCTTGGAATGACCACTGACAGAGCACACTAACTTCACTTGCAGAACACAAGGAAAAACTCATCTTGAAAGATGGGTACAAAGAGGAAGGGACTGCATGTCTCAAGGCCAGGAAGGAGCACAAGAGCTTCTCCATTCAAGAGTAGCCAAGCATAGGGACTCCAGGAAATGCAGCTACTCTTTTCAAAACCCTAAACCCTGCCTGCCACCCCTTCTCAGTCATGCAGCAGAGGCTGAGGTCCCTCTGTTGTCTGGATGACCATGGAACTCAGCCTTCCCATGTGAACACAGAAACCAGGAACTGGCTGGTTGGCAGCTGCTTCATACTTGTGAAGCTCCAGAGGTGGCAGAACCCCAGAGAGCTTCAAGTCAAAATTCTGAAGTGGCAGTGGACTTCTCCAGGGTTTTTTCTTGCTTAGTTTTTGGGGGTTGTTTTGTCATTTTGTTTGTCTGTCTCCTCTAAAATAATAAAAAACTGTAAGTCTTTTATATTTAGACAAGCACACATAGACAGGGAGGAAAGTGCCATGAGAATGCTGGAAGGAAGCTAAACTGCAGGAGAAATCTGAAAAAATATAAGAAAAATTGGTTTCTTAAAGGCAAGGCAATGCCTCTTCCTTGGCTACAGCTCATTTTGCCTTCCAGTCTTCCACTTCATGGCTGCAACAGAAGAAACCAAAGGCATGTGATTTATGAGCCTTTCCAGACATCACTCTTTTGGAGAGTGCAAACACACACACTAGTTGATAATGCTAAGAAAGAGTTGCAGATTTGATTCATACTTGAAATCACATGTTTCCACAGAAAAACTTCTTCAGCATCACCCTCCATTTAGGCACTGAAGCATTTTGAAGACAATAATTGCCCATAAAGCACCTCGAATATGTAAACAAATGAGTGAGAAGTGGGCTACAAGAATTCAACTCACTTGCTCAAAGCCATAAACTAAAGAAACAGGTACAGCTATGACTTCAAATTCATGTAAATCACGAGACTGGTGGCTACAGCATATTGTCTTCATGAACAACTTAGCATTTTGCTAAGTCAATATGCTTGTTCTTAACAAAAAAAAAGCTCTTGGGAAGATTCTCAAGAACATTTTAATCAGACAGCACTTTCTGTAGTCAACAACATAATGCTGTCTCAATAATGTTAATGTGCAAAACTGACATTAAAAAGCAAGAGTGACTGAAAGTGCTTTACAGTAACTCTACAAATTATTCAACTGCCACGTAAGACTTGTGTTCTTCAGTGTTCAATACATGTAAGATACACTAATCCCTCTCACTGCCCTTTAGGACACCCTGCTCTTGACAATTTCAGCTATGAGGAAAACTTGCATGTTGTCTTCTGAGTCTAGTAAAGTTACACACTCCTATTTAGTGTCCCACTGAATGAAGGGTAAACATGAAACAAATGAAAACATCTTGTAGCTCATGCATTGCAAATTTTAGCCAACCTGGCTGTTAAGAAATCAAGCTTTTTGGAAAGCCAAGAATTAAGAGAGCTGTTGCACATGAAGTGTTCATTTAGAGAGGTCAGAAGTTCTGCATCCTCAAGCATTTTCTTAAATACCCCATTTTGTAACAAGGCACTTATTTCCCAACCTGTCACACAAAATAACTTAGGTGTTCTTCAGTAAGTCTACTGGACTCGTAAAACAAACTAACTTGTGTAACTTTGATAAGGTGGTGCACTCTAAAATACTATTTGCTCTTGCCACAGCACAGGTAGCTCACAGATTAGACAGCACCTTCACACATTGCTGGGCCAATGTTTTACACAGAGGAAAAACCCAGCAGACTGGCACATCACTGATAAACAAACCCATGAAACAGTCCCTGCTTTTAAATAGTTCACACCCTGGGCTCCTGTTCTACAGGGGCACACTCACATACCAAGTCTTCCCCCACATGTTTAATGTTGTATGTATATAGGTGTACAAGGTATGACACAAGGTAAATGGCACAGTAGACACTGAGAATGCCACAGTTATAAAAGCACAAGGTGACATCTCTCAGCTATTTTTCTTTTATAACCACGTAGATGGCAGGTATGCAACAGAAGAATCTATTTCTGACCTTTCAGACACTTAGAGAAAAGATACCATCAATAAAACTGAAGGAAGTTGTTTACTGTTGTCTTCTCAAAGGATTTCTGGCAATAAAAAGGTATCACAATTTTTTTTTCTTTTAAAGAAACTGAACAGTCACTACAAAGCAACACTGCTGCATTTATTCCACTTCAGTACCAGTACCACTTCATCTTAAAAAGGCACAGTTTCTGCCACCTAGCTGCTACATGTAGGTTTAAGTATGGTTATATCTAAAGGACTTTCAGCATTTCAGAGATGAAAGTTTATTCACAATATAATGCAGTTTTGAAATAGTGTATGTATTACAGCATTAATTAATTACATTAGATGCACATACAAGGGGAGCTATATACAGAAAAATTATTACCCAGGAAGGCTACAGTAAAAGTAATTGCTAGCACTTCATTACTGAAAAATTAACTCACATTTGGAGGTGTTTCTGTGTTTTTACAAAAGACTGAAAAATGCAACTCAGAAAAGCCTGCTCTCCTGCAGTTCTTGTAATCAATAGAGTACTTCACAATACATACGTGACTGTTGGAAACCCTGGTTTTTATTAATGTATTTTGCAGCTATGAAACAGCACAAAATTTGAAATCACACTACAATCTCCACCACAGACCAAGTATTTTTTTTCGTATTACAATTGATTGCTAGATAGAAAACAGTGGTAACAACAGAGCTGCAAAAATAAAGTGTTGTGTGGTTCTAGGGAAAAAAAAAAAAAAAAAAAAAAAAAAGAGTTCCAAGTCAAAGTTTGTATGCACATTGCCCCATTACTAGCTTGAAACATCTGTTAGGGGCCAGTAACATGCTTTCACAAATCATTTCATTACATAAGCTTAATAATTTGTATCCAAATTGCACTGTACTTCATTTCCATTGTGGTGATCTTCAATCACATTTCCAAGTTTTCACTCATAGCATAAATCATGTTTGGTAGATTTCAGACACCAATCAGAAGTTGTTTCCTGGATTATCACATACCAATGCATATTTCTGAAAAATTAGGCTGAGGAAGTCTTTCATTTGGTCTTTAATGCAATGTTTCAGCCAAATAAAAAATTATTTCAAGTCATGCTTTATACACCGTTCCAAACAATTTTTTTTTTCTGCTTCTGAGTCTAACACAAAATATGACTTTTCCTGTCCATTAATGCAAGCAAGCATTTGCAATAGTAATAAATCACTACTGCCAAGTCCCAAATCAGCTAAATTCTGCCTGCTGTGCCCAGGTGTTTTCCGCCATGCCTTTTAGCACAAGCGTGCACACAGAGCCCCTGGGTGAGCAGACTCTGAGTGCTCTGAGTGCTGCCAAGTACCCCAAGAGCTGCCTCTCAGGCTCACCAGGCTGCTTGGTGGTGCACCTGAGGAGACCTGTCCATCAGTGCACTTCTGAACTGGGACAGATTCTCATACTAATCAGGATGTGACCCTAACAGATTGTACCCTGAAACACAGTTCTCCTCTGAGAATCAGGTATTTAAATAAATGCGCATTTGGTTTTGTGTTCTAGCGTATTTGGGGTTTTGGTTTTTTGGGTTTTATCAGTATGCATTTTATACTTCCACTTGCACCCACCACCTCTCTGCAGCTTGCCATATAATGGGAAAGGAGGGGCCAACACTGAGCATTATGAGAGGACAACTAGCCCAGGCTTTCCAGAGAGGAGTTATCCACTTCAATCCTTATTACCTTTAAAACCTATTTGGCTTTGGACGTCTCAGAGGAAAGTCATCCACTGCCATAATATTTTGTAGAAAACCACCCCCTAAAAATAATTACTGCTTTTCTTTTTAAGCTCGTCACCCAAAACAAGGCAAAAACCAAGTTAACTCTCCTGTTCTTTGCAACAGTAAAGCAACAGCAGTCTACAGCTTCCTCATGAAGGAGAGCACTGGGCAGGCTGTGATCTCTCATCTCTGGTGACTGGTGATAGGACTCGAGGGAACAGCATGACGTCGTGTCAGGGAAAGTTTAGACAGGATATCAGGAAAAGGTTTTTCACCCAGAGAGTGGTTGGGCACTGGAATGGGCTCCCCAGGGAAATGGTCACAGCTCCAAGCCTGAGAGAGTTCAAGGAGTGATTGTACAACACTCTCACACACATGGTGTGACTCTTGGAGCTGTCTTGTGAGGGCCAGAAGCTGGACTTCAATCATCCTTGTGAGTCTCTTCAAAGTAGATCCTCATATTTCTTTTCATGGAAGAGTGAATTACTTCAGAACTTTCAAAAAAGAAAATTATTAGTTTTTGCTCTTATGTTCCTTTGCAGCAGCCACCAATAAGTATCCAGTAAATCATGATTCTTAGCTTAAAATACAGCACAGACTCAGCCTGCTTTGGGTGATGAATTTAATATACTCCCATTAATAATTAAGGAAGAAGTTCAGCTGAACTTCCAAACGTCAAATCAAATGTTCACTGAGGCTTTTTTACTGCAGTGAACTTTTTAAAAGTTAAATTGGCCTCCATGGAGCCTTTTGTCAAAAAAGGCCTGCACCAAAGCAAATTGAAACTTATCAGGATAGCCCAATTAACACATAGTCTGTGGTGGAGAACACATAAACCCTCTAGACAGGAGAGGCCAACGCCTCTGTCATTCCTACCATCACATTAATTACATTTACTGAACAGGTGGCAGCAGAGAGATTTGACAAAACAATTCCTTAGTGTGAAGCAGCCTAACACCTAAGGAAGCTGAACAGGGCAAGAAGAAAATCGATGCAATTATTTCACAGCGCTGTAAATTAATTGCACTTCCAATTTTCATGACACAGTTTTATTGGAATTTTGCAATTATTGTAAAAATGCAGCACAAAATCTGGAAGGAAATTCTCCTTTTCCTTCTAAATTGGGGCTTGAGGACTGCACACAAATTTAAATCGACAGCTGCTTGTCCCAGACTGCCAAAGCCACAGTGGTGCAAAGATGCTCTAACAGTAGCTATAGGCAGCTTCTCCTCCCTCACTGGGATCCTCCCTAACTGGTTTAGTAAAGGACAGATGTTGTTCATGACCCAAACTGAGCACCCTTTTTTTTTTTTGTTATGGCTTTGGGGAAGGAAGAGAATGTCGCACACAAAATTCAGCGCTGATGAAAAAGCACTAACATTTGGCTGAGCAAACCCCAGTTCAGCCCCCTGGGCCTGTCTGACCCAATCACCACTGCTTCCTAACTGCTCTGTTATGGCAAAGTTTGCCTGAAAAACGCAGAGCTTGCAGAGAAAAAGAATATGACCCTTACATCAGTCTTGCAACACTTCCTTAATGACATACTATGAAAATCCCCATTCCCACACTCCCAAATTTATTGGTATTAAACTACACATTTGTAACAAAGATGTAACAACTGATGGAGCCTCTTTAATGACCAAACAGGGAATGCACTGAAGTATCAGACAGACATATGACATCACTCAAATAAAGAAAATAAATAGCAAGATCTTGTTTGACTAGGTGGAAGAGATATGGGAAGAAACCAATTTCAGAGTAGTTTTAGAATTTAAAATGTACTGCCCCTGTGGTATGCTGCAGTACTTCTCCTCCAGACAGCAAATAGGTACCACCTACCAAAAGAAGGGATCCCTGTTTTGTCTCCACAATTCCCTTTCAGATATGCTTCCTTAAAACATAGGTCTTAGGCTCTGGAGGCTCAGTGTTTGCCTATGCTTTGTGCTTTCCTATAGATCTGCAACAGTAATCCCTGTACAAAAGAGAAGAGCATAAAAAGCAGGGGCAGGTAGAGTGGAACACATTGAGCCTTTTTTTCCCAAAGCAATACCAAAGATACTGGAGTTATGTAAGAAGAAACATGGTAGCTACACTTGAACTGCCTCCTGCAATACCATCAGCAAGTTTGTCAAGATCTGGTGCCCAGCTCAAGTCCCAGTTCTAAAGCATACATGAAAGCCTTCATCTTTTATTATGAAATAAAAAGGAAAAAAAAGAGAAAGAAAGTAGATTTCCATTCATCACCACGGAAGAAGGAAAATTTGAAGTAAGTACCAGCCACTAAATGCTCAGAAAACAAACAGCAAACAAAAGCCTCCAAAATAATAGAAGGTCTTGTGATTTTTTTTTTCCTCCAGCATTCAAGGACTACAACAGACAATGGCTGGATAGGAGCAGGAACCAAGAGCAAAGATTCTGCAGTGTTAAAGAACTAGGCATCTGCAGCTTTCTGAAGGACACTGATCCTGCACAGAAAGCAAGGAGACAGCACAGAGATGCTCTTTAGAGAACATGAGACACCTTAAAGCTGGTGGGGGTTAATGGTATCTTGCAAAAATGTGACTCTTCAAAAAGGGAGAAGGGACTGCCATGTTTAGGTATTATCAGTGCTTAATCATTTTATAGGAGTGCAGAAAATTATGTTTAGTGACCTCTAATTTCTCTTGTTTTCTAAAGATAAATTAGAACTTCAAAGGAAGAATCAGGGAACCAGAGCCAAAAACACAGCCTCTCTGTACAACTCATACATTTGCTTTCCTTTCCAATTGTTTCCAAGCTGTGGGAATGTCCAATACAAGCCTTCAATCTAAGGATCAATTTAATTTCACTGCAGAGACAATGCTTTCAGAGGAAAAACAAAGCAGCATAACACAATGTGCATGTGAAACATTTTTTCCCAAAAAATATTTCAGTTTTTTGAGAGAAAGACCTTTCTAATACAAATATCCTGCTTGTTTGGATCAAAACATAATCCTACTGGTTTTTGTGTTTCTGCCAACATCAACTTTTTAAACACTGTAAAAACAAGCAAACGGTGAAAAAAGAAGAATATTCACTCCATCACCAGAGATGAGGCATGGAGGACCTTACTACACCACTGTATGGCACAGCAGTGCCATACAGAACACACAGAACAAGGCAGGAGCATCCAGGCACTATTCCAGAGAAGAATTCGGGAAAACACTTCAGCAGCTCCCAATGGCTCCCATCAGAAAAACGTCTTGGGAAAACAAGTAGCACAGTTATCATATGAGACACCTTGGAACTGGCACTCTGTAGTTGTGACCTGATGGAAAGACAACTCAATGCAAAATGCTCCTTTTCAAAAAGGATTTACTGCATTTTTTAAATGAAAACTCCTGTTCATCTATTACCCACCAACAAAGAGGGCTTGAAGACACATCGAAATGGTGTCATCTACATGTAAAGGAAAAATAGGCACATCATCTAGCTCATGGGAACAAAAACCACAAGCAAGAGACTTCGAGCCTTCAAACTGATAAAGCTTCCATGGTTTGAGATTAAAACTCTGTTGCACTCTTGCTTTTCTTGACTTTCCCACACACAGATATAAAAGGCAATGCCCTTAAAGCTCAGAGGACTTAGATTTAATGCAGTAAACTCCAAGCAGCCCAATTATATTAACTATTTTAGACACCCATGAGAAGAACAGCATTCAGGTCAGTAATGCACACAAAGTTATCTTTTCACTCCCCATTTTCTACTCCCATAGTGCTGCATTTCTGGAGATGGGACAGCACAAGACCCTGCCAGCCACCGAGTTCTGTGCCCACACAGAGTCCCACCAAGGCTTGTTCTTTGTGTTAGCCAAGCCTTGGTCTCCTCCACAGAGATGAGGGGTCTCATACAAACAGACACCACCCCAGTTACTGAGCTGATGGAATGGCAGGAAATGAACGATGTGCAAGCAATGGGAAAGATTTAGCAAAGCCAAATACTGCTAGAGTTAATAATCATGCCCTAATTCAAACCAGGCTCCTCTAAAGCAGGTCAGGTTAATTTTAATTACTAAGCAGTTTTTTTTCTTGGCATAAGCCAAAGAGGTTCACATCAGAACCACAGGAACCACTTGGGAGGCAGGAAGCTGCTGCACTGATCCTGTGAGTACCATGACCCAAATGAATTAGTATGCAGTGCTGCACATTTCCTTAAATCATCTCCAGTGCATACATTCCTGGTCTCACATCCAGGGTCACCATAGCTATGAGGGAAACAAAAAATGGTGCTGATGCTTGCTGGCAACTGCTGCCCTGCCTCTTCCACGTGTCTGCAGGGGAGCACAGCTGCTGGGGATAACATTTGGGAAGGTACTTCCTCGAGCAAACTCCTACCATGCAAATGCAGGTAAGTCCACACACAGTTCATGAAAAGATACTAAAGAGCTGGTGTTTCCAAGCAAAACTGGAAATGAAAAAGTCTGCATGCCAGCATGATTGACTTAATGGCCAATTTAAGATTATGTGAACAGAGGTTAAGTTTAGGTTACTGTGTGAATGCTGAGAGGAGAGAAGCTACACAGCCCAGGCAGAACACTACCAGATTCCCACACTCTGCAACTTGTGCCATAGCACATACAGGGACACTGTCAAAGCCTAAATCAAAGCCACCTACCCACAGGGCTTGATGTAACCAAAGAGTATGTTAGCAGCCTCCACAAAAATAAGGAGGACCCTTTTATGCAATGTTACATTTGAAGGGAGTATTTTCCTTTGTACTTCATTAATAAAACAAACAAATAAATGAATGAACAACAAAAAAACACCAGGAGAAAAAAGAAAGCTTGTGTTCTTTCACACTAAGGGCATATGAGCACCCTCCCTGAAAGCCCTTGCAGAAAGGATCACAGATGTCCAAGCCATGGCCTACACTTTATCCTGCAGCCACAAAATCTCCTGATCATTCTAGTCTCCTACAGAAGGGATGTGGACAGTGAGTACACAGCTAAGAAGTGCTGGAATCCTGACCTCCCCCTCTCAAGCTTCATGTTTTGTATCATTAACTTCAGTGCTTAAGAGAAACACAGCTGCCTTGGCAGGTCATGCTCAAGGAAGAAAGGCAGTTTCTGAGACAGCAAGTGCAAAAGCTCCTTAAAGTCACGATGACCTAGGGAAGGATTTTAAATTAATTGTCAGTATCTCCTAGCAGGAAGCATTGGCACGGTACATCCCAAGTGCTGTGGCCAGCCTGAGATGCAGGCTGTCACCAGGGTGCTCTTCCCAGCTGTCCCTTCAGGACAAAGCAGGGCACACAACAGCTGCCAAGCCCGATGGATTTAAGTGTCACAGTTCCACTCACAGTAGAGCACAGGTTACTGCTACAAGCCCACTCGTGACTTGGAAGTCACCTGAGCACACAAAATGTCTCTGGCTATAGTGAATATCTCTGGGACCACATGCAACAGCTCAGGGTAAATTAAATTTTGGGATACTGCTATGATGTCGGTGATTTAGCCTGACACAAGAAAATAGTGTTAAAATGGCAAATAAAGGCAAGCTTAACAAGGCCAAGTGTAAGGTCCTGCTTCTGAGTCAGGGCAACCTCAACCATGCATACAGGCCAGGCCATGAGTGGATTGGAAGCAGGTCTGCCAAGAATGACCTGAGGTGTTGGTGGATGACTTTGAACCAGCAGTGTGCACTTGCAGCCCAAGAAATCAACTGTACTCTGGGCTGAACCAAAAGCAGCATGGCCAGCAGGCTGAGGGAGGTGATTCTGTCCCTCTGCCCTGCCAGTGTGATATCCCAGCTGGAGCACTGCATCCAGCTCTGGGTCCAGCACCCTGAAGGCAGGATAGACATGGACCTTTTGGAGCAGGTCCAGAGGAGGTTACAAAGATCATCAGAGGGCTGGAGCACCTCTCCTATGAAGCCAGGCTGAGAAAGCTGGGGTTGTTCAGCTTGCAGAAGAGAAGATCTGGGGAGACCTTGTAGCACCTTCTAGGACCTGAAGGGAGCCTACAGAAAAGATTCAGAGGAACCCTTTCCCAAGGAGCGTAGTGATAGGAGAAGGGGTAAAGCTTTACACTGAAAAGAGGGCACATTTAGATTAGACACTAGGATTAAATTCTCTACTGTGTGTGTGGTGAGACTCTGTAACCAGGTTTCCCAAGGAAGTTGTTGGATGCTCCATCCCTGGAACTGTTCAATGCCAGGTTGGATGGAGCTCTGGTCTAGTGGAAGATGTCCCTGACCATGGCAGGAGAGTTGGAACTGCATAATTGTTAAGGCATCTTCCAATCCAAACCATCTTACAATTCCATTATTTTTCTCCTATGTTTAAACTTAGATAGGGAGAATAAATCTCTTTCCATAGAGATTTAAGAACCACATGCCAATGCAAAGCACAAGTGTCAGAGCAATGAAGCATATGCAGCAAAAAACTTGACATATTTTCTGAGTAAGGCAATAGAAAACACTTTATTTACAAGGTACAGGAGCCAACATAAGGGATGTTTCACACATGCAGAAGAAGACAGACTACTGACCATGTGGGAAGTGGGCACAGCAGTCACGCTCACAAACACATATGGAAGGAAAAAGGCATGCTTCCCTCCTACTGATCTTACCAGTCTCTTCCCTAAAAAACAACAGTTTTAAGGATCAAGTATTTTTAAAAGGATTACAGCAGACGAGAACTTAAATAAGCATGATGGCATTTTCTGAATTGATAAACCTGCCTTATATGATGGGAAAGAGGAAGGAGTGCTTTGGGAACTCACATTTTGGCTGGAGAACTGCTTTTCCCCTTCTGTGTCTTCTTATGAAGTCCACTGTCCTGGTTTAGGAAGGGCACTCCCCAATATAGTACTCCCTCTAAAAAGAAAACAACAAGCCACTCCCCTCCTCTCCCACTCTGGTGGGAGACAAAAGGCAGAGATTATGGGTTGAGATTAGAACTATCTCAATCTCACTGGAAACAGCGACAAGATAAGAAAATGAACAGTACCAGTAACAACATTAATAAAAAAAGTGTATAAAGAGAGGGTGATTTACAGGCAAAAATGCTCACCAAGCCTGAGACAGTGAAACACAATGGCAGACACCCTCCACATGCCACACAAGCCATGCCCACGTTCCTCCCAGAAGCAGGAGTCCCTTACTTCCATCCCTGGCAGTGATGTGGGTGGTACAGAACAGCAACCCACATGCACCCACGTGGTTCCAGGCTCTACCCCCTCATGGCTACTGCAAAGAAAATACCTCTGTCCATGGCTACTGCAAAGAAAATACCTCTGGACATCCTCACCAGTCTCTTCTCAGGAGTCCTGCAGATAGAGTCCAGTTAGCAGGTCAGAGGAACAACTAATGAACAAGGACTCTGCACTTCTAAGTAACTGGTAGGGTTTCTTTGGGTTTTTGTTCAACAGAAACTCAGGTATTGTTTCCATTCTCATCCCTCAGTTAAACCCTAACAACTCTGTGGCAAATAAGGAACATTTCTAATTTGCTAACCACTTTGAACATATTTTTTTCTAAGAGGGTCTGTAACGTTCAGAAGTAGATAGCCATCCTACAGCCATCATGCTGACCAATTTTGCAGGTATCTCTACAGCCAAAAAATACCAATGCTATCTAAGATCAACTAATCCAACATGAAATAAAGTATTTTTATCAACTAAATGTGTTTTTGCAAGGGGGAGAAGTAACTAGTGCTGACTGTAACTACCCTGGCATTCTCCTGAACCTTTTTGTTTGCATGTTCTTATAGGAACGGAAGACTTGGTGTGCAGTAATTAACACAGTTATATGTCAGGTTTTAACAGCAGCTGGGACATTTCCATTAGCCTTGGCAACAACACTTAATATTCCACAAGTGCCATGCCTTTTTGTTACTGCGGAAATAGAAATCTAAGACACCAACCTCCCTCCAGTAAAGCACTTAATTTTGCTTGAACAAAGTGTCTCTTGAATTTCTGTTTATTTTAAAGCTGTTTCTCTTAAAGTCTCTCTGGTTTTCTGTCTCTAAGAGAGGTACATCACTTACTTGGAAGAACAAGTCACAGTCACAGCTGTGCTCATTTACCACACGTGAATCGCACACGTGCAAAACCAGCAAGCACTTCTGGACATCACTTCATGGAGAGAGCCTTCAGTGGAGGATCAAATGCCAACAGGAATGAGGGGGGCAGGGAACTGTCTACCCACACACATCCCCTGCCCACAAAACCTAGTGAAAAACAGCCTAGAAGGGGGGAAGGACAAGGTTTGACCATGATATCCAGCACTCCTCTCTGCGAGGATAATGGAAAGAGCCTAAACCATTCTGGACAAGCTGAAAAGGTGATGGCAATGGGAAAACATTCAGCAGATTTTATGATGACAGACTTAGGAAACATGAAAAAAATCCAGAAATAAAGTTTTACAGGAAAATAAAATAATTTTAATGAAATCTGCAGACTGTTCAAGGATGAAATCAATTGAGTCTTGACACGCACTGCTACCTCATTTGTATTTTGTTTCAGATCCACCCACTCCTTGAACACCTACCTTCAGTCTGCCAAAGCTACTTTAAATCAGCATTTTCAAGAGTTTTTTTACTCCTTCCTTGTTCTTTTTTTTTTTTT
>VWZP01005033.1:546372-680839 GCA_013396995.1 Dicaeum eximium
TTTTTTTTGCTTTCCTGAGGTTTCCAGTGAGGAATAAGAGGAATTTAGTATGTGGTGGATTACAACAATTTCTCAAGCACGGTGTTGCAAGCCTATCAGTGGCAGATAACATGAAAAACGTCAAAGAATTTCAGGGGATTAAAGATTAAGTATCTATTGTATGCTTCTCATAGATAAAGTTTGAGGAGAAAAACAGGTATTTTCAAACTGTTTAAAAATAATTTAAAGGGAGAAACAAAAAAGTGCAGGCTAAACCCAGCAAAAATTACTTAACTGGCTATTTTTCATTCCACATCATTATTTCTTTAAGTCTCCAGACATAATCCAAATTGGGGGATTTTCATCAGACAACTACCAAGCATGAAAAATCATCACTTTAATTTCAGCACAGTATGGGGGAAATGTCAATGAAGTGAAGGTATACATTGCATGAGGGAAATAATTTCTAACACAGGCTACATCAGTCACACATAGCAAAGCCCCCTCTGCATTGCATTCCTCACGTTTGCTTATGCAAAACTTTGGCTCAATATAACTGTTATCAGCTTCAGTACCTAATAACTTCACTGCCTGGAGAGCAGGCAGTAACAGACAGTTAACTGGATTCTGTTACATTCCCTTGACATGGCATGACAAATATCTCAGAGATTTCAAGGCTTTTGTGCCTGTGCTCGTCACAGAGCGTGAGCAGATGTTACATGAAGTGTTCTTGTTTTTACACCTTGCAAGTCGTGGGTTCTTGACAGATGTGCTGGAGCAGATCCCTGTGCTTGCACCAAAAGAACTCCAAAATACTCCCACTAGACATCTCTACTTCCTCATTACTTTTTTTTTTTTTAATGCATGCCTAAACAGCCCAAGGAAAGCATTTAATTTCCCACAAGAGAAGTTACATGTGGCAAACTTATTTTCAGCTGTGTGCTTGACAAATACAAAAACTCGCTTAACGCTTTTGTTTGGGAAAGTCCACGACATTTATGTCAACACAGTTTTGGTAACAAAAGCTTAAGTTTAGACACAAGTAGCAATCACTTAAAACCTTCCAAAAGCTATTCCTTCAAGAAAATAAAACAATGAAAAAGAAAACTTCAAATATAAGATACAGAAAACACAGAGAACAAGAAAATTAAAACCACTTTAGTAAAGAATTTACAAAAAAGTAGTGAAGATCCAGCCAGTGCTCTGCACTAGTTCAGACTTGCACGGTGTTTGTTGGCATGGTGTGTGCCAAGGATTCCATTCCAGAAAATCCTTACAGAAATTCACGGAACCTTGAACTTAAGGAATTTTAAAAAGAAGTCTTCACTCAATGAAAGCACTGTCTTATGCCATGAAACATTTGTGCCCAATCAGAAAACACATATAAACCCACAGAATTAAAAGAAAAAAAAAAAAAAGAAGCTTGAAATCTTTCTTGAAGAGATTGCTAAGACCCAACAGCAGCCACATGCCCAGGTGGGCTCCCAAAGGGTGTCAGCAGGTGACTGCAGGCAAACAGTGCTCACCTGCACCCAGCAGCTTCACTGATACACACTCAGCATTAGGACTGAGAAGTCTCAATGAATTTGGCATGAAAATTGGCAAAAACATAGACTAAAGGGTAAACCCAGACACTGGAGAGCCCCAGTTAGCTGTATCTTGCTGGCAGCATGAGGGAGTCAGGTTCCTCCCCAGTTAGCCATCAGTGGCAGGCTCACTGCTCCAGCTCAGCAAAACAACCAATCAGCTCAAGTGTATATTCCCAATTTTGAGAAAACCAATGCACTACTCAAAACATAAACCTCCTCTGGCTGAACTCCCATCATTTACTCTGGGTTTGGATCTCCTGACCAGCTGCATTGTTAACACAAGGTGTCCTTTCTGCCTGTTTATCCACAACCAGCACCTGGAAGGCAAGCCAGCTCCTTCCTTTCTCCTGCAAAAGTTTTTCCCTGTTTGCTTTCAGTGCAATCCAACTCTGATTTATGTATGGTTTACACCAGGGCAATTATTGTAATTCCACTGGCACTGAAGGAGTGTATTCAAAGACAAGAGCTTTAGGCTGCAATATGCAGCGATTGCTCTATGCATTTAACAGACAGTAAAAAAACCCCAAACGAAATTATGAAGGCTGTATCTTATGTTGGATACTTCAAATCAGTCCAAGAAGTCCAGTCTTGCTCATGACCCAGGCTCCAGCTATCTTTGAACCACAGCCCTTTTCAATATCTCCCCCCAGGCAAAAAGAAAAAAAAAAGTCCCAAATATTAAAGTACAAACACATTTCTGAAAATCCTTTTCTATACATATAACTCTAGGTTAAAATTTCCAAGTGTGGCAGGCACACAACTATCAAAGCATAAAACAAACATGCACAAAAGTGACGCAGAGAAAGGCACTGAGGTTTGTACCTATCGATAGCTCTGCAGCTGGCACATCCTTCTGTTAATGAAACACGAGCTCCATTCACATTGTGAAATTTGCTGCTAGTCAAAGACCTCCAAAAGAAGGGAGAACAAAAGATGTTGAATTCTCATAGTTCTTTGTGTTGCTTGTAAATGTTTCCCAAGCCACAACTCCCCATGCAAGCTTTTGAGCCTAAAACCCAAGAGACAAATAATTATGGAGAGGAAGACTGCCAAAGCACCAAGACAGAGCAGTGATAGAAAGCAACAAACAGCTAAGAATTAAGTGGTACACAGGATTTGTTATTTGTTACACTGACTGGTGGCAATCTCCAGTGATGCCCGCTGTGTTTACAGGGGAGAGGTGACAGGATTTTGACTGGCACAGCCACCCCTGCACCAAAGCTGCCTCAAGTTCACACCTGCCTGCAGAATAAAGGCTGGGAAAGGATCAGATGATGTGGATTCCTCTCTGGGTACTGTCAAGCCAAGTTTGCTTCCTTTGGGCCACAGGCTATATTGCACATGACCTGGAAGAAGCCAACTTATGAGATGGATGTGATGGGCTCTTCTTTGCCCTTTGACCACTGTGGTATTGACCCAGTAATCCTCCCCACACAGGATTCTGCACCTCTGCAGAGAGAAGCCGGCAGGCTCAGCTGGGACCCAGCCCTTTAATACAACCAGCTTTGATGATCCACCTCAGCAGGAACAGTGCCAGGAGCTGCTCACAGGAGCAGGGTGCTGTGCTGCCAGGGCAGGCACTCACGGGGACCAGGCTGGGCATGTCTGAGGAAAGGCTGAGATGCAGCTGGAATGCCCGTGGGGGAGGTCAAACAGAAGAGAAATCCATCAGTGGGAAGAGCAGCCACTGTGGGGAGTGGGGTAAGGCAACAACACACAGCAGTTCCCTCAGCAAATGCTCTACTTCAGTGAAATTTCACTGGATACAATGTTCTCACACTTCTGAAAAGACAACAACACGTTTCTAACCAAAAACTATCAGTGGAAATACAATAAGAGGAGTTATTTTGCATCTGGCTTCAACAACTGTGTACCTCAGAGAACAGAAAATCCTCACTAATGAAAATGTGCATCACTCAGATAATGTGATACCACTGAATGAGGGAAAAAAAGAGATACCAGGCTTCACTGGGTTTGGTTTCAAATTTTTTTCACCTTATCCTGAAATGGATGCTGGACTTACTTTTTTTGAGTAATGACTTTAGATATTACTAAATATTGTTCAGAGAAGTTGTGGATGCCTAATCCCTAGATGCTCCTTCCCTGGAAGTGGTCAAGGCCAGGCTAGGCAGGGCTTTGAGCAGGTGAAAAGATGTCCCTGCACACAGCAGTGGAGTTGGATTAATCGATCTTTAAAGGTCAAACCAAAATATTCTATGATTAGAAGACACCTGGAGACTTCAACTGGTTTTAAAAATTCTATAAACACTCTGAAAAAGACAGGCAATCAAGCACTGACAGTTCAAACCTCCCAGGGATGCAATTTATCATCCAGTATGTTCTTCTGAAATGTAACAATTCAAGATCTATCAGACACGGAATTAACACACAGGATGGAAGATATTCTGTATTACAGCACCACACACTTAAAAAGAGAGGATGAGGAAGAACCTGTAAATATAGTGAAAACACAAATTGTTTAAGATACTAGGAATATCTGAAATGCACAACATTTTCTCGTCCACCTCCTTCTCAGACAAGAAGGATTACAGTGAGAAGGCAAATTAAGTACCTTGTAACAGCACAAACAGGTGCTGTGGAGATAGAGGAAGGGCAGCAGTATAAAATTTTGTATTTCACAGGTTTTATACGACGATAAATTGAAAATTAGTTTCTTTTCTTTTAATAAGAATAAGGTTAAATATGTTTAAGAGGTGTACAATTTAAGAAAATATGGACTACACCACTTGGCAATTGAAATCCAGCCACCCTTAATGACCAAAGCTAATCAGATTTTGCTATTAATGTTAGACACAAAAGATATCAGCTCCTAACTGAATGAAGTGTATAGCTGAACAGAAAGAAAGAAGACTGATTCTCTTTCAGGATTTGCCCCCAGCTGTTTATAAGAAGAAAGCCTGGTTTAGGGAATGTTTGAACCTACTTCAAACACATTTAATGTAAAAGCAAGGACCATTTCTCTGGGTGGCAACAGCCCCTAAGCTGGAACTCCTGAAGATAATGCCTACAAGAAAGGGATGGTCTGCTCTGGGATGCAGGGAGGAACTACTGGGACACAGAAGGAAGTGCTGCTGATGGAGGTGGATGTGCTGGAGAAGGTGTGAAGGACAGGAGATGGCCCCAGTGTGATACCTCTGGGAATTCCTGGGCCTTTAGGTTCCACAAGGCAGCAGGTCTTGCACTGGGGCTTCAGAGAAATGAGACTAGAACCCACATAAAGACAGGCATCATTTCATCCTCTCTTTGCAGACTGTGTTCTCCTTAACAGCTCTTTTCAAAAAAACCAACCAACCCAAATATAATATATGCACCCCCACTGCTCCAACCGCTTTTTAATTTTCTTTTAAGTAAAACACAACAGTTTGGAGAGTACAAAGAAGAAAAAGTGTAACATTACAAGAACATGCAGTTCCTAGGAAATGACGTTGTATCATGCTTTTCAAACTTTTAGGAACCAAAACTTTCTGCATTTTTTGTTCATTCTGTGAAGTAACAGCCCACTTTCTAAGTGAAACACCATGTTTTAGAGAGTGTGTGCCACAATGGAAGATACCCATGGGTGGGACTTCTCACAGGAGATGCACAAAGCAATGCCCTGGTCATTCCTAAGGAGCCTCCCTCAGCCAGTGCAAACCCTACTTGGTGCTGAAATAGGGTGCCCAAGTTTCAGAAGTGCTGAGGGAGCCAAAAGCCCAAAGAACAACAATGGTTGCAGAGGGCTCTCAGCCTCCAAAAAGGAAACCCTGGGTAAGCCAGTCCTACACAAAAGTTCTGTGTGAGCAAGGACAACTCAAACTGTCCTAATGAGAAGCATTCCAACACATCCCTGCCATCAGGTCGGGAAGCTCAGTAACAGCACTGGGGCTCCACACAAGGCCTGGTGAGACAATCACATCAGCCTCGCTCTACCTAATGCCAAGGCAACAGTTATGCAATGGCAGAAACAAAACGCTGTATTCATGGGGAATGGATCGCCAGCTGACAAAGGCTTCTTTTTGTCACTTCTTTTGAAGTGCTTCATATGAAATTTCTGCTCCAAGTCCCCTCTCCTGACTGACCAAACTGCCATTAACTCAGGCACAGCTTGGTCATCCAACAATGCCTCTAAGCTCGGCAGACCTTGGAATTTTGTGTTGTTATTATCATCATCATGAGCAAAATGTTCAAGGAAAGTTTTCTTGTCTTCACTCCCCTTTTCCCAACTGCTACATTCAGGACAACACATTCTATATGGACATAAATTATATACTTCACACACTGTTGCAGACCCACAATGTGCAAGACTAACTTTAGAGTTTTTCTAAGATTTTAGGAGTGAAATAAAGTTGGGCTTCTCCTTAAGGTGAATCACTCATGAAGATTTAAAAGAGCATTTTGATTTCAACTTAATTCCCTGAAGGAAAACCAATTTCATACACTTAGCAGCAAAGACATTTAAGAACATTTTTAAATGGAAATCAATACTCTTCCCCTAATAAGACAGTAAAAACATTTCTTTGTTTCTATCCCTCTTCCCTCCCCATTCCAAGATTTACTGGACATCAACCCAGTAAAAGTGTAAGTTAAGATAGTAAGATATAGACAAGAGAAGAGGCTGCCCACTTTGCAGTTTCATTTAATATCAAAAGTTCCCATAGGAAAAAAATAAGTATCAGAATATGGACATAAAAAATAATCTTTTTGATGCTGCTAACACAGCTGGTTGGTTAGTTTCAACCATCAGAGCAGCTGAGGCTACAGGAATCAGTACTTTACCGTGCACTAAAAGGGGTGTTAAAAACTTCCAAAAAGCTTAGTAAAAAGCCATTAATACTAGAGGAGTCTGATCTTCACTAAGCCAGGGAACAAACCAGTTAATAAGCATTTAAAATTAGGGAATTAGGTGATGCGAATTAATTTAACAAAGTAGCAACCATAGGAATTCTGTCAGCTTCCTTTAGCTTTGGCTGAGTAATTAATTTTTTTTCCTTCTTAATTAAAACCAGAAACAGTGCCAGCATCAGTATGTGCATATTAACACTCGGGCACGCACTGATAGCTCTGCTTTAGCAGTTGCAACCTCTAAGCAATAATATGCCAGTGGCAAACCAGACCAAAGATACAGCTGTATTCTTCTATCTTTTCTTTTTCCAAACCTCCTAACTTTCATTACTGGTTAATTAACTTGGATGTATTGTTGGTTGAAAGAGAGCTCGCGGGAAGCAGCCCATACACTGAAATTCCCATGCTGAAAGGATGGGAATGCTGAAGGTGAGTGCTGACTGCCGACGGACCCATGTGCACCACGAATCTTTCCCTCCGCAGGGCCCCATTTCTGCTCCCGTTAACACTCTCACACAAGCGCTACCCTCCCCAGGAGTTTGGGAGCAGAAGTCGCCACTTTCCACCCACACCCAACTCCCTGCACCGCTGCAGAGGAACAGCGCACCGCGTTATCCCAATGGCCCGCAGGATTCCCCGATGCTCACACCGAAATGCACGGGAGTGCTCAGCGCTGCCCATCTCCAGAGGCACCTCCACTCTCCTCCCTGTGTCCCAAGGCTATTCCCCCTCTCCCGACCAAACTTCACACCCCGGCAAAGGCTGACCCGAACCTCCGGGGACGCGGCTCTGGCGAAGCGGGGCTGCGCTCCCCGCCCCCCGTATCCCGGGGAAGCCGGCCGAGACCGAGCCAGTCCCCAGCGCCGGGCGGCGGCACCGAGACCCGCGGAGGGACCCGGGCACGCTCCGGCCCCCCGAGTGCGCCCCTTCCTCGGCTTCTGAGGGATGGACCACGGGATGGAGAAGCCCCGGGCCGGCTGCGTACAATCGCCTCCGAAACTACAGAGCTCGCGTTCTGCATTGTTGTCATCATCATCCACATCAATGATTTATTTTCGGAGAAAGGGAGCGCTCTGCAGCTGGCGAGCGAGGTCCCGCCGTCCCGCCGGACAGGGTGTCCCCGTCCCCGCTCCCGCTCCCGCTCCCCGCGCGGAGTTTCTGCGGCAGCGGCGCCGAACGAGGCGGGCGGAGGAGCCTTTGGCGGCCGCTCCGCTCCCCGCGCTGCCGGGGCGCTCAACAGGCGCTGCCGGGGCTGCCCCGCACCTGCCCCGCGCCCACCCTGCCCGGGGCGCGGGCTGTGCCGCAGCCGCGCTCGCTTACCCATGGCTGGCTCGCGTGGTCCGGGCGGTGCGGTGGGCGCAGGGCAAGGGCTCGCTGTGCCGTGCCGTGCCGGGCTGGGCTGTGCCGGGTGAGCGGACTGGCGGAGGGCAGCGGCCGCAGCTCTCGCACTGGCGGGCTCGGCTNCGGGCAGCACCCCTGACCCTCCCGCCCGCCGGGCCCGTCCTGCTCCCGCGGGACATCACCGCCGCAGGGCTGCCGGGGACCAGCGCCGGGCAGCACCCCTGACCCTCCCGCCCGCCGGGCCCGTCCTGCTCCCGCGGGACATCACCGCCGCAGGGCTGCCGGGGACCAGCGCCGGGCAGCACCCCTGACCCTCCCGCCCGGGAAACCTCGGGAACCTGAGCTGCCGGCACCCTTGACCTTCAGAGGCACCTGCGCCTTAATGCTTCTGTGTGACAATGGCAAGGGCGCTGTGCGCTCAAACACATCGTTTAATTCACTGCTGTCCATACCCGCGCTCAGCGGTGTGATTCTTATCTGTGATTCTTATCTTCGCAGCCCCTTCTGAAGCCTCTCACGCCGCTTTCCAGCGTCACGCAGCACTGCGGGAGCCGCCACTTGAGCGACGTTCCAGCCACACAGCCGCGTGTGACGATGCGCAGGGACTTTGTCATTCTTTAAGCACTGCGAGGAATGTGTCTTGGCTTTGGGAAAATTCGGGGAACGGGACTCTGGAAGTAGCAGACTGGGTAGTTCAGGGGCATATGGGTGGCTTCTCCCTTAGGAGATTACCAGTAGCCCCTTCCCCATACCTAGACATGTTGGAGGTAAAAATAACAGTGTCACACGGGAGTGATCCTTCACAGACACTGAAGATAGGTGTGGAACACAGTGGCAAAGGCAGCTCTGTCAGATTAGTCGCTTTCCTGAAATGGACTTTTACCATTAGAGCAATTTGATTGTTTCAGTTGAAAAGGCCAGTGCTTTGGACAGAATAAGTGCATCTACAGTGACTAATATCAATCAGATTGTGCTGATTTACATTACCTGGGTACTTGGCATACATTTCCTTTATCTTTGCCACAATAATAATACACTAATTTTCTGTTATTTATGTGCAGTGTAAGGATATATTTCATTTCCTCCTATGATCATTAACACATTAATCTATTCAATTATGTAACTATATTTTTCACCACAAATTGAGATCGATTGCTTAAGAACATATTAATAACATTCAAAGGCAAAAGAGTGACAGAAGTGTGAACACTAATTTTTAGGGAAATTAGTTCGTACTTCGGAAATTCAGGCCTCTGCTCCCAAAATAGTGTGTGCACTCATTATTAAAGTTGCAATGTTAATGTGTAGTTTCTTTTCCATTAACATAAAAATCATAGTCTCCTGGGCCAAACTGATCTGAGGCTTTTGCATTGATTAATGAACATACATGTTTTTCCAGTAAGGTCTGTGGGCTCAACACCATGCAAGCACCACGGGATCAAGAGGTAAATGCCTCTCCTCTAACAGGCAATAAGTGGATTGATGGAGTAAGCCATTTTATAAAGATGGGGGGAAAAAAATCATAGCTAAGCTGATCACTAGCAAGCTGCTTCCAGACCCCACTGGGAATTAAAGTAGATGAGCTATGCACCTTTGAAAAATTAGATTAATTATGGAAATAGCACATGACCCTTAACTAGAGTGGCACTAAATAGCACTGAAATATGGCAGGAACAAGAGGCAAATGGTAGGAGCATCCCACTGTGTGCAGCACTGTGTGCTGTAAAGGTATAAGTTAATTTTCTTTTTTAAAATAAAAATTAGTTGAAATTTATATTCTTTGAAATTCTTGAATTTATATTCTTTCCTACAGCATACTGCTTGATTCATAATAGAATCAGCTGTAAAATGTCCCTTAATTCTGACTGTACTTGCACTTATGGGTAACTTTACATCACTGAAATCCATAGGACAAGTTCCTCAAGGGAAGTTGGTCAGTGCTGTCCAGACTGGGTTTACACACTTTCCCTGAAGTATGAGGCAGATATTCCTAAGGGAATGCAGAAGAAGTTGTCCATATCAACACATTTGCAGTGAGAGGAGAGACTCACTTTCTGCCATTCTCAGAAATGTTGGTCATTTTTCTCTCCAAAGGGTAAAGCAAAGAACAGCTGTCCAAATATTGGTTATGGCTCAGCAGTCAGTGGGGATTTCCACTCACAGAGGTACCAAGTCTGTGATAAGTGAAGAGTGAAGTTGACACAAGGTCTGGTTCCTTAAGCAAAATTACACTGTAATATTCAATTGAGGTCAAGGAGACAGGAATACACAAAATTTCTGCTAGGAATAGAACTGAATGGATTTAATTTCAGAACCAAGATGTCTGGAGAAAAAGGTATTTCCCTGTTTGGGAGAGGCTTATGACTGGATTCTGGTCCATGCTCTTGCTCTTATATCTAGCACACAATGTAGAGGAGAAAGGCTGAAGTGTGCAGCATTTCAACAAGTCTCGCTATTTGAATGGCTCCTGGGGTGCTATAGCTGGTAGCTGTAAGGAAGGGCTAAAGACCTCCTGTAAATGATGCTGGAAGCCAAACTGATCCAAACAATCTCTTATCAAGGGATAAGAAATAAAATATATTAAATATAAGATATAAAATGGCTGTTGCAGATTTGATCTACAAAAGAGAAAGCAAAGGTTAGAATTCTGCATTGATTAATGTCATTGTCTATACTGGGTGCTTAAACCCTTTTCTATAGTTTAGGTGGCAACCTGCAAACATTTTTCTATATGCAGAGTTACCCTAATACTAACATCATGATACCAGGAGTTTCAAGAGACACCTTCACTCCCTGTAGCAATATGCTTGGATTACTCCTAACCTATTCTGATCAGTATGTTCCTCTCTGGAGATGTTTTAAGGAGACCATTTGACATTCAGAAGAAAATTTAACTTCAGTCTCAAGATGAGTCAAGAAGAGGCAAGATGGAATGTGGAGGTCTCACTAGTTCTAACCATGGCATTGGTGTGAAATATCATATTTTACTGTATTTGACCATTTCCAGCAATTAGTGGTGAAACTGATTTCCAGATTAAGGGAAGACTCATATAATTCTTTTTTTGTTGTTTTAATTTACCAGACTCCATCTGCTTCTCCACTTCTCCACTGCAGAACATCCTAGCTCTGTAACAAATCCCTTTTTTGTGGATGGAATGGTGTGATAGCTGCTGCTACCTGTTTGTCTCTGTTTCCCACTCCCACTCTTTCCTCAGGCTGTCTAACTAGACAGATTGCCCTAGGTAGGAAACCTTCACAATTAAAACCAGAATCAAAGGCAGTGTGTTTCCACTTAATGTTTCAGCTTTGACTAAACATTCTGGTGCATTAAAGACGGTGGTTTAATAAAAATATGTGCTAATGGGTTGTGTGTTTCAATGGGTTCTCAGCTCCCACACCAGCTGTATCTGAGGCCCTATCCCATGGCTCCATCTGCTAACAGTGAAGCTAATGGTAAATCATGATATTCCTTCATCTGATTCCTACATAGGCAGTGTCAGTGGGTAGCAGTCATGGCCACTTTCCAGAGGATTACAGTGAGTGTATGGGGTGCTACTCTGCTTTTGCAAAAATCCTGCAAATTTCCAAAACCTTATAAAATCAGGGACTCGTAAACCAGCCTCCTTTTGAATGTTAACATGAATCTATTTTAGCTTTAAGGAAATCAGAAGTGATAAAAACTGGTTTTAGTTGCAGTGAGTGTTCTCTGAGGCCTTTCTCAAGGGGGGTTCAGCCATCCTCTCTGTATTGAGCTTCTGTGATTCCATGTACAGTTGAGGCATACTGTGGTTTTTCTCTCCCATGTGATCTTCTCCTCACAGAGGCCGTGGATGTTAAAGGGAAGTAAGGTGACAATCGGATCCCTTTGTGCACTTTGTGCACTTTGTATCTGTGTGTGAAGAAGAGGTGACCTGTGTGGTCACCTCTCAGCATCTCGAGGTAGATCAAGGGAAATGACTCATGCTCTCCTATGGCTTTTGTACCTGTTATGTGAAGCTGATCCACTTTAGACTCCAACAGCTTCTACCAAAACCACTTTTTAGTGCTCACTGCAGAGAGCTGTTTGCAGAGCTCGTCCAGCAAAATGCTGAACAAAATGGTTCAGATCATTGGCACTGTTTAGTATGGGGGAAAAGAGAGAAAGGAAAAGATAAAAAATGAGAAGTAATTTGATACAGTTTAGCCAACATGTAGATACTCCTCCTGGAATTGAACATTCAGGTATGATAGTATAAGAAATAAACAGTCTTCAAAATGAAATCTGCTTCTTATTACCAAGTAGGTCACATTTCCAACAACTCTTTCTCAATATGTAAATATAAGCAGTGATTGCTTTGAAAAATATACAATTATATATTCGAAAAAATGCATATTTTTTCCCAATGCAGCACAGTTAATTTTATCTGAAAATTAGTGATTACCATTTTGGTGTTAATTATGGAGTACTAAATACATCTTCAGTGTTAAAAGATAGACTCATCTCTATTGCATATACCCCTTGCGGAACTCACTCTTGGAATTAACAATGTTGCTTTGTGATTTTAGAGGCACAAAAAAATAGGAGATATCATTGGAAACAGAGGATTAATATATTGATTAGGACCTCTGCTTTTACTTAGGCCTGCACAAGGAACCTTAAATACCCTTACCTTACCCTAAGCACAGAATTTTTCACTTAGGTGCATGGATATTCTGTGAGTGTCCCTGAGAGATCCAGGTCTGGGGGCACCCTATATCACGGTATAAGCTGTTTTTATTCTGGATACACACACTTGCTTCTGTGCCTTTCTCTGTTTGCATGCCACATATATAACCCACACCTGGTAGGGCACCATGTAGGAAATAATATGTGGTCTGAAAGAGCATGAGTGGTTTCAGTAAAGCATTATATAGAGCAGAAAGCTTGCAAGTGAAAGAGTACAGCAATAATCTGAAAACAGATGAGTGTTATACAGAAAAAAACCACAAGTGGATACAACCTTTCCTTTCATGTGCAGCCCATCTCACTTCATCCTCCTGAAGGGATCTGTGAAATGTAGAAATGCTGACAACCCTTTCTCCTAGTGAGAGAGAGAAAAGTCTTACCTCCTGCTATGTGAATCCTGATACAATAATCCTATGAAGGCATTCTTCCACATACCTCATTCTAAAACATTTGGGCTCAGAAATTCACTGGAGATTGATCAGAGATGATGAGTTCAGCCTAGAAGTATTGGATATAAACACTTACTGAAGTGCTTTGCTAAGTTCCTATTGTGAGGTATGATCATGTGGGCTGGGGAGGCCAGCCTGGGGTCTTTAGGGGGAGCTGACTCAAATGTATGAATTATCCAACATTTTCATTAGTACCACTGGGGAGATTTGAATGTGGAATAATTTGCGAATGAAGAAGCAAGAGGGGGGCAAAATGCATACCCAAGGAACATTAGTATTCGACTCCAGAGCAACCTCTGTGTGAGCATATATGCACTCATTGCAATATTCTGAAAATAATTGCATACATATGTATGTTAGACCCACCCTCCAGTGGCATCAGTAGGTTTAACCTCAGTTTTCTGTTGCACTGCAAATTAAGGGAAAAGACTTTATTTTGAGAGTGTTGAACACATGGCTGCCATCCAACAACTTCAGCATGGCAACCTCCCAAGAAAGCGCTCCAAGGCAGCCTAATCAGGACAGAATTCCTGGCAAAGTACGTTTTGAGACAAGGCTCTCTCTCTTTTTCCAAAGTAGAGAATTCCTTTGATGGCAGGCACAGAGAGCATTTAAGAACATTCTCAGGTGCCTTTTTTGCAAACTGAAAAATCAAACTCAAAGTACTGGGGAGAAAAATTGCAGGAGTAATTTTAACACTTTTCCTGCTTTAGTTGGGCAGTGGAGAATGAGAAGCAGCCAGCTGATTTCACTTTAGTTCTCATTTTTTTACTTCTGTCAATAAGTACAAGCTCGTAACTGATTACAGAAGGTTTTAATGCTGCTCTGTAAACATGAATGGTGCCTTAAACTGTATCACAAATCTGAGTTAAATTCTCTCCTAAAGGGCCACTCGCTTCAGTTTCTACTAACACACATTCCAAAATGCTGGTTTGGGTTTTGTGTTGGGATTTTCCCTCCCCACACACAGTATGTTTTATTACTTCTGTACTGCTCTTCCTGCTTTGCACAGTCCAGGTCTGGCAAGTGGCTATACCCAGAGCTGTGGTTTGTGGCAAAAATGTGATGTGTTGGAAGCAAGATGGGAAAGACTCCACTAGCCAGCAATAATGTAAGATCCTTGGTGTGCCCACAGTGCCAACAGGCTGCACAGGATGGGTGTCCTGGGCTGTGGGAGCTACAGGAGCTGGCACAGCCCTACAGGTTTTTCACTGGGAGGTAACAAAAGCGGCCCTAAAACACATCCTCCATCAGCTCTGTGAGATGTGGTTTTGGGAGGAAGGTGTGGCTTCAGATCTGCTGACATCATGGAAATGCTTCACCTCCTTCTGACTTCACAGAAAGCCAAACAGATTAGACCTGCCAGAAATGTGACACTTGGGAAGTAAAAAACCTCAAGCCACTCTGGATTGAGAGCCCTCCCACAAAGCCCAACCTGATAAATGCAACTGAGGAACTTGAAAAACAACAAGGTGACATTTTGATATTAAAAGTTGAGTTTGGAAGATTAATGTAACTTCTCATTCCCTAGACTAATAAACCTGGTGATTTTTTTCCTAAAAAATTCCAAACACCTATTCTAAACAAGAGCATTTTCCTCCTACTTTCAGTACAGACAGCTAATTTTTTACAAGTGCACAAGTACATGATTGAAACACAAAAGCAGAACACACTAGTCACCCATATGTATCCATTCAATTACGAGAGATAAAAAGTAAATGAAAGTGTCAAGTATCTTACATTGGTAATACCTTTATCCTTTATTTATAGCATACATAAGATAGATAGGACTGCCTGCATTTTTTAAACAGAGAACACTTTTTTTAGACACTTGTTATTTTATTCTTGTTCTTCTGGATATCATGTGAAGCAAATAGAAAAATAATATTCCAAGTGAGGAATGTAATAAAACTTTTTACTACAACTATATTAAACACGTTATACTGTCATAGGCGAATCTGGATTCTTACATTTTGTACTTATTTTCTTTTTTTTAAAATAAAGTTCAGGCTGAACATGAGTGTTTTTTTAACTGCCAGATAGCCTAGAACATTAATTCTGCCATCCAATATTCCAAGGAAATAGCTTGTGTTTAAAAGTTGAAAGGGCCACAGGAAAAGCAAATATCACAAGAACTTGGCAGACAAAATGACCTGAGGCTGTTACTTCTAACACCCATTGGGCTGTTAGAAGTGACTGTTTGAAGTCCACCTTGGAAAGGAAGCAGAAGTGCATGCCCAGCCTTGAAACAGTGAGTAAGGGCTCATGCATATGAAGTATCAACAAGGTGATGCTGTGATGAGCTTGGAGTGACTGCCCAGAGCCCTGGTGGCAGACGATGTGCAGGAAGAACTGGAGACAACACAGACAACACCTACCAGGTGTTATCAGAGCATTTCCTGCAGTTCTGTAGTTGAACAGAGGTTGAGGCAGAGATAAATGAGCATAGCAGGCTGGCAATTAAGGGAACAAACCAAGCAGGAGCCAGGGAAAGGCACAGAGAGGGAGGCAAAGCTCTGCAGGCAAACCCACTGAGGGGAATAGGGAGAGGAAGTGATGAACAAAACACGTATTTCAGAAAGGGGGAAAAAAGGTCCTACTGCAGCAATTTTCTAAGGCACCAGGTGCTGCTCTATCTGCAGGTACATCTAGGCACATCTCTGAATCAACTGGGTAGTTTGGCTCATGTCCTTTCTTTCCTATGACTCCCACAGGTTTTGAACCCTACTGTTACAGACTTTCAGGCTGAAAAATTCGTGGTTAAGTTAGAAATCTGTAGTCATTAGAATAATGGGAGATCCCTAGAGAGAGCCAACACTGCTATGCAGAAAATTTATTAGCAGCAGGAACAGAGGCCTGTATCAGCACTTTACTGGTGGATAAATCAGTGGGTTTGCTAATGATGTTTCGGTTCTCTTGATTGAATTGGATTTGTAAGAGAAATGCAGCTGCAGACTGAATTGCTTTATATGACAAGAGAATAATGAATAGCCAATCCTGAACACCCAGGGTTTCTGTATATATGGGATAATTTAGCTTCCGTTCTTCTTGTTATTATTTTATATGCAAATGAACTTATCAATGCCTTTATATAATAGCTTCCTGGATCACATTTATTCTAGAGCTTTTGCCTGTTCGTTGCAAGAGAAATTTCTTTCCCTTGTTTTAGCCAGGGTTTAATACTAAATCCAGCTCCTGCTGGAGCCTGTGGGAGTTTTATTGTGTTATAGATATGACCCATCCAGAGGACATTGAAAGTGAACAGAAAATATTGAAACTGCCTGTGGTTATGAGGGTGCTAATATTTATTTGGAGATAGGGCCCATTACCTTATGCTACTATCTGCATGTTACATGTACTGAGTTTTGCATATTTGATGTTTACTTAACATGCATATCAGGTTCTTTTAACAATAGTGTTTCAGAGATGGTCTGGCTAAGTGCCCTCATCAGCCTCTTGCTAGGTTGTTCTCTGGGGTTCCAGCCAGTCACTCTTTATGTGTTTGAAGCTCTAAATAGGCTACTGCTCCCACTCTGAAGGATCAAGCCAAACTGAACCAATGCCTGCTGGAAAAGTAAAAAACGGGATGCCAGCTGGCCAAGAGGGCTGAAAAGAGAGAAAAAAGAGATAAAATCATTCTTACATCGAGAAACTGCCTTAGCAACCTCCTCATCTGCTGGATGGTAATAGATCACAGTTGCCTGGTTGGTCTTCCAAATGGCTGAGCTCCCAAGTTACAGGCACTCCTTACCCTTGGAGGTGCATTGACTGAGATGTACTGTTGAGACACATAAATTTAACAGATGGATTGTGCAGGCCAGGCACTGTATCCAGCTATTGTTTCTCCCACTAGGGGAAAGTCTTACAAAAGCTTTCCCTGGTGTTCAACAGGATTGTGGTGGTTCATTGCACTGCAGCTTTAGAAAGGTTTTGGGTGATTGGCTGCAGTGAAGAGAAACAAACTGGCAGTGACACAATTCCCACCATTTGCACAGCAGTGAGGAGATTTTCTTTTAGGTAGGAAAAGAGGAGAGAAAAAAAAATCTTCCCTTACCCACTGACAGGCCAGGGGCAATGCTGTGGGAAGGGTCTTGGTACTTTCTGCTTTCAGCATTTATGTGCCAGAGGCACTGACCAGAAAATCTGGTCATCTCCATTAGTCCTTCTCATGTGCTCTGCTGGCAAGTGAGTGTCCAGGCAGCACTTTTTGCCCTCCCTGTGCGAGGCAGACAGGAGTGCAGGAGCTGAGAGAGCATCACCAGGCTGCAGAACAGCCTGTGCTGGGGTGGAGAGACACTGTCAGGAAGGAGTCTTTGTGGAAAAGAACATGAGGGAGCAAGAAGAGAGGAGTACTGAAAAGAACTGAGGGAACGAGAAGCCCAGGAAACTGCTCAGTTGGATTCCTGGAGATACAAAGTGTCACGGACGTGGCCAGAAAAATGCGTCATAGTGATATTCATTTAATTCCAGGTAGTTTCATGAGGGTGGCAGTGGTGGGACAAGCAGTGTAAGTGTTTTTCCTACATTTAGGATACATTCAGATGGTGTTTCAGGCATTTAAAGCGCGGCTGCTAAGCCACTCAACATTTTAAAGGTTGCTTGGCTAAGAAATATATTTCAAAAAGCCTCAAATTTTAATGCTAGGAACCAGGAAATCAAAATAGCGTTGGAAAATCATGAAATGCAACACAGTTTTTGGATACATTTTCTTTACAATTATTATAATAATTTTGGGCACCCTACTAGAATGAAAAAAATCTGCATTGTACTTGAGAATCTGCTGAATGTTTTTAGCATTTTAACGGTTTTACATAAATTCAGACTTCAAAAGCCTGCTATGAAGGAACTTAAACTAGCAAAAGAAAATTGTTTAATTACTGTTTTTTAGCAAGGTATTTAAAAAATTCCAACAATATAAGCAGTTGGTATGCTTTATTCCAATAGGACATTCTATCTTCTTGGATTGAGGTGAACAATTCTGTCATGCTGACAGGGACTATCACACTGCAGGCTGTGCCTGGAATGACAGTTTCCAAAAGTGACACAAATCACTGGTGCTGCTAATTATTATCAATGCATTTACCACAAAAAAGCTTTAGCTCTAACCATGCCAGAGAAACAGATTTCATTTTGTTAGATTTGAAAATGCAAGTAGCACAGCTAGACTAAAAGAGCTATTGAAGGAAAGAGACAGTAAGGCAGCTCTTTTTCTGCTTTTAAACAAGATTTAACTGCTGTTGACAGAGAAAGTACAGGACATCTTTCTAAAGCAGGTCTGCATAGTAAAACACACTTAGGAAGGGCAAATAAGTAATCTTGTTAACAAGTTCTCTATAAAACACTTTTGCACTCTTGCACTACATGTTTATACTCTCACACTGGAGCTGTAGGTGACCTGCTAAAGAGGGATCTGCTCAACAGAAAAAGCAAAGGAGGGAAAATTTTGTCATTTTCTCTATTTTCTGTGGTGATAGAGTAGTTCTGGAGTAAGGATTTTCTATAGCACAACACAGCTGTTCTTTCTGACGTGTCCCTGAAAGAATTCACCATCTGGCATTGATGATATCACAGCCTGTTGCCATGGGACCATCATGTCATCACACATATCCCACACTCAGCATCCTTTCAGAGCAAGACAGTACAGCTGGCACGTCCAGCAGCCAGCAGAAAAAGGTGACAAGGACCACAGGGCCAGGATATAATGACAAAATCACCTGCCATGAGCATGCTCAGATACTTCTCTGAGGAGGTATCAAGGAAGGACTTCCTGTGTGCCCCAAACACCCAAGGCAGGGACACCAAAAGAGAACCACAAAGCAGCTGTGGCACTGCTGACACAACTCTGTTGCAGAGCAGTATCAATGAAAATGCCATGTTTTGCTCAACAAATACTTTATTGTCTCTAGTGCAGTGTGGTCTGGCATTACTGGAAATCCTAAATTCATCAATATACGTAGAGAAAATGGATAAAAGCAGTCAATACTACCACCTTCCCATTATGCAATCCATTATTCATCTGACTGCTCTTGGTCTGCAGTCCTTTTCAGATTTATATTCTGCAGTCATGTAAGAATTGTTATGTTTGGAGAAACGGACAAAACTTGTGTGTTTCAAGTGCACTGCAGCATAACTGGCTGAAGTTTTAGCTCAACGTCACCACTTTTCAGGAAAGGACAGCAGAAGGGGAGCCTTCAGCTGTTACTCAGCTACTTCATGGAATATGCTACAGACCAGAAACGTAGCCTTTGATGAGTTATTGCTTAAGTAAAAAACATACTTCAAACATTTCTTTCTGTTACAACAGAAAACTCCCTGCCTTCTCTTCACATAGAAGATATTACAGGATCTTAATTTTAAAAAAGCCCAAGATACATAATCTGTAACCATGTTTACATTTTTTGCAACTCTCTGACAAAGGACAACTTAAACTTGTGACATTCCTGCAATTTTATTACACTTTTCAAGTGAGAAGCATGCCCTGCAGTCTTACAAGCAGATGTGGAGGTGTCAGGAAATGGAATTTCCTGCTTAGTTTCTGAAATGTATGAGATGATTTTGTAGCTGGAGGTAGCAGAAACCATACGTGATGACTGAGATCTCTTTCTGTCCAGTGCAAAGGATGGGAGTACTATGTGAGTATCAAAATTCCTGAAATACAATGCAGAGACTTTTTCATGCTGGTTACTTGTACAAGCCTAGACCAAAAGGGTTTACTGAATCTCAGGCCAAATAACAAGTAAATGGGATTACATTAAACAGCTTAGTACTAGGTGCCTTCCAACTTGACTCCTTTTGACCTCAATGACAATAAACTTTGGTGGAGCTGAGTCACCACACAGGAGGGGTTGCTATAACTAGAAAAGAATGCATGAGATAGCTGAAAGCTGAATCTCAGGACTGGGATTTCAATCTTCATCTTCAGTGGAAGTGTGTGGAAAGATTCTAAACATCCCTATAAACAGATCAGAAATCTGGTTATCTTCCTATGCCAACACCCATGGCAGCTGTCTAGTGGACATGAATAAAACAGTATTTTTTACCTCTGCTCAGCTATCAGTAAGGTCTAGATTATGGACATCCAAAGACAGTGGTGTAATTTATTTTTAACAGCTCCTCATAGACTTCTGCCTCACTTCTTATTGAGTCAAGAAATTATTGCTTTTATTTAAAACAAACTCTAAAAGTTAAGGAGGACCACTTGTAACTCTATTTAGAAGAAATCCCCACCAATCCTCTCCTCTTTTCTCATTCCTTCCTCCCCACAAATATATGTCTTTGGTATGGCTGAAAACAACAGTCACAGGGATAGCAGTTATGTGTACTCTGGTTTTTCAAAAGGCTTTGCAGGCAAAAGATCTCAATGTAGTTTAGGGAACCAGCTGTGGTACTGGCATCATTAGGCTGAAAAGTATTTTCTTTTCAAAAACTATGTATGTTCACATTTACTCTGCTTGCTTGACTTCTTAGAAGAAAAGGATTAATGATTAAAGGGGAAAAAGTTTCTTCTGTGAGTGTGTAATGAAATCCATGCACAGAGAATCTCAATTACTCCCTGCAAGCTCAAGAGAAGCAATTCTTTCTCCACTTTCGGCCAAGCAAGACCACACCATTCCTGGCTTGTTGATATTAACAGTTGAGGCTGGTGCCTGTACCACCAATTCCAAAAAGTCCAAGCAATTCCTCTGCTATGAGAGCCAGGTCTCCAAGACAACACCCAAATGGCAATGTCATGGTCTGTCACCTACCCACCCTCAGCTCGTCTGCACGTGTCACTGTGTGCCAGCTCAGCAATCCCAGCTATGTGAGAATACAGGAAGAGGTATGAAGCCTTGAACACAGTCTGGCTATAACCACCCTTCAGAAGCAGCTGAGACTCCCTTACAGGCTGCTACTCTACCTAGAAAAGAGCCCATAAGAATTTATGTGCTTTGGACTATCCATATAGGAACACAGGAGACAACAGGTCAGACAGGGTAGACAGCTGACTGATTAGCACACAAACATGAAAAAAAAGATTTTTGTCACAGCATGAATGTATTATTTATCAAATAATACATTTTCCAGGAGCTTACACTTTTAAGAAACCAGAAGGAAAACAGAGTTGGGGTGTTTCCTTTTGACAGACTGTATTTCACATTTTGGGCAATAATCTTGGCCCCTCTCTAATTCTTTCAGCCAAAACGTTCAGCCCAGCATGCCAAAAATCACACTTAAAACTCAAAATTCAAGCAGCTGAGTCTGTGTCTTGCTTTTCTCAATTTCTACACCAAGAACTAGACTGCTATTAGTGCAACAAGAGATGAAGACACCAACATTTACAGCATATTTCATGTAATGAATGAGAAGCTTTTACTAAGAGAAAGACATGTGGTATATTTGTGATGTTTATCCTTGATAAAGGCTGTTACAGAAATTTAGGTTGCTTTTTATTAACGCTTTTTCCAAGTGTGAGACGTTCGCAGCCAGCCATTAATGAGACCCCTGTCAAAAAGGATGAATACTTACCCATAATGTTGATTGAGAAAATGATGCTCATCAAAAGGGTTGAATCTCTTCTCTGTACACACAGGCAGACTGAGCTGTCAGCTGCTGTATGGGGAAATAATTCTAAAAGAACAAGAGCCCTTGACAACGTCACCAATGCGTAAAAGTAAGCAATTTTTCTTTGAACAGGAAACAGATCATTGCTTCATTTCTATGTTACATTTATATCACACCGATTCTGAAAGGGTTTTTTTTCTCATTTCTTTTAAGAATACTTTTAGTAGAAAAGACCTATTACATTTTTCTCCTACCGTCAAAGCATCTTCAACCAATCACAAACTCTTCTCTTGAAAATAAGGCTGATTTGCATGTAACAAATGAGGAACCCAGTTTTTGAAATCCAGACTGATTGGATGACAACTTGTGACTTCAGTACCACCAGCAACTGAAGAATTCCCTTTGGGCAGGACTATACCAACAGTTGGCATAACTGAAAGCAAAAGTGCAACCTTCTGGAGAAGGAAGACTCAAGTCTGCAGCACTACAGCTGCATTCTAGTCAAGGAACATTGTATCTTTGGGCAAAAAAAGTGTACATGTTCCCATGACTGAGGACTGCAGCATAATACCTGTGCAAGAAAGGTGAATGTTACAGACAGCTGAAGTGGCATTTTTAAGTTCCTGCTGCATTTCCTCCATGATCACATGTTTTCATGTGAGATATTTATCAGAAATGTAAAATGACATGGGAGATAGAGTAAAAGAACTGCAACACAGAATTTTCAAGTTCTGCTGAATTTCCAGCAAAATGGGACATCTAGGGGTAGCTGGCCAGATGTCCCATTTTGCTGGCCCATCCCCTGAAATGAGATTATTTGGCAACTCTTAAGTCTGCAGGAGGGTATTCACTCCTTTCAGGAGTTAGTTCCTAGGGAATAATTTATCCAGTTCTCTCTCCTTCTAACCTCATAGCATATTTAAGCATATTAAACCCTCTTAAAAATACTTAAAAGAACCAAAGGCAAGGTAATTTCCTTTATATATTTCTTTTTATAAATTTATTTTACATTTTATGTGAAGTAGGAAAGGAAATCAATGTTTGTCTTATATGAGGTCTCTACAAATACTTTTTGAGACCAGAATTTCTGCTTCTGCTAGCAGAACCAGTTGGATGAAGAATCAGCCACAGCAAGAACTGGAACTTGTGTTGAAAAGTAAGGACAGCCTAGTCCTACCCTCCCCATTCTTCCTTTTTTTTCTGAACTCAACTGCACAGGGAAAACACCATCACCACAGTGGAAACATTTCAGACAGGAACAGAGAAATATATGCATGTTAATCTGTGACAGGGTTTTCCCCCAGTGGATACAGCAGCCCTCCCATTCATTTTGCACCACACCATACATGTGTGGTATTGCCTGACATGGCTGTGAAAGTCCTGTCAACACTCTTCGTGTTTCTCCATATGTTAAAATCACTCCTGCTCTAAGTTCAATCTTCCTTAAACAATACAGCAGCTAAAAGAAAGCTTTACCATCTAAGAATTGAAGTGTTCTCAGTATGGAAGTTTGTTTATATAAAAAAATAAAAGTAAATTACAAGGTGTTAAGAAGAAAATTTATTTGCTCAAAGGAAGGAATTCCAAACAAAACACTGAATTTTTGACAAAACCCACCAAAAACAAGAAACAAATGCAGGACTGTTAATAATCCTTTTCTCTCTCCTGTCTCACTGAAGTTTTTCAGATTAATCACATCTGAAATAAGTCTTAGAAACTGGAGGCTTTTTAATTTCAGTGTTCAATTTAACTTCATCTTGTCACATTTAAAGTGAAAGAGGATGAACTGACATGGAAATTCTGCTTTTAAAATACAGTAACTACTACTGAAAGCAAAGATACTATAAACTGCACTGCAGACTTGCTTTGCTGCAGCTGGCTGCTGCAGAGGGCACAGCAACTGTGGGGTGGATTACAAACTGTACATGTTACAGAGAAACTCTGGATACTCAATCAGCGTGAACTGAAGCTAAAATTTTAATTGTAACCTTCCTCTGTTGCCAGGAAGGCAGATGAGTATGTCACTATGAAACCAGCAGATGATTCCTTTGCTCTGGCATGGAAATGCTGCAATGTCACAAACTACTGCCCTTCAGTACACAATGATGTTTATCAGCAGAGCTTCACTGAGAGTCCTTTTAAGTGTCCAGGGTACCCTTTTCTAAGGAGTCACAGGTTTTGAGGGGCCAGTTTGGCCTCATACAAACCACCAGTGTGCCTCACTCCACTTAGTGTGGGGCAAGCACAACTGGCCCAAAGTAAAGAGTGACAGAAGCAGAACCAAATTAGCTAGTGCAGATGGATGAGCACACACAGAGGCACACCTCTGTGCAGATGGATCAGTGCACACCTACTTGCTTATGCTTAAATTTTGTGCATGTCCTATGCACTTGGCCATTGGAAAGCTCCACCTAAAACAGACATAGCCCACAGGGCTACCTGGCTTCCACAGCTCTGTATTCATCGGTCAGATATAGTCTATCACTCTAATAAGCCTTCTTCAAAGTTTCAAGCCTTCAAGCCCATTGCTGCTTTTTATTAGAATGGCAAAAATCACTGCAGGCACTGGTTCCAATAGTGCTGTGTCCTCTTAAGTTTCTCTTCTGCTAAACAGATCTCTAACAGACAGGACCACATCAGGCTTCTGCCCAATCCTTCCACCCCTTCATTAAAACATTCTTCTATATAATGCTGCTTTAGAGTCCAACTCCTGCCAGACAAGTATCAGTCTGGAAGAAAAACTTCCTGCTTTATTATAAACCTTTGAAAAAGAATTCCAATGTCTGGGCTATGGTAATTTGATAAGCTGTATCTTGGCCAGTGGGCTCCTGGTTCTCAAAAAAATCCAAGATTAGCAGACATAACACTTCAAGCTATGCTGCGTGAAACAAGATCCTAATACTACTATGTTAAATAAGACTAGAAAACGGGATCACTCAAATTCCCAAACAGGAAGAGCAGACAAATTTGTAAAGTCTTATTCTTCTCTGCATTGCTTTAAGTTTTTCCAGTTCACTGGGTATGGATGTTGTTATGTTTCTTGCACGCATGGTCAAGGCAAGCGGGTATCAAATGAGTGAATTTTAGACAGGTTTCACATTCCTGTCTCTCCTAGTACTATTTGACAACTGTATGTGGGTTGAATGGACTGTGAGCATCACTGACAGACACTGTAAAAGAAAAAAAGGCCAAAGTCCTTGCCAGACTCTCCCCCAAAACCAAAATTTGCAGTCTGTTCTTTCAGGAGCCCAACCTGAGGCACGTGACCCTACAGCACTGTGCCACATCAGAGCACAGCCCAGGTGCTCACAGCTTAAGGGGAATAATGGGCCAGTATTTGGGCTGCTTTTTGTCACAGTTTCTATCAAAGATAAGCTGCATGGCAGCCTCCATAGCCTGGATTTTGGCAGCTTCAGCACCATACAGTTTCTTCATTTCTGCCCTGCGCCTCTCCCCAGGTCTTTCTGTGGGCGGCTCCACGGAACGCTCCACCCGCCTGTGCAGGTCTTGATCAGCCTCCACGTATGGGTCCTCAGCTTCCAGCTGCTGCTGCCTCCCTAGACAAATAAAACATAAGAGATGTAAATTACTGGGCTTTCAACCAATCATGCTTTATTTTAACTTTAAAAAAAATTATATATTCATATTTTTGCTGGGTCTAAAAGGAAAAAAATCCACATGTTCTAGGGTGCAGCTGCACTCATTTTGCATAAAGAGAAATTCCTACTAAATATCATGATAAAGCCAAGCTGGAATAAATGGGGAGAAATGAAGAAGATCCTGGAACTCCTCTGTATTAGCACTAAGTAAAAATCAATATTGCTCCATTTCTCCCCAAAATACACATGCTCTGAAAAAAGCTCAAACAACAAAACAGCAAAAACCCAAAACACTATCCCCCTCCCCCTCCCAAGAAACAGAAACAACCCAACCAAAAAATCCCAAACCACTCCCCATACGGAATAAATCCAAACAAAAAGGAGAGTTGCTTCCAAAATAATGACTTAGCAGCTGAGAAAGGAAACAATGCACAGGACAATGCAACTTTAGCTGAATGATAGCCAAGAGAAAATGTAATCAGTTACTACTCTGTGAAAATGAACAAATGGGTCTGTCATGTCTCCCATTAAGTGCATTCAATGAAACACAGCTGTAAGTATCGTGTTTAGATGAACTGTCCAAACTCAGCCATTTCTCAAGAACTGCAAAGTTCAAAGCTGGCAGCCTTACTCTATTGCTTTGAAAACAAACAAAACAGCACCAATGTAAAGGCATGCATCAGGTCTTCTAAAGAGGATTTAAAGCAATTCAAGAGGTGAAACATTTGGACCAATCTGTCAACAAAAGCTCTGTGGTAAGCCTGACTGGAAACAAGAACTTGCTTGTGCGTGTCCAAATTTACCTCCACTTCCTGGGTACTGCTCTGATGAAAGAAACAATTCTGTGTGCAGTTAAAACATCGAAGTGCTACACAAAACTCCCCTCTTAGAGGGACATTTCTACAAGAGGGAGAAAATCACCCAGCAGCTGAACTCCTCAATAACAAACGACTGTCCCAAAACCATATAACAGACACAGTTCACTACTAATGACAGCAGTCGGGTTTTTTTAAACATCAAAAAGGACACAGTGTCCACAGGTCAGAATGCACTGGTCACACACAAGAAGACATCCTTCTCAGCGTTTGGTGCCATGTACTTTTTTTCCTTCTTTCACCCTAAGGCAGAGATTTAGCTTCCACATCACACATGACATCTGCAAACCCTAACCCAAAGTTAAATATCCTGACATTTCTGTGTCAAACATCTGCAGTTTATTTTTATACTGTAAAGTACTGTACCGAGCAGCCAACTGACTGTCAGCCTTCCTAAAGGAATTATCCCCTGTACAGCATTCACATAAAACAGATATTTTAAACTATATGGTCAGAAACTTCAATTTTGGGACCTGTTTATCTGACAGACACAGAAAAGCTTTTGAATTTGTCATTTGAAACACCACTTATGTTGGTTGATGAAGGGCTTGAGGAGTATTAGCAATCTATTCCAGAAAGCCATTTCTGTGATTCTGCTTTAAGGGCACACCCCTGAATTCGGCTGCACTGCCAGAATTCACAAGGAAATATACATTAGAGTCCATATGTGTTTTTGGAAGAGTCAGATTTATTTGGTGTTGGGCCATTTTAACCAGAAGGTCTGAATTAAAGAAACTAACATGGCCTACAGAGGGCTCAGCACTTCGAGGACAAGGTATAGCACCCAGGCTATACCTTGTACCCTACTGAAGCCAACTTCCTGGGACACCACGCTGCCCACAACTACATAATAGGCTTTTAAGCACACACTTCATGCAAATTACACTGAATAGTCTTAGACAGATAAAACCAAACAAGACTACGCTGGCAAACCAATGTCTCCCACTGTAGATTACACAGCAAAACTGGCAAGGCAGTGAATTGGACCCAGATTTGTTAACTCTCTTGGGACACGTGATAATTCCTTGTACTTCTGTATTGCCCATGGAAATTTTTTATTCTTTAGTTCCATAGCTGCACGTTAGAGACAGCTGCTTCCTTGCTTGTTTGCTGTAGAATGCTCTATGATAGCTCACTGCACACACTGATCCTCAAGAAAAAAAATTTTCTCTGGAGATGCGTAATGAATTCTTCTGTTTGGAAATTAAATGGATCTCTAGCAGAAGCTTCATGATGGATGAGTGGATTACAGTTTAGTGTGCATCAATCTCCATTTCTCAACACAGAGGAGTTCATAAATCTGTACATCCTAATTATAACAATCAAAATAATAATACCAATTTCAATTCCATTCTCAGAATCACCTGATATATGGAGTGTTTTATTTTACACTAATCAGATATACTGCCTGTAACTTTCCAACTTGACTTCTGCTATTCCATAGCTCCTGGATAAAAAAGAAATCCCAGAGTGATTGTATTACAGAGTTTTAGACACATAAATCAGGTCTGGAATCCAGGCAGAAGCTCAGGACAGAAATGTGCTATAGGGACCCTCAGTTTTTTGCACCAAAGGCTGAATTTCAGTACAGAACACGACAGCTGTTGCTGGTAATGCCACTGCAGCTGTGTGGAATACCTTGCAGTTTCAAATCAGTTATCTGTGCAGAGATACAACTGTAACAAACTCCACAGTCATAGACAGAATCACAGAATGGCTTGGGCTAGAAGGGACCTTAAAGATTATCTTATTCCAACCCCCCTGTCACAGGAATGGACAGTGTCCACCAGACCAAGTTGCTCAGAGCCCCATCCAGCCTGGCCTTGAACACTGCCAGGGATGGGACATCCACAGCTTCTCTGGGCAACCTGTTCCAGTGTTTCACCACCCTCACAGCAGGCAGCATTATTTGCTTTTACAGACTATCAAGGAAAGAAGTAATGAAACTAAATGGGCATGTAAACTACTGCTTTTCCATAACCAGTATTTCCAGCCAAAAATAGACATAAGGAATAGATAACGGAGAAAGTATTGTCCTGTTGAGATGCACACTAAACTTGCTTTGGCGGGGCAAGGGTTGGGAAGCAGAAGTGCTGTAATTTCCAGCAGTCTGGGTTCTGAGTTCCATTACCTCAGAATTAAGTTTAAAAACTATACAAAGCAGTATAACCTGAGCTAAATGCACAACTACTTCTCCATCAAAAAGCTGACAACTAGAATTTGACAATGCAAATACGAACAAAATTATAAACTGTCTATAACCCCAAGCCTATGGAGACAACCAGAATTTCTCTGAAGCAAGCAACACACACTCATCCATGAAGCAGATAGCACTCTTTATCAAAACACTAATTTTCAGCCTGCAGCAATGAAGTCCCCAGCTCACTCTCAGATCAGTTTCACATTCCAAATTCTCAAGTCATTGGGCTGCCAAGTTACAAATGTAAACCAAGTAATTTTTACACAATTCTAAGTAGTTCCTCCTTCCACTTCACACGGACTAAATTAAATATATTTTCTTTTACAGCAATTATCTTCAACTACTGGCAAGCTTCCCCCAGTCAAGGAACAGTATTTTTCAAATGTTCTCAAGGCAGGCAGGCAGCTGCAGTGGTGGTTGGTTCCCCCACAAAGGAAAAGCTGACATTTTCCCAGTTGGTCAGCTCTATTTCTTTTCAAAGATGCTCCTTCTCTCTCTTGAAGCTCTTTTCAAAATTAACTTATTCCTACAAAGTCCAGCTCTGCTGGGAAGTCATCATTACCTGGCCAAAACCAGCTGGGGCATCTTTTTCCAAACACAGTAAATAGAATTCTTTAACCATGAAGAAAAGAAGCTCCAGATGTGTCATGAATCCAGTGTCCTGGGTAACCCAAAAGGTTATTGTATTCCATATCTATCTGTGCCCAAAATGGGAAGCGTCTCTTTAAGACCCTGGGTCTGGAAATGGAACCGCAGGGCCAGCAGGTGCCAGTCTTTTTGAAGTCGGGGTTGTGCACACAGAGCTCTCTCTTGCCTGTGGCTCTTGCTCTTTGCCTTTCATTCTTGCTGGCAGAGAGCTGAGCCAGCACCGGTGGAGGCTCCCCTCTGGTTTTCTTTTGGGGTTTTTTTTACGAGGCAGGAGGGTGTTCAGCCATGTCTAGGAGAGCAGGGCTCCATCACACATAACAGTGACTTGGGAAGACAAAGGTCATCACTCCAATGTCCCCACCTTCCTTCTTCTTCCCCCCCCTTTATATACTGTGCATGATGTCAGATGGTCTGGAATATCCCTTTGTTAAGTTGGCATCACCTGCCCTAGCTGTCTCCCCTCCCAGTCTCCCAGGCATCAGCAAGGTCCTCACCAGTGTGGCAGTAGGAAAAGCAGAAAAGGCCTTGGCTCTGTGCGAGCAGCAGCAAACAGGCCCTGCTCAGCAGTAACAAAAACATTTCTATATTCTCAACCCTGTTTTGAGTGCAGTCGAAACACTGCCCCATACCAGTCACTGTTAAGGAAATAAACTCTACCCCAGCCAAAACCAGCTCATCTACCTAACTCAGGCCACATTCCTGGGCCATCATTAGTAATTCTAGGCCTTATGAAAGAAAGTTTTGGATTACTGTTTCTCCCTTCACCACTTTTCCCACTTTTTATGGGTGACTTTTAATCTGGTGTGTACTAGCTGAAAAGAAAAGCGAACAAATACATACAATTACCTCCATGCTCAGGACTGCCAAAACCAGGAGAGAGTAACTAGTGAATTAGCCATTCACTGCATTTGGGCCTTCATATGCACATAAATGACCTCTTACTTACTTTCAGCAAGACTATGACCTAAGATGTAAGCTATTTTCCCCAGAGGTCCTTAAAAACTCAGATGCCTTGTTTCTCTTATTTTATAAAAGGGAAAATGTCACACACTTTTTGTAAGTTTGATCCACTTTACATTTTTTTCTTTGTAATATCCTTTGAGAAGCTTAAGTAGTAATAAAAAAAAATTCCTGTCCGGAATTTATCCTCTTCTTATTAAAAGAAAAAAAAAAAAAAAAAAACCAAAAACAAACCAAGGAAAAGAAACAGCTTCAAAACCAAAACCCAAATAAGTTCCCTTATTTAGAAAGAAGTCTCCATGGAGAGACTTTGCAAAATTAAAAGAAGATAGAAGTAGGCAGGGTAATTATCTATGTCACATTTTTAATGAAAGATTCATACCCAGCATTGTGTGGTTTCTTGTACCATTTTTAGCTCTCGGTATTTATACATCCAACCCTCAGCTCACTGCAGCCAGTGATGATATTCTATCTGACAACATTTCTCATACAGATATCCTTCCCCACAGGTCTGTAGGTGCCCACACTCAGCAGCCTGCCATGTGCTGCCCCACACAATGGTAGGTATGGTAAAACACCAAGGGCTTGCTCCTCCCAAGTGTTAAAGGCCATTACTGACTATCAGTTGCTTGCTAAGTTAGCACATTATTTTTCAAGGAAATATTGTACTTTCTCCAGTATTGATGTGCTTTTAATTTTCCATGATTTCAGACTGTGTGTTCACATATTTGTCTGCTTATTTCAAACGATGAATTATTTTCTGTTACTGCTGCGTGTACACTTTGTGAACTTTTTCCTCTTAAATGCTACCTGAGCTGATTTTGAGCAGCCCACACTAACAGTTAAAACCACTATCCATTTCTACTGATTAAAAACTCCTAGTTCTCTCTTTGAATGCCACTTCCCACGAGCCTATCTGCTGTGTTAAGTGTTCTGCCCACACAGGCTTCTCCATGCAAAATGCCAGCTTCTTCATCTTCCCAGAAAAGCTAAATACTTTCACCATAAACCTACATAAGAGGTTTTTTTTTATGTGATAGGATCAGACCATTTTACTGTGCCCATACTCAGCATAATATGGGGAAAATCAAAATCTTTGCCTCGAGGAATTCCACCAAAAGAGGGATTTAAATAATGATTTGTACACAAGATATTCAAGGAGTTTAATTTCTGCAGAGCTCTGGATTTCCACGGGGCTGGAATCTCAAGTAGTACTCTTTATCAAGTGCAAAGTTTTGCAGAACAAGTTTCCATCAGTAGGAGTCTACAAGATACAAACAACTGCGACTTACCCCCACATCTGTAAAGATAAAATATTCTTGGTTCCTAAAAACAGCGTGGTCTTGCTTGCTGGGAGGTTACTATGGAACAGTAAGTAACTTACAGAAATTGTGGAAATATACTGAAAAAAAATGATGATTTTATAGCAGAAGGAACAGCCTTGCTCTAGCTGTAAATTGGCTTGGGGAAAATAGACTTCTTTTAAAACTTCTTAAATTTAAAACTCTGTGCTTCAGAAGATATGACAAAGGGATTCCCCGTAATACCACGCAACTTTCCCCTTCCCATTTTTAACAGAAGTCTGATCTACAAGGACAGCTAGGCCCTATTTTACTATGCAAGCAGTCTCATCCATACAGAAAAATCAAATGCTGTAGCTGACTAGAAAACACTCACTGGGAATAAAAATTACTTTTGGTGGGAGTAATTGCCTGCAATGTTAAGCTTTCACCAGTCATGACAATCATGAAAGAGAACTACCAAAAATCCTGAGGATATTAAAACCCCAAATATCTAACTGACAAAATTTCCATCTGCTAGTTGAGGAGAGAATGAGTTAAAAGAAATGGACTATTTCATCACAAGTATCTACAAGCAATGCAATATTCTCAAGAAAAAGGAAAACGTTCCCTTGCAGGCTTTGAAGTAAGAGCAGATGTGATTCCTTGGCAAGCTTGTGGCAGCCTGAAACCATGGTTCCATGGACATTTTTCCTTCCTCAGCTACAAAACCAGCTTATGTAATTTCTGCTCTCCTTCCTTAGTTGCATGCTCCAGCTCTCAGGCCCCTCATGGATGATGCTACAATTGTCTAAGGGGCAACACAAAGAATCCTACAAAAAACAAACAACTCCCCCAAACAAACAAAGCCTCAACACATTCTATTTAGTTCTAGTACAGTTCAGTGCCCTGGAAACACAAGAGCAGGAGCAAATGTCTGGGAAAAAGAATTACTTAGTCTGGCTTTGGCACCAAGATGTGTTTACTGAAGCACAGCCCAACTGAAACCTATTGCTAAGAGCAGGAAATAATCTCAGGTAAGAGAGTGCACTCCCTCAGACACAGTTGCAACAGGCTGTCTAAACAGACAGCAAACAGATTTTGCACATCTGATGTACTCCAATACCTTCTCTTTCACTGTAATCCAATTTTTCTACACAGTTTGAAGAGGACAGCTCTGTAGAAACAGGGAAAAACTACTTACCAAGACAGCAAGTGGATAAAAAACTATCTTTGTAATAAAAATGAATAGAAACCAAGGAATTAAGATTAGAACTAAGGTGTTCCACTTTCAGGTTTGTACTTAATGGTATGTGTCACTCTCAAGTTAATTAACCACATGCCTCACTGTAAATAATCTACAAAATCAATCTAACCCTTTAAAGAATTAATTATCTCACATTATTTTGTTATTTGGGTTAAGCAACTGGCACAAAGTTATACAGCTAACTGGAGAATAAAGAAGTCGATTTCTATTTTAAAAATAGGATTAAAAACCAAGGATTGTTCTGTAGTCTCCAAAACAAACTGCCAAGGATCCTACACAGAAACAATATAAGCCTTTGTGTCCATGTTTACAGTAGCACTAGGCTACACTGGTTACTGCCCAGCTAAACATCAAATCACCTTTCTTTTATTTTCTTCTTTTACCTTCCACAATGAAACCCCTAAAAAGGAGTATTTTTAGCCCAACCAGAAAACGCACTGAAACAATTAAACCCCATGAAAATGAAACAATCAGCTAGTTAATGGAACTTCAAGAGAAAGCCTGCTCTAGAGATTCGATTGCTCTAAATGTAATTCATAATCAGGGATTTGTTGATGAAGGCTAGAAAACACAGAGGTGAGCCTGGTACAATCAGGGGTGTGTAACACCCCAGAGGCACCAAGGTGTTTGTGCCCTGGTGCCATCTGACAGAATTAAACTGATAGGAAGTTGCTGAACAACCACTGCTAAGAAATTAGAACAGGATCAGGCACTGGCAGCTGCCTCTAGTAAGGATCAAGTCTACTTCAATAAGATTAAATACAGACCAGCTGACTCTGCATTCCCATCCCCCAAAACAACTCCAATCTGTCACTGATGGCAACAATGCTGACACCAAACAAAGACAACATTGCTAGAGTAAACAGAAGGGTTACTTAAATCTATATATAACTATGCCTTCACATACATTTATGGCACAGTCTGAGGAGACTGAACAAGGAAAAGTTAAAATTTAAAAGTGCTACTTTAAAAGCAAACCAGAACACTGAAGAAACATGAGTTTCACAACAGTTTTTTATGTGTGCCCTGAATAGAAATTAAACACATGCACTTGGAAGAACATGTTTCCCAATGCACTGAGCCACTAGGCAGCTAAATAATACTGAGTTTGGTGCTTTCAGGAAAAAAAGAAAGGAAGTAGTCTGTGTCAGTCTTCTAGATCAAACTCACATATTTGAACTTCACACTGAAATTTCTTTCTTGACTCCAGACATACTACAGTGCTGAATTCAAGCTTGGTTTACTGCTTGATATGAGAAAGCTACTTTACCAAGAATACTTGAAAAACCTTTTTTTGGAGAGCAACCTGCAGCCATGTTGCTGATTTTCTGGGAGGAAGTATAGTCAGGCTATGAACTGACCTTTCAGTTAACTGGCAGGTCCAAATATCAGTATTCAGTATGATATGCAGAATTAAATAACAAGGTCTAATCCAGAGAAAATTAATTTCAGCAAGTAAATACGCATTTTTTCCATGCTGCTAGTAAACTATGTGTGCTGCCTGACCAAGCATTTGGAAGGAGACATCTGGAAAAAGGGTCAAACTAAAGGAATTGGTGAAATATACCACAATTTTTGGAAGGAAGGGTTGAAGGATAACTTTGGAAATGTAAGTTTACCTCTGACCTTTTGAAATTCTCATTGCTCACTTTCGCACTCTAGTAAATTAAATGAAATAAACTTGAACCCATGAGGGTAACTACTATGCCCAGTATCAAAAACACAACAAAAAACATTGGGGACACACGCCAGAAGAAACCTGCAGATGTGCATCTATTGTACCTTCCACAAAATGGGAATATGTTTGACTTCAAAAGTAGTTCCAGGATTTGGTGCTGAAGCACAAATCTGAGCATTCTTTTTTAAGACAGACAGCTGGCATCCCACTTGTCAGAAAGTTAAGTTGTACTTATTAGCATTTGGGAGCTGCCTGTCTCCTCTCTGTTGCTTCAACGGGATAATTCATACACAAAGTATTTCAGTGACTTGATGAAGACTTTACACAGAGAGCCACCAGACTAAAAGCCCATCTAGTCTGACAGCCTGCTCATGCCAGAGGTCAGTACCTAATGCCAAGGGAAGGATGCAAAAGCAGAGAATACGAATCTCTGCATGTCACCAGCATCACCTAGTGAGAAATGGAGAGATCAGAAAAATGCAGATGCTTCTCCAAAGCCAGCCAGCTGCTCTGCGATCTACCACCTCAACACCTCCTCCATCAGCACGTTGCACATGATGCAATCTTCACAGTCTGGACACTTCTACATTTACCAGTGGCAAAAAATCTCAAGGCAATGACAAATGATGAATTTCAGAGTGATTCTGCCAACACTCTGTTCAGCGATCACATCAGAAACTGCAGACCTAGAAATCAAGGTATTCTGCAAGGATTGTACAAAGTGAGAACAGCAGCATTAGCTTCAGCATTTGAACAACCACAGAAAAGTTGAGGCCCAGCACACTCTTCGGAGACCTACATTCCTTGGCAAAGTTTCTACGATTTCTGTGAATACAGAATTGACTTTTAGAGTAACAATCACTTGAGAAGCTACAAATGAAATTAAACCCAGGAGATTCTTATCCAGCTAAATGTGAACAATACCACTCAATGGTGTAACACCCATGTTATTTATTTCAGTAAAAATATTCATTTAATATTTCATTTTTTTACTTTACCTCCATGGTTTCAGTGTACTAGAGCAGTGATCTGACAAATTCAGACATGTGTCCTTGAAAATATTGTGGGAAATTCTGATAGTCCCATAAACAGATTTGGGTACTTTGGAGGCCAGCAACAATTGTAACACTGATGAACAGCTGGACTGCTCTGTACTGGGTACTTCATAGGGTTACAGCACAAGTGTTTCTCACTATGTTGCCATATCAACCTTCTCCATTTCCCTGAGCAACAGGGAAGTGCTATCACCCCTGTACTAGAGGTCTAAATAAACAGAAAATGGACACAAATTCCTAGAGCAGGAGGTGTTCTGGATTCCTTGGAATGAGCTTCACAGCAGATGACATCACACGGTGGCATAGATGCTCAACCCTGTCACTAGAAAAGACAAGAAGGACAATGTTCCCTTGTATCTCTAGGGTTTAAGATGCATCATCCTTTGTGTGTAAATGACTAACTTTTTCCTTCCTGGAAGGCATATGTGGAAGACAAAGACTGTTATTTGGGATATTTGTTCCTGAATTCTACCTATGTTGAAAGCTTTTGTGGATCTAGTCACAACTGGCACACCCAAGGCTGTGACTCAAGTTTGTACAGGCCACCCAAGTCTGAGATGGGTGGCCTAACAAACTCTGCCTGCCTCTCTCACTTGATTTTTAGCATCCAAGGAAATGAGTTTTGAAAAGACCCAGGCCGATGGAAGTCTCTGAACTGTCAGTTTCTGCCACGCCAGCACCCACACTTCCCTAATAACAAAGGATGTAAACTCCATCTGGATGCTTCTGATAAAACTGAGGCACAGTGAGAGATGCTGAAAAGCAAATGGTGCCTCTGCAGTCTTGGCATTAACAACACCCCATTAAAATCAGCCAGGGTAAATTACTTGTCTCCAAGCAAATCTGTCTGTATAGGGGATTTGCTTTTTAACAGAGAGACCTAAAATGTGTTACACTCGAGGTATTTTGCTGCCATGCTCTGTTGCAGTTTCTGAGCAGATATTGTACATTATGAGTGTAGAAAGAAGACATCATCATTACATCAATTTCTACCTTGCTCTCTGGCATTTGCTTTCCACTATGACTCCAGTGCTGAACACCCTGAAACTTTAAACATTCTTTCTGCAACAAGAGCTCCCCCAGTAGATATCAAAATAGGTTGTCTTAGAAAACACTTTGTAGTCTGCAATGTCACTGTCCACTAACAAGGTTGAAAGTGTAACAGATGAATTCAAATTTATCAGCAGAGAACTGAGACACAGCTCTTTCCTAAGATCACTTAGAGATCCAGAAATGCTGCATGTGGCACCCAGATGGAACTAGTAATCAAGGAATTTTAGGGAAAAGTGAATAAACTGTGAAGACAGACTGCCCAAGCTGAGTGATTAGCACAGAGATGGTTTTATACAACTTTTCCCTAGAGTTGTGTCTGTCAGCATGGTCTCACCTGCTCTTTTCCACAGCAGCTGCAGCTGCTTTAACAGCCTTCCCTGCAAGGACAAAGAAAGAAGAGGAGACTAGAGGAGCCACTCAAGAGCAGCTGCAGATGCTAATGGAATAACAAAGCAGGCAAACCTGCCTTCAAAAAATTACCAGCACCAGTTCTGAGCGTAAGTGGTGTCTGCATCTTCCTAGACCAAACTGTTCCCACATGAAGCAATCTTCCATAACAGCATTCTGAAAGGATTTTTTGCTCTTACAGCAAGACTGGGGAAGGATTCCTTGTTGCACATGTGGCTGCAGCCCTGGGGCCCACCTGTTAGTTCTTTGCCAAAACTTTGCAGAGCCCAAGTATGTCCCAGCAATACTTCAATCCTTGGAAACCTCATGGACAGAAAACAGGCGCTGACAAACTGTACGATGTAAAAATGAAGTACCACACGTATTTTCTTTGTAAAGAGAACGTTCCAGTGGCTGATCCATCAGAGCAAGCTACTGACCGGTTTCCATGGGATCCTTCTGCAACCAACAACTACCAAAAAACAGGTTTTAAATGGATCTCAGATGGTGAGGGACAGAGCAGCTGAGAGGAGCAATGACCTGTCTCTCCTGTTTTTATTCCTGTATCCTCAAGACAAGTCTAGTCGGAAGGGATTTTACCGCATTACTGATTTACCGGGGCAGCAGCAATACCAGACTTCTCTTACTGAGTCACGAATAACTTAGGGATAATAGCTTCCTGGGAAAAAGAGTAGCTCAAATTCTGTATTTATTCAGCAAAGATGTTGTCAACAAGATGCATTTTTGTCACAGGGATGAGATCTAAGTTAACTGTTAAGCAAAAGGTCTATAAAGAACACTTAGATCATATTGTTCATTATTCTAGCACTTGAGGCTTTTGCTTTCTTCCTGCTGAGGTCCTCAAAATCCCTTATGAAGATGAATAAACTGAACCTCTCAACAAGCCCCCTAGTGCATGTTCTGTCTCACTACAGTAAGAGGAACACATCAGGCAGACAAATAAAGGATAACAACTTCAAACACAGGTTTTTGAAGTTTAATACATATGTTCATATTAAGACAGCATTCTTCATTTCCATCAAATGTAAGAGGATGTAGAGGTGTTCAACATCTTGGCATTCCTCTTAAAGCAACATCTACACTACAGTTACAATGAACCACATGAGCTTCTTTTCCCACACTTCCAGCTATAAACCTGCTGTAACTCAAATACCAGTACTCCACAGCATGCTTAGAAAAAACTAAGACCAGTACAGCCACTGGCAGACAGGGAACTGGCATTCCAGGTGCCAGCTCCACCCAGCTGTCCAGGCTGCACCTATGGGAGCCTGCTCCACAGAAGCCCCAGATGCCACCTAGGAGCCGAAGCCTGTGGCATCCCTTAGCAGAAAACAAGAAGCCAGGCCTTGCTCTTGTGTACTTTCAGGGGTTGCCAACACTGTCAAACAGGCTCAGCCTGAGGCACATACAAATAAGACTTTATATATAATTTCCAGGTACATTATTAACTCCTCTGCAACTCTCCAGAGCACACAGATCAGCTTCCTCAGTACCCTGAGCTTTCCAATGCTTTTTCTGCTTCCTGCAGCAGCAAGCCATAGGTTCACAGAGCAAAGATACACATTCTCCTAAGCTAAAATTTTGTCTCTAGCACAGGATCCAAAGACATTTTCTTGACAATATTTTAAAAATCGATACGCTGTGTATAAAGATAACCTTGTCTGTCATGAAACAGATGTAAAACTGTGCCCAACTCTTGCTCTCCAGATTCTCTAATTTTGCAAGTAGAGATTAGTTTTCAGTATTAAAGCAGTGAAAATTGTGGCACTTTTCCTTGTTTCTGTAGTAAGGAGGCACTGTCTCAATTGTTGGCTTCCAGTACTGAATAACACAGCCTCTATGCTGGACACAGTGTGTGCACTTGAGCATATTCTGCTGCTACACAACAAAAGGTTCCATCATCAGGATCAGAGATGTGGTACAAAAAGAATAATTTTCACGTTTTTTCTTCAGTTCACAAAATAACATGTTTCAAAAGCATCTCTCAAGCACGCACACATTGCAGAGAGCGCTCTTATTTCACAGGCGTTTCTCAGAAGCTTCAGCACCTACAGACTGTGGCTAAAGTTCATGCCAAACAAGGCTTTTTGCTTTGTCAAAAAGTTTGCCAACAAAGGCTGTTAAAGGCAGGCAAGTTGGGCAGATAAGTTCACCATCCACACTGCTTGGACAGTTTAGGGTAGGGAAGAAGAAAGAAAAAGAAACGGTAGGGAGTCTGTAGTTCCAAGAATTCGAGCTACAGTCTTATAAAGTAAAAGGTAGATAAAAAACAGGGAAAAGCATTTGCCAAAAATGAAGGAAAGAAGGAAAACATGGTGACAAAAACCCTGAATCAAAGTCTATTTTCCAAGAGGCATGCCGGCCTTAAATAAAACCAAAACCTTTGTGGATCTGGTACGATTCAAACAAGTCACAAAACATGGAAAATTCCATTACTTCCTCTTCACAGAAGAGGCAGTGGCAACTATCATCTTTCAGAGAAAAAGAAACCTGAGGGGAAAAGCCTACAGATTGCAGTTTTGAAACAAACATCTTCATTCACCATTTCCGTTCATTTCTAAAAAAAATATTTTCCATCTAGCATAAAAAATTTAAGTTGAGACATTATTTTTGGGAAAAGCTGGAGGCTATGTGTGGGCAATACAAACAGAGGCTTTGATGGAAAAAACTAGTCAGAGCATTAACAAATGACAGACTATTATCCTTCAGTAATGAACTGACATGATGGTACTTTCCCTTGCTTTTCTTTGTTTTTAAATAAAAGATCCTGTCTGTGTCCTGTTTACTACAGAATGGTTCTCAATGCACTTGCAATGCTGTACTCACTCAATTATAGCAGTGATTTTCTCTTTTATGCAAAAAGAAACAAAGAAAAATTGTATAAGGACAAACTACACATTTCAAAGGCTAAATTTAAAAGTGTAATAAATATGTGCAATTAGACAATTTACAGAACTGTTAGGGATGTGAATCTTCCTGTCTTGATTTTTGCCCTTTTAATTCTTGCCAAGGTAAAAAGGCAACTTACTGCATTCTGTCCTTTACATCTAGGATGCCTGGAGAATCTGCTACCATACCTAGGTCTGACAGGTATGGTAACCCAGGAAAACAACTTCATGTTTTTCAACTGCCAGAGGGAAAACATAAATGCAACCATAAACATTCCCAAGACGCAGAGTATATTTGGATCACCAGCTACATGAAGAACCAGAACAACAGACTAGCCTGACAAGAAAACCCTCTAAAAAAGGGTATCACTATATAATTATGATTGCATATGAAGAAACAAATGAAGAGGAATTAAAACTGTCTGTAAGGGTTTTAACCAAATGCACCATTTATCTAAACTATGAGATAAGTTTGTAGTGTATTAGTATGTCTGAGTTCACATAGCCTCAGCAAAACTTTGCTCATAATTACTTCTGGGCATTCCAGGAACGTGTAATTGACTACAACACATGATACAAATAAAAAAACTAGTAAGAAATTTATGTGACTTCAAAGACAAAAAAAAGATTGTTTTAAAAGAGCTTGGTTGTGAACTGTATCACTGCAGAAGTGTCAAACCATGCAGCAAGTTTGCCAGTTTCAGAGCCCTTACTTTGCAAGTCACCGAATCACTGCAAATGCCCACTGAGAAAACAAAACCAAAAATCCTACAGAAGTTAAAAATCTGCTTGTTCTTCAAGTTTGTGGCAGCTACCAAGAAATGAAATAAATCTTAAGTTTTCTTCTTTGGCTAATATGACACATCTTTCTTATCTGTAGTTTTGCTCTTTGCAATTAGCATTAAGGCTTGTACGTCACCATCTAGGCTCAAATGCCTTTCACAAAGCCACAGAATCATAGAATCACTGAGGTTGAGTCACCTCATTCCCACCTAGATCTCAGGCCTATTTAAGTATTTCACAGTTAAAGTTTGCAAGACCTTATCTTCTGATGTCTGTGACCATTTACATCCAGCAAGCTCTAGATCAAGCATTATAAGTTTAGAGTCTGACATCAGCTAGGATTCCTTTTAATCCATTTGATTATCCTTGACATGCCGATGAGACATCTGTGGATCAGCTGTGGGAACCAGCTGTATCTCACATGAAAAATCAAGACTCACTACACGTGTCCAAAATAGATGCATTAATGCTGTGTAGTATTTCCTAACTTTGGACAGGTAGAAAAACACCAAACTAATAATACTTGCCCCATTGATGCTCTTTTCCCTTGTAACTCATTAAGTTGCCCATAAGTGTGTATCTAACTCTTGCAAACTCTGCTTTTAGAAGAGCAAGCTGTGTGTCTTCTCCCAGGTGAATATCAAGGTGCAGGGGTCAGGGGCTGTGAATTCCACCCCTTACTGATGAAGGGAGCCCCTTCCTGATGCCAGAGGAAGGAAACATGAGACACAGTCTTCCCCTCAATGTTCCCTAGTGACTGACTTTTACTTCAACTGAACATCAAGGTTCCTATAGGTGTTCCACTGTGGTACACCCCAACAATCTCGCTCCCTCTTGCCTTGCCCTTACAAATGTCTCTTTCAGAAGTGGAGGTGTAAATTTCAGATATTACTGAGGTTCATGCTACCCAAGTTTCTCTACAAATCTGCTCCTAAGGACATGCAGTTTGGGATTAAAAGGAAAAGCCATTAAAGAGAAAATACTCAAGTAACTGAGAGTTTCTTTTGCAGATGCATTATCTCAATATTCTCAAGCATCAATACAGAATGACAACTGTCAAACACAGTATGAAATATATAATATGATATAGCATCATTATGGATCACAGCTTAATGAACCTCTAAATTTAATTTTGTTCATAAACAGCAATCAGGAAAATTAATAAAACTACCTCTTAAAGCAGAGTACTACTGCCTTCAACACGGTCTCCATACCAGCTCATTTGCACACCATCAGAGAAACAATGGTTTTCCCCTCCTTCTGCTGCTTATGTTTCTTCTTTTGAGAAACTTTAACAGAATAAAGAATTTCTTCTATTTTCCTTTCCCCTCACTATGCAAGAAAAAATTACTTCCTAATAAGATCATATTGTGTTTTTAATTACTTACAAAATTAGCATTTAGAAATCACCATTAACCCTGGATTTCTATATCACTTTTAAATTTAATTTAAGTCAAGTACTTGTTTACTTTTTCATGCTTTGAGGAATTACAGATGCTTACTTAGCACTATCCTCACTTTATCAGGGAAGCTACTAAAGAAACTGAGGCATGCAGTAGTGAAAGACCAGAGCCTGCTTGAATTAGCATGAACATCTGAAATAGTGCCACTGAAGCACATGGAGTTACACTCACCCAGAACTGGGTTACTACACAGTGCAGAGCAGAGACCAAATCATTCCAAAAGGCTCCAAGTACTGCTGTAGTGGAAGGAACAAAAGTAAAATCTGTATTCTGAGTCACAAACCTCTTTCCAATTCATCTGCTCATCATAAAGAATAAAATAATATTTTTAGCAAGAGCAGCCAGTGAGGGGTCAGGAAGAGACTAAATAGCTACACCAAGGTCATACAGGATATTTGCAACACAGAACATCTCTAGGACCTGATTTCCCAATTTCCAGGATAACACCTTTAATCACTCACATATCTTTAAAGATCACTAATTATAATAGTCAAAATAAATCCAAAGAAAATGTTCTGCATTCCAAGAAACAGCCCAGTGTCTTAAAGCACCATGTACCTCATCAAAGGAACATTTCAACAGAGAACACCAAGCTGATTCTGCAAAAGCACGATGAGAAAGGGATTCATGTCAGGCACTACCACAGAGCTCCTTAACTCACCTTCCACTGCTAACTAGATAACTCTGCATTACACTGATGAGAAGTGTGAAGTTAAGCTGAGTTGTTTCAGCTCAGCTTCTGATATCTGCTGATCAAAGAACTTAAACCACTTCTTCGTTCCCTTCCAATCATTGCCTTTATTATATGTTTTTAGAACACTTTCAGAGAAGCAGAGAAAGTGCTTTTAAACATTCATTATGCATATTTTCTAGTGGAGTTATGTGAGAAAAGTTATTTTTATCATTCTGCTTTCTTAAAACAGATAAATTTTTCTGCAACATCTGTATATGAGTAAAGCGTCAATAAAGTACAGAATAATCCCTTACTCTTCTAAGGATTTCACAGAAACAAAGATGAGCAACACCTCTGAGGATCAACACCTGAGAAAAAAATCTTAAGACTCTGGCTTACGCTCCCTACCAAAGGACTTGGGTCCAGATCAATATACACAAAGAGAAACTTGTGGTACAGTTAAGTACAGAATGAAGAGGAAGCATGGGGAGAAGAAAAGGGTAATGAAATTTTACAGTCAGGTTAGCCAAAGAATAAAAAACAAAATGGCTGCTCCATGTTCTAAAATACATTGAGGCTTACTTTAGGGTTCAGTGATGTATTCAAGCATTTCCTGTGGGTTCCCCCTTCTGATATATAGCACATTAACTAGATTTAACTATCCATTAAAATTCTGGAGCTTTTTTCCTCAGCAGTGAAAATTCATACTGTCTTCTGGACAAAAGTGTTACTCTCCTCTTTGCAGTCACAATTTTTTCTCTCACCAAAAACTTTCAAACATTTTCTGAAACTTATTTCTAATGAGTGGTACTTGAGTGCAACTATCAGTTCTGCCTATTTCAGTCAGCTGGCTTGCTCACTTGCAGTGCCTTTTTCTGTGAATTCTTATAAAACCTGTAAATATTGAAGCCATCCAGCACTTAGTGTTATGGCCACCAAATCCCACCAAATACAGAAGATGCACGGACTTACGCAGCTCTTCTCGGTGCCTCTCTGTCTCCGCAAAAAACTGGCGAAGCTCCTCTGTGATCTCCATGTTACTCAAGTCATATTCTACCTCCCCTTCAGACTCGGAGTCTTCCTCCATTTCAGCATCCTCTTCCATTTCGGAGTCCTCATCAGCATCCTCCCTCTCCTGGTAGGCACCCGTGTACTGCTGAGCACCCACACGATACGGAACTCTGACATCTGGTCTATAGCTGGAAGAATACTTTTGGGTATGTGGGAGACCATTCCCATCCCAATCTGAGTAGCGGCTGCTTGGAGAGGCTGCACTGGGATGCCAAGGATGCCACGGCACGCGGTAAAAGGACTCCATGGCTTTCCTGTAGGCTTTCTGGTGCCTGCGCATCCAGCGCATGGCTAAGTCGTAGTGCCTCCAGTACCTCGCGTACACCTTCTGGGAGTACCACGGCTCGGTGTCCTCCTGTGGCCAAAACACACGGGGAGAGGGAAAGAACACAAAGAAATCAACCACACACCACAGCACTAATGCTCCCCCCACAAAAAGAAGGTATAAAGAGAGAAAGGAAGAGCAATTGAGGGGAGCAACTAAATGCAACCACAATGCTGCCTTTTAATCTTTAGTCATCCTTTAGCTGTGACAAAACATGGAGATTTGAAAAACAACATGTATGAGCAGAGTGCACTTGCACCACACCTCATTACTCCTACAAGAGACTCTTTTGGCATCAACACAACTATCACTGAAGAACTAGGAACAGAGAAGTTGTAGTGTCCAGAAGGTATTTTCCAAGTGTTCATACTACTACAGTGGGAATAATTTCTTTTTAGGAAATATGCTGTGTGGATATAATCCACAATTCCTTAGACACTCACGTGAGTTGTAAGAACTAAATAATTCCAAGGTGTAGATATTACAACCTATACCTGATTTCCAAATCCACAGACAGAAAACACAAGAGATTAAAATTCCTCTGCACTGAACAAATGCATTCAATTTTATCCAGTAAGATATTTCCTCCAGTAATGTATTTCCTCCATCTGCCTGCCAAAGTTTCTCAGAAAAGGTCAAACAGCAATTCAGACGAGTTCATATATCCACCATGGCCACAATCAAAAACAAGACTGTATTTAGCCAAATGCAAGCTGCCAGTAAATCTCCCTTTTGTATCCATCACCAACCAAAACATGAAAAGACGCAATAAAGTGCCACTAATGAAGTACAGAGAAAAAGAGTTCTATAGAAAGAAACATAGTGTAACACACCTTCTCCTGTCTTCCAGCTAATCTTAGTTTTCCTTAAAGAAGTTTAGTGCTGTTCAGATTTCACCTGCAGCTACAAAGCCCCACAGTCCCTGCAGCCTTAAGCTCCCTTCATACAAGCCATTTCATCTCCCCCCTCATCCTACTCTCAGAAAGCAGGATAATAGAGGATCTTTAAAAAAACAGCCATAAAGGAGACTAGAGACCAGGACAAGTAAACTAAATAGCAAATATTTTCTCCCTTTCTCTCACGTCTTAATTTCCAGAGAAAATATTTTATCTGGAGTAAAACAGAATGCCTCTCTATTTTAAATAGGAATACTTTAATTAAGCCACGTTCTGGCAAACACTCGAAACAACGGCAAAACTAGCTGATGTTTTCAGAGATGAATGTGAAATTTACAGTCCTTTATTAAAGTGGTTTCTTTCCTTTATTTTTTTCTCTTAAGGACACACAGGACAAAAATCTTTAAGTCTGTTTTCTTGATCTGCACTGGCACTGTTTAGTCCCCCTAAAAGAATGATTCTGTGGGGTAAAGAAGTTCCAAGGCAAAACAGAAAAATCAAACCTAAAAAATACTTTCCATTTAACACTATCCAGAGAGGTTCATTTAGTTTACTTACATTTGTTTTAACTTTCCGGTTCTCAGACAATAAAGCAAATGCTAGTGAGTTTGGAATAGTAATTGCAACTCTCATGCTGCCCTTCTTTCTGGAAAATTGAGCCCATTATTCTACAAGAGATCAATGCTGTATCTTTTTAAGGTCATTGCTAAGTGCTCTCATGAACAAAATATCTTCAGCTAACAGAGTACATAAAGCAAACCACGACAAACTTGCATTCCTTAAAGTATTCCTGATTAAAAACTGCAGCCTATTTGTGAAGGGCTGTGTAGCTTAGCTATGTGATTTAAAAGTGCAGGCAACTTATCTTTCCTGAAAAGAAAGAATTAATGGAGATGAAACTTCACTGCAATTCTCCTCTTGGTCTAACACTGCACTGCTACAGGATCATGCATTTGGAATTCCCAAAATGCATCATTCCCAAGATGAGTGGGTAGAAGGAAAGCATCTGCTTTCCATATGGAATTTCTTCATCCTTAATCATCCAACTACCAAACAGCTAGGATGAACAATGTTTTATTTACTGTTTCCCTTTGCTTAAGAATGTCATACTGACTCCTCATCCTTCAGCAGACAGATGAGAATGTCCTATTATCAAATCTGATACATTAACAAGTAACTTTTAAAACATTTTGACTATTTTTTCCTTAAATATTAAAATACTTTAAAATCCAGTTTTAAAAGACCATGAAGCTCAACAAAAGCAGGTATCTCCTACATTCTATGTATCTACAAAAAAGACAATACATTCTTTTAAAGCTCAAAAATTATCTTCAGTTCTTATAAAATGTTTCTAAAAAGGAACTTGATGACTTTACTGAAAGCTGTGGAATCAAGTTGGTTGATTTGTCTGGCTGACTAGCTCCAGTTGTTAATTTAGGGGAAAGGAAGACAAAAAGCCAGTTCATGCAGACAGAACTGTGATGCTGGTGCTTATCCAACTACTTTTTGTGAGGGTTTTTTTGTTGAAAGTGACCCTTGAAAACCACTATTACATTTCAATTTTAAAAATACATCTGTTAAAAAAGAAATTACAGACAAGTTTTACATTTGGGTGGAAAAGGGAAAGGAACACTTTCAGTCTCACTTAATTCTGCATCTGTGCTTTTTCAGCTGTGGAATAAATGGAAATAAGAGATTTCCTCAAGGAAACAAAAGCTATAAATCTAAGGCAAATGATCAGAGTCCTCTGTTATTCTCCTGTTACTTCTCTAGAGTATTCCCAGGAGTAGACAAATCATGGTTGTAAACTGAATTCTATTTTTAAAGCAATTTAGTGACATTTACATCTAATTTTTACATGTCTGCACTCACAGTTCAATAAAAGTGTTTATATACATTTTATATATAAAATGTGACTAAGCTATCCCATAGAAACTCACAAAGACCTCTTACCATCTCTTGTGGAGTTTGTTCTGGTGATGATCAAGGTGAACTAGAAAAGGAAAGAGTAGCTTTTTAATTCATAAAAATATACTGTGTATACATAAAAAATACATATGTATATATTTTATATACATAAAAATGTATTAAGGTGGTCACAGGCACTAAATGTATTTTTTGTTATATTTGAGTACTATGACCTACAGCTGTTAAGCATCCCTTAAGTTGAAGTCTCTTACTGAGAGATTTTGATTAGCAGCAGTAAAAATCCCATTCCTCCTTAAAATTCCCCACTACAGTTAGAAAGTTAAAAGGGAGCCTTCTACAAAATGCAGCCTGAAATGCTGGAGCTGAACATTTCTCCCATTGCTCTTCTCTTTCTTCATGCCTCCCCAACCCTTATTCTCCTAATTAATGCCAAACAAAAACCATAAACTAAAAGGAAACAAATTGTTCTCACTTTTTTAGCTGTGTCTGCACAGGAACTTGTATAAAATAAGCAATTGCCATAAAATCATTAAACTCATCCTGGTTCCACTCATGCAGTTAGGTTTCTGTTTAACCTGTGGTGCACTTTTGACCACATACAGTCCTTCTTTCTCTTTGCTTCTCTTTTTTTTCCCCCCTCCAGCATCTGATTCTGCCTCCCATGGAGAAAACATAGGTCAGTTCAAGTTCCAACCATACTTTTTAAATGTGAGTAAAAGGCGTAAGGAAGAGGGGCAACTGGACAGGAAAAAAAATAATAAAGGAAAAACAGTTTTGGGGGTAGAAGGGGAGAACAAGAGCTGTATAACCACCAAGCAGGATTTATAATTACCAACATTTCCAGGGTGCATATTCCACCAGTACATATCACTAAGAAATATTCTTAATCTTCTCTTATTTGACAATTATTTTATTACATTAATAGGTTAGCTGCTTCATTCACATATTTCTCCTGACATTCTCACACTCAGCCTGAACTTTATTTTAGGTGCCAGTGAAAAGTAACAGAAATAGAGTACACTAAACTACCTATTGCTACTCTTAAGATATGGTCAAATGCTATTCCCAGAAACACTGGAATATAGCCAAGACAACACTTAAAACTGTTGTAGATTTATACCAGGATAAAGGCAGAGTTTTTCAAAATGGATATGAATACAGTACAGTTGTGTTCTGCCTCATATTTAACAGTACTGATTAAAAAGCAACTTTTTGTCACTTAAGCCATACTGCATGAAAGGAGAATGGAAGGGTCAAACGAAATGCAAATCATGCAGCAAACACAAAAGCAAATGACTGTTCTTTCCAAAGCCCAAACTTACTTCACTAAACTAAACTCAAAGCCATGAATCCCTGGAAACACCATAACCCCCTGTCTGCAAGAAGCTCCACATACAGGAGCAGTCCCATTGCAGTTCACGGAACAACTGATGCCAGCAAAAGGCTGCAGATTCAGGCATTAGGCAACTAAAGCATGTGAGTCACTGGATTCTCTCCTGCCTGCTTGGAAGAAGAAGGAAACCCAGCACTGAGATCACTCCAAAACACTGCAGTGACTTGTAACACTCAAAACCCATGCATACACAGAAGATTGCTGTGCCATCCCTCTTTGTGCATTTCAAACATCTCATTTCCAACCACTGTCTTCTTCAAAACTTTCATCTCTGCTCTCATGATGTACACATTTACTTTTTGTCTCTTTCCCATATATAGCTTTCCCAGATACATCTGGATACTGTCAAGGTTGCCATAACATTTTTTTCTCATAGTTAAAAAACCTAAGCCCATGAAAGTGAATTCTTTCATTTTCCACTTCAGAAAAGTAGGTGTGTTTAATTTTTATGTTCACTCTAATTCCAACATGACAAAAATTTCTTTGAAAGAGCTTCAGAGTAAACAGAAATCAGGATTGATCTCAATGTAAATAAATTTTTAAAGCAGTAATTGGTAAAGTCTGATACTTTATTATTAACACACATCATGAATTTATGTTTTCTGAAAGGAGGGGAAAAACCCTGGAAAAACCATCCAACTGTATTAGTTTACCAAGGATGAAAAACCTGTTTTGCCAAACACAGAAACTTCAATTATTTTCATAAACTATTTATGAAACATTAGACTACAAATATAAAGCAGAGCACAAAAATGCTGCAAACTAATCAAAATAATGCACTAAATCAAAAAATGGGTTTATTTTCAGCTGAATTACTCTTCCAAAATAAACTAAATAAAATATGAAACATGACAAGCAGCAGAAAAAGAAATGTAATAGTTCTACTTTTACAATTTACACTTTAAAAAATGAAATATGGAACCAACTGAACACATGAAACTGATGAGCAAATGTACAATTTAAAATGGGAAAGAGATTTGTTTGCTTATACTGATCATTAATGATGGGAATTTCTTCCTATTTCCTTTTCCCAGTTTTAAAATACTTCTCCACTGATAATGAACCAGGGAAGTACCCCATTTCATCAAAACATGTCTGTCCCCCTTACCAGCTTGAGACAGGTGAGCATTAGAGAAAATAAGTAAATCTGATCAAAGCAATGACAGCATTTAATTCCCTTGCAGTCAACAGAAATTGAGACAATGTCTGTCATACCTCAGACACAATCTCACTGCACTGGGATTTATAACTTGGTAAGTAAATCCCATTCTGGGACTAGTGGTGTGTTGGATACAGCGTGGCCACACGGAGGAAACAGTGACAACTCCAAGGCCAGTGCAGGATCAGTGAGGGTTCCACTATTCACAATATCCATTGACACAAGATTAACTAACCTGTTGCATGATATTATGGTGAAAACATCATATGTTATTAAAGGAAGGTGGAATTTCAGTAAATTCCACAGGTTTCAACAAAACACATTTATACAAAGCTTTCATGAAAAAGCCAACTGCATTTGAATTGGAAATGTCCCTAACAACAGGCTGCTGACCAGTCCCTCTGCCCACTGCTGCTAGTCCCTGCTGTGAAAAGTGTCTTCAGTCAGGCCAGAGCAACCCTAACTCAGTATCCCGTTTCTGGCAATGGTTAGTAGGAGATACTCAGTAAAATGTGAAACTAACATATTCATAAAGGAATTACTTTTCCAAGTACATTTCTCCTGATTTCAGGAAGTGGTAGTTCAGACACTTTTTTTTTTTTTCACCTCCAAACTGCTTTTGGCATTTAAAGCCAAAACCCCCATGATTAACAGGTGTTTCCAATAAATCCCCTGGCAGTATGTTTCACAGTTTAAGGGATTAAACATAATTGTGTGCTGTATATTTTGAACTCACCTCAGTATATACTAGTTAAAAAAAAGTGAATGTAACAACATCAATAGTGTGCATCCTCCCATGAACACTATTTCAATTTATACTCCTGATGCTTACTCTGATGCAGAACTACCATCAGAAGAGGGAAATGTCTGAAAAGTGGTCTGACATTCTGTGCTTCAGATTAACGCTGTGCATTGCTGTGACGTTAACTTTAATACCAAAGTGCCCTAGTTACAATCACACAGAAACACAACCCTGTGACTGCTGGGACAGTTGGCAGCAAAAGTCCTTTCTCTTCAAAAGAAGGGGTAAAAATTCCCATCACTATACACTGCATTCTGGTTTGCAAATGTTTGTCAATACAAGACTTGTCCAGCACTCGGGATACAGTAACAGCTGCTTCTCATCCCGACAGGAATGCTATGAAGACCCACCTACCACTATGATGTTCACATTAATGTCCTTAAAACAGCAGCAACTCCTGTAAATGGAAAGCAAACAAATTAGCATCATGCAAAATAACGTTCTCAAACTTTAGCATATGTGTTACAGATCTTTTGGCCCTATCAGAAGCTGAGGCAGTGTAATGTACTGTGGCTCCCCAAAAGAGGGTCTTTATTCTCTGAGCTCCAGGACATAAACCCAAAAGCTATTTCGGCCAAAAATCAGAGGGAAGAAATAAAGTGCTAAACGATTATCAGTAGCTCAGTTCGCTTATGTTTCATAGATATCTGGTCCATTTCGTCATAAACAAGGAACAGGATGGAACTTCTCCAGTCCAGCACTTTTGAAGGCGTTAGTAATTTCCTGGTCTCACAGATGTCGTGCCCAGACTCCGGCAAGCGACTGAAAGCCTCGCAGAAGCGAGGAGCAGCTCCTGCCTCTGCGAACAGGGCACACGATTATATCCAAAGGCTGGCGTGAGCACAGGCCTTGTGCCCCGGCTGCCCCCGCCCCAGCGCACAGAGCGCCGCTCTGGCCCGAGCTCGCTCACGGCCGCCTCGGGCCCCGGGCCGATGAATGGCAGACAAACGGCAAAGCCCCGTGCCGGTACCACAACCACCGCGTGGTGCCACAATCACCGCCCTTGGCCCCGCCAGGCGCCCTGGCTCCCACGTCTCCCTCCTGAGCCCTTCGCCTTCCCGCTCCCGCCGCCGTTTCGCCCTGGCTGCCACCGCCCTCAGCCCGGTCCCCTCCCCGGGCGGGAGGCCGCAGCCTGCGCGGGGGCACCGCCGTCCCCGCACCCACCCGGGCAGCCTGGGGCTCCGGCGGGCACGGAGAGCCGTGCAGAGCCGCCTCCAGTGCTCCCTCGCTCCGTTCCGGCGAGGCCGAGCGCGGCTTCCCCCGCCGCTTCCGCCCGGCGCTCCCCGGGCCCGCGGCGCCATCTCGTGGTGTTGTGGGGAGGCGCGGCCGGGGCCCCGCTCCCCACAGCCGCCACACGGAGCTGCCGGCCCCTCACGGGGACAGCGCTGTGAGCTCACAGAATCACAGGGTCAGTTAGTTTGGGAAAGACGTGCTTCATCATCGAGTTCAACCTCTGACCGAACACCAACTCGTCGACTAAACCATGGCACTGAGTGCCACGTCCAGTCTTTCCTTAACCAGCTCCCTGGGCAGTTTTTTCCAATGTCTAATCACCCTTTCTGTGAAAAACTTCTTCCTAATGTGCAACCTAAACCTCCCCTGGCACATTAACTTATCTCTTCATTACATTATCTCACATTAACATTATCTCTTCTGGTCCTGTCACTTGCTATCCGGGAAAAGAGACCAAGAAGAGACCTCACTACAGCCTCCTTTCAGGCATCTGTAGGGTAAGGTAAAGTCTCCACTGAGCCTCCTTTTCTCCAGGCTAAACACATCCAGCTCCCTCAGCCGCTCCTCACAGCCCTTGTGCTCCAGACCCTTCACCAGCTTCACTGCCCTTCTCTGGCAAGTTCTGAGTTCCTGCTGTCCCACCTGACCCCTGGCTGCCACCTCCAGTCCCAGGGCATGCACAGCGCTCGCCAAGCTGACACCAAAACATGCATGTGCTGCAGGGGTGGTGGTGTGGCACTGCCATATTTTACGCTCTGATTATTATTTTTTTCCATAGTTAATATCTTAATTTTCTGTTCATGTTCTGCACTGAGGCAGTACTTTCACGGGACTGCAAATGGGCAGCCCCTTGGGGACCTGTCACAGCTGGCAGAGCAGGGATTGCATTTGCCCCTGTGTAGCATTTTACACTCTGTATTAAATTTGCCAGCTATTACGTGGTGCCGTAATGTTGTTGTGTGGTTCTTCATGGTCAATAAACCGCTCAGCTGTACCATACTGAATATCCTCAACAGACCATGCCACCCCGTTGTCTGTGCCTTTCTCCGGACAACTCACGGATGGGCTGTAACACACAAGCATGGCTCGTGCTCCTGATCCTGGCAAGAAGGGCTCCCCTAAGGCTTCTCTCCACTAAGGCTATTTCTCTTCTCTAATTTCTGTGCTTTTAATTAATACTTCCGGCACAAGAAATCCACCCATTATTCCTGTTTTTCAGCTTACCTGGTGTGCTTACTGCTCTAGCTGCTTGCCTGCTTAAAATTTCAGCAGATCATATTGAGGCAACTTCCCTTTGTTACCTGCTTTAATTAAAAAAGCCCATTGTGAAACAAAATTTCATATTGAATCTCATTCATAGAGCAGATTACTACATTTATTTCCCATATATCTACTAAAGCTATTTTTAAAAATAATTGCTACTAATTGCCTGGTATGGGAATCACATTTAATAGTTCACAAGATCTTCTTTAAAAGTGGTAGGATGTAAATATATTTTCAGCATATGAAGAGCACTAAGTCACCACTTCTAAAATGCTAGTGGCTTCTCCATGATCTGTGTATTCTTTTCTTCCAGCTACCTTGTCACTGTGTAGTTTTCTCTGGAAGTCAGGCCTCTGTGCAGAGCTGAGAAGTCTAGATACTGCAGTGGATTTTAAGTGTGATCTCGTCCAGCCCCTGCATTCCAAGTGTTTTGTCATTTCCCTGTGTATGGCCAAAAAACTCTTGGAGAGCCTCTATCTCCAAGAAAGAAGTGTTTTATACAATTACCAGCCTGCTTTGCCTGATGGGCACCCAATGCACTCAGGGACTCTTCCAGCTTTTCTTGCTCTGATCTGTGTATTGCTAGAGGCAGATTTGGGTTGCTTTATGCTCACACAGTGGTATCTGCTCTTACACATGGCGCACTGATGGCAGGAGGCTGTGGACAGTGGCATATTGAGGTTATCTTGGAGAGTCAGTAGGTTAAAAAGGAATCAGGTGAATCATAAATGGAGTATCTATTACACATCAAGAACACTTCTCAAGAAGTCCTGGTGCACTAAGAAAGAGCTGGTCTATGCTTGCCCTGTTCATTCCTGAGGACACTGACATAGGCCACTCTCAGAAAAAGTAGTGATAGACTGTGCAGATCTTTAGTTGGAGTAAATTATGTTGATAGGTGATTATGTTACATATATATTAAAATCAAGGCACGCTTTATTGCTGAACTGCTGCACTTTGTATAAGAGAAAGGCATCAGGGTAACCTGCACAAAGGTATGGCATATCTGTGGTTTTGTTAAACTTATCAGTCTCAGGCAAAGACTTCAAGTAATGTCTTACTGTTACTGCTGTTGGTGCATTTGAAAATGTAATCAGTATTGTAATGTTTTGTAGTTTTGCAATATTTCAGTTTGAAATACTACTTTTTTGGGTAGTGTTACTTATGAAATGTACATTCTTCTGGTTCACTGCTTCTTGCTTATTTCTTTCTATCTGCCTTACTTATGCATATTCGCACTTGCATAGTTATTGTCTGGAGGCACAGAAGAAGTTATATTATGGGATCTACAGAAATATCAGAAATATCTACATTAAATAAACCTCTGATTATATACATTTTTTAAAGCAGTGACATCAGTACTTCTTGTCTGCCGAAAACCAATTTCTTCCTCTGTGTTTCACCTGATCACTTTCCTTGGATCACTTCTGAATCCTTCACTTCACAAGATATCTGCTGCTATATGAGCTGTGTTTTCCTTGGAAGACTACGTAGATATTTAATGAGTTTAAAATCTATCTTATCAGAGGAGAAGGAGCACCCTGGCAAGGTTTGCTTTTAAAGGAAGCCCCCTTACATGGTCCCTCCCACAACCCAACAGTAGAGAAGGTGTCACATTAATTTTTGATTGGTAAATACATTTTTCCTTCACCTATGAAACATAAAAAAATATAAACTGAGTCTAGAATAAAGTTAATATCCCTGCAATTTCTTTCTCAAAACTAATGATTTGGTGATGAAAGCATAGCTCCTATTGATTCCAGCATGAGATCTCTCACAGGCTGAGTGCCAGAAGCATCACAGGGGAGCCTCGGTTTTATTGATCAGTTTTGTCAATGGTGTCCCATAATGCAGCACGTCCCTCTTGAACTACTTTCTTCCATGACTGTGTTCCTTGCAGCTTTCAGTGTTGCTCCAATAGGCTAAAAATAAGGACACTCTTTGCTGGGAAATGCTTCCTGGCAAGAAAACAAAATGCTGGACGAGACTACCTATTAGAGTACGGAAATTTCTTCATAAGAAACAGCATTTGTGCTTGTAAAGTCTTAGAGAACATTTGTCGACTACTCAGATTCATTAATTAGCCAATTCATTTCATTAACTTATTCTTTAAGAAGCTATGAGTTTAATGACCGGAGGTTTGTAAAAAAAAAAAAAAAGATGTAGAAAGTTTAAATCTGCAGCACACTTACATAAGCTGAAAAAGCGTTCTGGGCATCAGATCTGAAGGGGAGGTAGTTCCCAGCACACAGTGGCAATGACTGGAAGTTGGAAAGTAAGCACTAACCTAGTTTTCTTGTTTCACTGTTCAAGGATCATACATCTGTTGCACCCAGGTGTGTGTTTCTGCACAACTTGTGCAAATTTGTATGCAGACCATTACTTTGCAAAGATTGTATTATTGAAGTGAGTTAGATGTAATTCAAAATGTCACATTTAGAACTGCAAATTATCCAAGGTGTTGCAATTATTGACTCCACTTGTTCTTTACTAAGACAAAATCATATTCTACATTATTTGTAGCAGATTTTCAATCATTATATAAATTATTTGTTTAGAGTAAAACAAATCCTTCTTAGGCCTAGCTCCTGTATAATGTGAATCTACAATTCATGAAATTTACAGGAAAAGATACCTTTTTTGGGGGGTGGGGGCGGGGGAAGCTGTGTGGTTGTGTTTGTGTGTGGGAAACTACATGTGAGACTTCTCTTACCTCTGGCTTTCTGAAGGACAGGCTACCAGAGGCAGAACTGGGGAGAGGTAAAATATCTTTAAGACAATCTTACTGCCAAACATATGAAGTGGAGCTAGACTTCTAGACCAAATGCCAATGCTTTTATCCAGAGTTAGATGTAGCTCATATCTCTCTTCTGTAGCTCCTATGGCCTCACTGTACACAGATATCAGGAGCACCTCTATAAACTTCCCCCACTGGGACAGGAGGTAATATTCCTTTTGCTGCCTTTCTGTGCTCACTTACAGTCTGACAATGGTCTCTGCACCTGAGCTAGTCACTCTTTAGATACCATCATAGCCACGGGCAAAGCACAGGAATGCATTTTGGGTGCTGTTTACCTGGTACATCTTGGTTATCTACTTTGGGTAGAAGTGAATCACACCCCAAAAGTGCTTTTTTCTTCCAGTGATTTTCAAGGAAACTTAAGGCAATTCTCACCTGGTACTGTTATTGCAGATATGTATGTTTAGTCAGATAAATCCCATCGAAAAAAACACAAGTGCAAATCCAAGTGCAAAAACTTGCTAAAGGAAAATACTACCACGGGTCGCGAGATAAAAGCCCAAGGACGTCAATAGATGGCAGCATTGTAAATGGTAAAGCGGAGCCTTCTGCTGAAACAGCGGCACAAGGGACTCTGAGCTGGTTACTCTGGAGGAGTAAAAGATCTACTAAATTGCCCTGCCTCGCACCTCTGGCTTGCTAAAATATGCTATCTCCTCTCACCTTTCAGATGGCACAAAGTCTACCTTTTTCATGAAAGCTAACAAAAGAATCTTGAACCATACAAATTTCCAGAGTCTGAAAAGCAAAAGAAATCTGAATATTCATCTAACTCTTAAATTTCTGTTCCTGGACACTTAACACTGGAACATTTGGCTTGGCAGCTTATGATGATTTAGATGAGAATTTTTTGTGGTAATTGCATTCAGTATGTACACACAATAAAACGTTGTAATCTTACATTTTCATCTTTCTTTGAATTTAATTCTTTTGGTCTTTAGTAATTGGATTTATTTCATGTGTCATTGTTATTTTGGCATTATTATACAACAAGAGCTTTTAGCAATTTTTATTCAGGAATACAGATGGAATAGTACTGTTTCCTTTTTATTAAAAAAAAAAAAAGTAATTGTTTCACATTTGTCGTTACTATTTTTAACTGAGAAAACATTAATAATGCCAGAAGTGCTTTAAATTCCGGCAGTCAGCAGGTAACGTGTGAAAAGGTGATGGTAAGACTGAAGACTGTAAAGGCATCAGAAGATGTGGCCAGGTTTTGATTCCTTTGCCCCTAGAGAGACTCTGCCCTGGATCAGGTAAGAGTTATGTGGCCAAATGTCTGTGACCATGGCAGTGGGGGATGGGGCTGGATCTCCTGGTAAATCCTGTTGCTCTGTCGAGCTTCCACCCCTTCAGCAATTCTCCTGGCTTAAGTGCTCCCACATACAAAGTGCCTGATATCAGCTTCTCCTGCCTGAATGTAGCCCCAAGAAAGAGAGCTGAATCAAACTGCACTGTGCCTATCTTCATTATTCCCCTTCTCCTTCCATTTTTGTAACATTACAAATTCTAAAAAGGTTCCCAAATGCTTATAGGATACACACATACTGAAATACCACCTCCCCTAATTACTAGAATCTAGTCCACAGAACTCATACAGGTTAATTCCCTGGACTAATATTTAGTCCACTCAGATGTCTGTTATTGTTGTAAGAATTTTCAAATTACTTATAAAAAATAATGACTACATAACATTCAACATTGTAATGCAGCATTGGTCAGGGTTTTTTGTTTTGTTTGTTTGTTTTCCTCTCTGCTTTGATAAACATGGCATATTAGAGATACAGCTGGTTTCCTAAAGTAATTTATAGATTTTTATTGGTTTTATTTGTGCACTGAATGTCTTTATTGGTTTCTGAAATATCATTAACTGTCTGAGGGGTATGGATGAGCAGATTCCACCAAAATGAATCGGCATCTATGTGCAGAAAGCGTTTGTACAAGTCCTGTGGCTTGGGATCAGTTTTGTCCATTATTGTGCAAGTGTTAACTTCCACATAACCTTAAAATAAGCCTTTGATTGACCAGAGGTTAGTCATAGAAGAGCTGAATAACACCTTGAATCCAATTAAAATCTCTCAGTTACCGACTTTTTCAGGTCTTGTAAATGCTTGGTTTCTTAGCATTGCCCTTGATCTTTCCTCTTTTCTTCCTTTCTTCTGTTATTTCTTGTGGCTGCCTGTTGTGCTGACAGCTATTAACAGTGGCTGCTTGTTTGTGAACCGTAGCTCGTTCTCACCATGAGTTGTTATTGCAGACTGCCTCACTGATGCTGTTTCCATGACCCTTTGAATTTCCACAATTGTAAATGGCTGTTCTCAGTACAGTGGGTGATAGTAATTCTACACAAAGCTGCACTGAGATGCAGAGGCAAACCACAGCATGCTGACCCATCTCACTGCTATGGAGCTCTTTCACGAGGTGTTATCTATATCCTCTGCTATCAATGGCTTTAGTCACAGAGGCTTTGAGCTGACACTAGAAGTGCACTGGGAAGGAGTCCAGAATATACATTGGGTGTCTACTCATGTTCACCTGCTCCAAATAAGGGGAGGCTGCCTGAGCCTGCAAATCCATTGCTCTTAGACTGAGAACGACAAGATGCCTGTTACACTGCTTCAAAAGCTACAGAATGTTCTGGACACAAGGACAGGAGGTGGCAATGGCTCTTGAGTTAGGTGCAAACATGGATTATAACCCAGCAAAGTCAGCCTCAGCAGCTTCTTCTAGCAGCCAAGGATTTAGATAACCCACTGGGTTATCTAATGGGACCAGCACAGCCCTGGGAGGCACAGCTTTCATGTAAGAGTGACTTCTGAACTGCTCTTAAGTATCCTGTAGCCAAGGAGCTACACGTGTCTCCTTAGTATCAGGGATCTTGAGGTTTTCCAGGGTAGTTCTCTAGGGATCAACATTAGATCTGTGAAACTTGAAGCTGACTGAGGAGCAGACTAACAGGGAAGAGAGGAGAGAAAAAGGCAGATATAGTAGAAGACAGGTGCGTGACTTTTAAGTCCTTAATTCACAAGGTGAGATCCAAAGCTGAAAGCCATGTCTGTGGTTTTCTGTTCAAACCAGGAAGGCAGTTGTGTGTCCCAAGGGATTACCTGAAAAACCTTTGTACCGCTACCTGTGTTTATTCTATCAAATTTAACCTTCCAGCTATGGTGCCTGTACTTCCTTTATAGTCATTGAAGTCCTGCATCTCCAGGAGACAGAGATCATATCTAGCCTCTGAGCTAAGCTGTCTGGCTGCCTCCGATGACCTTCGAGCAGACACAGATACAAGCTTAGGTACTTCTGCTGTGTATTTAAAGGTAGGTGAGAGCAAGTGAAGAAACTGCTGCAGGAAGGGATCTTTATCTGCAGCTGTTCTCTCAAAAAACAACACATCTCTCTTTCTTTTAGGTGGCAATGAAATGAATGTGCCCCCTCTGATTATCAAATAGCTTGCTGAGTACATCACTTCCTTAGAAAATGAAATGTCTGGGCTTAATTCCCTTCTAAGCCTCAGAGGCTTAATACTTACCCCCATGAGCACAAACAAATCACTTACCTCTCGCTGACCTTGAAAGCCTGACTCCTGTTTATAGGCTAGCATCAACATTTTGTTTTTCATTCCAGCTTTTGTATGTATCCACAGACATTGTTTGGCAAGCCATTCTACTGGCTTAGCCAGGGATACTGCAGTGCTCCAGACACAAATATTCTGGCCAACATAGATGAAAAAAAAACCAAACAATTTAGGGGAACAAATAGCATGTTTGTTGCAGTAGGAATGACTAATGGAAAAAAAGTTAAGTATTTTGAGCATCATCAGTTTCTTTTACTTAATTTTTCTAGTCGTGAATTGGACCCATCTTCTCTGTATAAGTACTTCCATTATGTTATTTCAGTGTGAATGCTCTGCTGGGTTGTTGTTTGCATGGAAACATTGCCTGTTGCTCTCTCAGTGTAGTTTGTCCCTGTGCAGAAATACCTGAGGACCTACCACAGTGATGGTGTCCCTAGGAATGAGGGCATGAGAAGGGAAACAACTTTTCTCAAAAGAACTTATGTGAGTGCTGAGGGAGGTGAGTCACATTGGCTTTGCCTTCAATATATTCTCAGCTCTTAGCCATGGGATCTGACTGTTGGTGATCTATGGGAAATTGATTTCTGCTTCTGGGCAGGAGAGGTGAAATCTGAGTCTTGGAAATGTCAGAAGTACTTGTTTATGCATTGCATGGTAAATGTGCAGGAAGATCTCTGCTATTGAGGTCTACTCGGTTTGGATCAACTGTTGATCAGCAATACTGCTGATTTGTTTGTGTATAGGCACAAGTTCTAGAGTTGGCTAAGCCAGTGCTCTTGAGTTGGGTTATGCATAGACAATACCACCTCAGGAACCTTTGTGCTTACAGCAGTACAGAAGCTCCAGACCAATGGATCTATCCCTCAGATTTCCTCCACCAAAAATTCCCAAATCAGAAAAAAGAGCTTTTCCAGGAGATCCTAGCTACATGCAAGCCCAAAGGAGTAGCCTACATGTAACATGTAGATCCTGTTGATTTGTGAGGCATAAATTCCCACAAATACTGAAGGCCTCACCTAATCTTTCTCTTTGATATCTGAATAAAAGTTGCACAAGAACCTCGGGTATGGCAAACACTAGTATTAGAATAGTGTTGGAAACGCTCAAAATATTTTGGCATATCTAAATTTTCTTTATACAGGAGCTGGTTTTATAACATGAGAAGCAAATGTATTTTCCTTTGAGAATCCATTAATTGCTGCTTCTGGATCTCATTATCTGGGTTGCATTTCACTGAGACATTCTGAGAATCCTTGAATGGTGGAAAAATGTGAACTTTTAAAGAAGCTGGATATACGTTACACTGCTGAGATGGCTGCTGTTGATCCTCTGTCCTTTTAAACTTTCTGCCACTTGAATAATTCTGGTATTGTTTCCTTGGCCTCTGATAAACATTGTCTATGAAACCTTGGCATCTTTCTCAGAAACAGGTCTTAAATGTCTAGAAGCCTGAACTAGCCAGGAACAATGATGATCCCTTGGTGTCCCTCAAACACTGTTGCTCACTCTTTCCTAAAGTTCTGGCTGTGTGGAGATGCATGTGGCAAGTGGTCTAGAGAATGGTAGTGGTTTGTTACCTTGCACAAGAAATCAGAACCAGGATGTCTCCATATATACAACACTCCAGTTTTCTCCTTTCGAACTGTCCTTGGGACTGGAGTGCCCAGAATCCTCTTTCTGCAGCAATGATATCTCTTTTCCTTCAGGCATGTAACCATCTTTCTGCCTCCTCTCCTGGATTCATCTCTGTCTCTATACTTAGACCAAAATTTTCTGTGTCAATTAAAACTTTTATTGGCCTTCTCAGGTTATCTAGATTTCCACTCAATAATTGCCTGCTTGGTTACTTCTCTCTTGAAATTCAGGTTTAGGAAAGCAGCTGATCAGTGGGCTAATGAACATTTTGGACCATGAAATATCCATACGAACAGAGGATGAAAAAAAATGTAATGACTAGAGGAGTTCAACCATTCTGTGGTTTTCATACTGACTCCTTTTATGGGGTTAGCCTGGAGATGGGGAGAGCCTGAAGTGGACTGGATGAATTGCTCTGGTAGCTCATAGCTTCTTCCCTAACATTCTCCCTTCTGAAGATTCAGTAGCTCTTGCATCATGAGACCATGAAGAAAATGTATTTATTGCAGCTGACGTGCTCAGGATCTCCTTGCTGTGGTCTGAGGTGTGTGTGAGAGAAGTTTGCTTAGGAGACCTGATGCACAGTCCCACCACATGGCCAGAAGTGATGTCTGTGATGGTGCACATAGTGACCCTGGTGGAGGAAGGGCCTTGGTAATGCCCCTAAGATGCTGCATGTCTGGTTTTATGAGGGACAAAGTTAGCAGTGAATAGCTGCCCAATGGCAGCTGTTAACAGGTTATGTGACACATACTGGCAGGAAGATGGCATCCCTGCTCAGCTATTAGCCCTGAATCACCATCCTTGAGAATTTCAGTACAAAATAAAGATGAAGAGATAAAACAACCAATGGCAAGGAAAGGAAAGCTCTGTATGTGAAATGAAATTGCAATCTTCATGACTTAAACACAGGGAATTCATAATATCAAACTATTTTCAAATTGTACCTAGAGAGATTACACAAATCATTGCATAACAATTTACAGCCAGTCACACTGAAATATTAAATAGGCACAAAGTTTTAATTTCCTGGTCCTTTTATCCACAAAGAACTGAGCATTTAAATGATTACTGACATCATCCTTCATACAATTTCTGCAGAGCAGTCAACAAATAACTAATGCCCTGACTGCATCTGTCATGCTGTACTGGATTGGGTCAGCATTCAGTAGTGACCCTAAAGACTGTAAAGACTGTAGAAGGCATACAAGTGCATGTATTCCCTTAGCAAATGTTTGATGATAAATTGAGGTGGTATGAATTCCCAAATAATTAATTATGAATTGTTCACCCATTCTCTTAATTAAAAAGTTCTTCGCATGTTTTATCTTCCCTGTTTGGTATCCTATCATTTACTGCTGAAGCATCTCCCTGTTAAAAGAGAGCTTGCTATTTCCAGAGAGAGTCATATAGAATGGATAATGAAGTACTTTTTATTAAATGACTGTGAAAATCAAAATCTCACTACCAGTATTTCATGGAGGATTTATCTTAGAAGAAAGGAGATGCACATGGGATTGGACTAGTGTGACAAGAAATCTTCAGCAGTAGAGATGATAATCTGCCTCTACAAAATGAGAGACATGCTGGTGTGATAAATAATACTTGCTTTGAAAAGCAAATGCAATACTTGCCCATTCAATTTCCCAGGCTTGAATGTACACACAGTCTTACCAAACAAACCACTTGCTTTGCTTTTGTTATTTCTCATTATACTTATTGTAGGTTGTACACAGAAACAGCACCAAGCTACCATACACACTATACAGACCAGATACACAAACCAGCCATGAATATGAGCACTGCCCTATTGTGGAAAGAGACAAAGATTATTATTTGTACTATAAGTAGTTGGAAGGTGTTCAAATGCTGCTGTAATGGATGCAATATGACATAAGTAGACAGATCCAGAGGTAGTTCCAGAGATTTATTCCTGAGAACATAATTCCAGTCTACACATCAGCATTCTGTCATACACTTTAAAAAAAGAAAAAAAGCTTCTGCACTTGCATTGTTATTTTACAGGTTTATGGGGACATTATAAAACTCCTTCTTCAAGACTTTTTCTTTTTTTGCTGTATTTAGAATACTATTCCTGGGAAGTAACAATTTATGAGAGTACAAACAGTGAAAATCCTCTCAGAATCTTTCTGGCTGGCTTAGCTTGTACAGAATTACCAAGGCTTATTTTATTACTATTGATTTAATGGGTTTAAATTTTCAGAAGGTATTTTCATGAATGAATGCAACCATATTTCTAGGTTTTATCCTTTTTCACAACAGCTAGGGCCTGTTCTTTGAACAATATGGAGGCCATGCTGTCATCACCTAAAATTATGACAGTTTCCATGGAATCTTTGCAGTACTGTATTAATCCTCAGGTAAGGTTGCACCTTTCCTTCCAGCTGCAGTTACTCTGACCTGATGTCATTTACTCTCCCTGTTTCAGAAGTTATATGGGTGAGCCAGCCCTGAGGATTGGTCAGGAGAAAGCAAAAAGGAGCAGCATGTCTCCTTGCAAGTGTGAGTGTGAGAGGAGGAAAAGGCAGCAGTGTGACAGCATATTTATAGGGCAGCAGTAGGAGATGGCAACTGTTGGTGCTGTGTGCCAAGGTCTGAGTTATTTGAGTATGAGATGATCCTCAGAACAGTTTGTCCTACCACACAGAGCTGCTTGCTTGGAAATAAATAATTTTTGATGCATCAGTCTAGTTCCAGGATACAGCCTGCACTCCATACTTTCATTATCTTGTGTCCAGGAGTTTCAGGGGCTGTGTGGCCTAAGGGTACCTCTGATCACTTTGTTGACTAGAAGAAAGACTGCCACTTTGACATCCTTTTGTGCCATTCCAAAGGATGGGTGCAGCTGCAGTGAAGATGGAGTAGTGATGGTCACTATGATGATCACACTGACTGTGCTGAGCAGTGAGAATGCACAGGGCTGCTACCTCTGCCTGGCCATCACTCCAGCCTGGAGGGGAGCAGTCTACTGCTTCCAAAGGACTTTCTACTGCTCTCAAAGGGACCCTGACCATTGTTTCTGGAAAAAGTGGGATGTGAAAGTGGCCACAGGAAGCTTACATCTTGTTGTGTGAGGTTGTTCCAAGTGAGGCAGTGCTTCTGCTAGAGCATTTCCTGTGGTCACAATGGAGGCCACAAAGTTGAGTTTCAAAGCAGAATTCTCGGGTGCTGCTCTGACTTCCCTGTAGGCACGTTCTTCCTAAAGTCTGTATTGCAGCAAGCCTTTCTAGGTGAAAACGTTATAGGTTTTGTAACATCACAGAATTCCTTAGACTTTTCCAAAAAAAGTGCTGGTAAAACCAGAAAAACTATATGCAAATCATTGTATCATAAAGTTTTAAGAGATTGGTTTCTTCCACTTTCACTCCTTTCCCCTCATTTATCTCATTGCTATTCTCATTGCTCTAGAATTTACAGAAATCTGTAATTTGATATTTTTCATTTTGAAATCGAATGCTCTGTCTTTTCTTGGCATGTAAATACTATTCAAAATTCATTGTGTTACATTGTCTGGGCATTGCTTGTAAGACATTACATTTTTCAAACTCTCAAGACACATAGCTTTCAAATTTTTTAGTTTAAATGAATTTTGGCTCATTATATCTTCCTAAAATAGATTTCACTGAGATCACAATGTCTTCATTATCTTGTAATGATTATAGAAGTCTTTCCTTAGCACATTAATACAAGTAACAGTCTCTGACACATTTATAAGAGTTATCAACTAATGAGATACAGTTTTCACATGTATACAACCGGGCCACATTTCATCAACCTTCATTAAACAAGAAAAATAGGAGCACAAATCTAGTTGGGTTGTGCTGATGTACAGCCAGAATTTCTTCTCTTAATGTTTCCTCCCTCTGCTACTTCAGGAATTTTGATGACAGAACTTAGGAGATAACAATGTAAAGTATATTAAATGATAAACCTTTAAAAAATAATTGTGAATACCAGATCTATTTAAAATGTGCAGGGTGTGAGTGGGGCTGTGAGGGGCAGCACAGGAGTAGGAGTAGGGAGGGCACATTTCTGCAGGGGGAGGTTGGTGCAGCTGGTAGGGCACACCAGGAATGGAAGCAGAAAGGGATAAGCCCCAATGATATGTGGAAAATAGTGGGTTTTTTGAGTGATCTGAATAGATGTAGAGGGAGCTGGCTAAAAAGTGAGAAGATGTTAAGACCTGGGTGAGGCAAAGTGCCAGGAACTCCTCCAGGAAGCTGCAGCCCTGATGGATGCAGAGAGCTGGGGTGGACAGGGTTGGCACAGCTTGAACTGTAAGTATTTGTTCGCAAAAAAAGAGGTAAGAGTTGCTACATTTGAGAGGGCAGGGAGAGACCAGCAGTTTGGAGGGGCAGAAGCACAAGGCTGAATAACTATATTTATAAAGGAGGTGGAAGCATGAAGGTAGACAAGCTAACACAAGGAAAGAGGAAAGGGACCCTGATGAAAATACTGCATAACTTTGGAAATACAGTTGTCACCTCTTTAAAGTTTTTGCTAGAGCTGCAAAAATAATAGCATGCTAGCTTTTATCACATCTTTTTTGAGACACAATTTGACAACAACTGAATTTTGGAGGTTTAATTTCTTTAAACTGGGAATCTCACTACTACCTTTTTGTACTTTGCTAAAATGTCCAGTCCTGATGTAGGCTACTGTAGGTCAAAGTATCTTTCAACTCACATTGACGAGAGAACATTTTCAGCTCTGATGGTCATCCAAACAAGTTATTGTATGACCCCACAGCAAGAATGGACATAAAATATTCCATCTGTTCACGGCTTTTTCCCTGACCATGAACAACAGAGCTTTCATGATCATGCTCCAAAACATAACAAATAAGCTGCACAAGAAACTACAAAAAACAATGACATCAAAGAAGGAAAGCTGTAAAAAAAAACCCTTTATTTTTCAAAGCCTTATTATATATAATCTGCTGCTCAAGTGCTTGAAAACTGTGTGATATATAACTAATGTTTGAATATCCTCAAACTAAGCCATCTCTTAGAAGTGCATCAATGTCTTCCTACGTCAAATTCAAGGACTCTCACAAATAGACAAAAAACTCAAGATGATTCTGCATCTAACTAGGTGGGGGGTAAAAGTTTTACAAAATATCCTTGGGAACTGCTTCCAGTCTGGGTAAAGAGGAAGAAGACATTGATGTAATTATCATTGGATTTTCTCTGCGTTCTGCCTTCTGGTTTCTAAAGAGTTTCTTTGCAACTGAGATATGACTGGGGCAGAATTCATAAAGTCCTACTGTTTCAAAGCAAACAAACATGGGGAATTTCTGTCTCAAAAGTTTTTGTGGGTGTTTTTTTGTTTCTTATGTTCTTTTCTAGTAAAGTCATTTCAGACTAAAATGGCATGATTCCTTTTCGTGGATTAAAAAACCCATAGCAATTCAATGAAATGATTACAGTTCCCAGCAAGAACATGCTGGTGGGTTTATTGTGTTTCAATCAGGCATTGCAGAAAACACTTGGAAGATAATCTGCTGCAGAGCAGTAAAACAAAGCAGAAATCATCCCCATCAAAATATTGTGCAAAACAACCTGTTTTATTGGCATTCCCTATAGCAGTGGTTGCAGCTTATTTAGAAGTGCAAATGGGAAGCTGAGCTATGTTAGATATCAAATGTTGGAATACCTCGGTTATTTCCAAATGTTGCGGTGCAGAGGAATTGCTCTGAGTATGCTCTGTCAAGGTCTGGGTTTTACTTTTGCTTATAGTGTGGGTTTGTTAAAAAAAAATATCTCCATTTGCTCCAGGTAAACATATCATTGGTTCTGAAGAGCTCAAATTTTCCACCCAAGCAGGCGATTTCCTTAATAAATATTTGCTTTACTTTGGCAAAAATCAACATTTAAATGGCAATCCTTCTACATCTATAAAAAGCACAGCAATCCAGGACTTGTTTCTCTCCTATGTCCCCTCCTGGACCTATCCTACTTTTTTCCTCTGTTCTTCCCTTGCTTCTCTTAGCAATAACTTCTCTAACTTCTAGATCCTCAGAAAATCGGGCTTATTCCACAGATGTTTCTCTCTGTTCTATAAGGAGGGAGGAGAGGCCACGGTCAGCACAATATACAGCATCCTCCAGAGCAAACTGCCTTGACTGCAAACTGTCCCCTGGAGCATGGAGGCATTTGAGAACAGAGAGGCTGATGAAAACAGCACAGCTGAGTGCTTCCTTGGAAGTGGGAACATTGAAAACTGGCTGGATCACTCTGGTAGGAAACGAGGTTAACATCCCCAAGGGCATCAACCCCCATGCTTTTGTGGTGTCATTTACACCAGGTGTAGAAGAGTGACTTTCTTCTTACTAATACTGATGAATATCAGAAAATCAGAATCAGACCCTTATTACTTTATCATGTGAGATAAACCATTGTGCTCTGAACTATTCTTTGCTATGCTTTCTGGTGATAATTACAGTAAGAAGAAGAGGATGGAAAACTTTGCCTGAAGCATTTTTTCCCTTTCTTTTTCTTCCTTCTCTTTATTTAGCACCTTTCTACAAACACTGAGTATTGCATGGTGAATTTTAAACAGCCAAAGGAAGGCTTATTTAGCTAGGAAATGTCAATAGAACAGTATTTATGTGGCACCATAACATATATCTGTTCAATAGCTCAATCAAGGGTCCTGTCTGCATGTGGAAGAGCAGTAGATGGAGACACTCAGAATTCAAAAATCAAAAAAGATCCTCTGAAGGCTGCAGAGCACAGCTTCTTGAAAACCAAGGAGTGTTTTCTCCCCAACTCTGCACAACAACTGTAAGAGTGGTGGTGACTTTAATAAGATATTTCTAAAATGCAATTTGAGAGAGAACGTGAGTAGCCGTGTTACCCACTGTGCATTTTTTTTAATAGCATTTCACTTCTCCCATGGGTACAGAAGTATGTAATTCTGTTTCTTTCTTGGTGTTGGATTTCATTTTGTGTACTCCCTAAAGAGGGAGTTCAATTTTATCTTAATAAAATTTTGACTTGAGGACTCCATATGGAGTCCAAAGTACTTAGTGTTCTCGAGAGCTGATCTGGAATAAACCAAATGAAATAAAGATGACCACGCAAATAGTCTTGTGACACATTCAGCTGACTTTTTTTTCTGGTTTTGATTTAATTTCTTGTAAAAACTTTGACCACACACCCAGAACTCAGCACTGCAATAAATGCCAATGTCTTGCACTCTCAAACTGTGTCTTGGGGCAGAAATTCATCACCTCTTGCTGTCTTTCTTCAGGAGCAGAAATGAGGCCAGGTACAACTCTTAGGACTGGAGCAATAGAGATGGAGCTCCCAGCTATATCTACATCAGTCAGTGGAGCTGCCTGTGGGTGCTGCCAGGTGTTGCTGCATGATGTGGGCACTGCATCCACCCCCCTCTCTCAGCCAAGCTGCTGTGTGCCAACTGATTATCCCTGCTGACTTTAACCATAACGGGAAACTTTTTGGATAGCGTTAGCTGAAATCCTCCTGAACTATACAAGAGATCACTAACAATTTAATGGGGCAAAGAATGGAGCCTAGCAGTGTTAAACATGGAATGTGCCTTGGTGCTGTTTGATATACAAGAATAGGCATGGCCTTTCTGATTTTCTGCTCTCCACCATTAAACGCCTCATCAGTTAAATGTTGGATTTATTTGGTCATGCTTTACTTCTAAACTCAGGAACTTCCTGCTCTGTTTCTTTTCCCATAGACATGGCTCTTTTTCTTGTACACCCTAACCCTAAATCCCCTGTTCTTTTTCTACTTTGACAACTTGTTTAGCAATTGTTGCAGTAAGAAAATAATTTTCCCCACATCACTTAAAGTATTGTCATGACCCATGGATAGAGCCTAACTCTGCTCTTCCTTCACCAACAATTGCCTGGTTCTCAGTATATGAGAATGTTGCAAAACTGATATTTTTCCTTTCTTCTCTGGTGCTAGGAAAGGGGAAGCTGAAAAGGGCAGAGACATATCTTTTAGGCTACCATTTTTTAATGCTGATCAGACTCATCCAGAGTGAAAGACAAGCTCCCTTTTAGGACTTTAAATAAATAATGGCACACAGTGGCCCAGCCCATCATCATTAAACACACTTTCATGGAGGGTTGTGAACTCCATACTGGCCTCATTAAAGCTGTGAAAACTCCATCAGTGCTTATGTTTCTGTGTAATGATTTAATTGAATTTTCTTATTGCTGGAGCTTGTCATTATGCCAGTGATTTTCATGCTGACTTCCTAAACTCACAGTTTTCCTCAAGTCTAAGTAGTCCAAAATTGGTTATATCAGTGTGTAGTCTGCTGGCAACATAGGCGGCATGAATAAGCAGGCAATTATTTGAAGGGCTGGGGGAATTTTCTTAGTTTTGTCTTTTTACTTAAGGATTTAATTTTCCACTCTGTTTCTTTTATTCTTTCTTTTGAGCAGAATACACAGTAGACTTTCCAACCTGTAATGGTAAGCCTTAGGAAACTCCTGACATGTAAACAGGAGAAACTTGGACTCATTAGTATGTACTAGATAAAGCTGGACTTATTTTGAAAAAAAAAAGTGCATGTGACAAGAAGCTGAGCCACACTGAAGTGTTAAGCTCTAATCTAACATTGTTCTGGGGAGGCACAAACATATTCAAGGCACAATAATTTCTACATTAGCATGGGACTGTGGCTGAGAATTTAAATACCACAAAGCCAGAGGAATTTCCAAAACAATCAAATTTTAGACCTCTGTGGCACTGAAGATTAATATTAGTCTGGGCAATGTTTTTCTGTGATTAAAAGCTTGGATGAGGAAAGACAGCTGTGAGGTGGAATAATTGAAAGACTGGGTGGTTACTTGTGAGCAATCAGAGATCGTAGACACAGGACACTGACACTGAGGTGTACATGTCTTGCCAAAAAGGATGCAACAATGAGGGTGTGATTCCCAGTAACAGGGTGATTGACGCCTCATCTGGGCATGGCTGAAGAGGCAAATCAGTGAGCCTACAGGCAGAATAGAATTCACAATATTTTATATCTTGACGTACAAGCCGTGCATATCAACTGACTCTGTAATGACCAGATCTTCACCTAACCTCAGCTCAGCTACTGCATTGAACAGTTTTGAACACCAGTGATGCCTTATAGATGATGGAGGAATAAATAGCAGTTGCCAATCATCTTACTTGATGGGCTTGATGGGCTCATGACTTAATTTTCAAACGTAATTTTCTCTATTTACCACCTCTCTAATTTGAATGGCATGATTTTAGAAGTTACAGCCTTCTCTCTGCAGTAGATGTGCTATATTTTGAGGGCAAAGCAACTTGTGCCACTAAGCAGGTGTACAGCTAAATTTTGTATCATCTTGATTTTTCTTCCTGACTTCTGATTCTTGTCCCTAATACAATGAATTTTATTTTTGGTTCCTAGAACACATTAGTCCACAAATGATTATGGCCAGATATGTGGGATGTCTGTACTTGACAAGCAGACATTTATGACATCTGGGAATTTGGGAATTTTTGTATTTGCTGATGAAGCTGGAGCCAAGAGAGTAGCTGCCTAGCAGAGAACATAACCTATGCCTGAAAACCATAAAATCCTACAAAAGAACTTTGATACTGACACAGATGTTCTGATACTTTTTTCTGAAAAAAAAACCCCAACTTTGCAAGGGAAGAAAGTGATATTTCATGGGAAGATAAAAATATGAAGACAAGTTCCAGAAAAGATGCAGTGAGTGACTGTGAGATGACTAATACAGGACAGAGAATATAAGGTCACATTTTGCATACTTTACTTTTGAAGAAAATGACTGTAAATTCCATAGTCTTCTCTTTTTGTCATGCTAACAGTAACCTGAAAAATTTGTGACTTCATCAAATGAGCAGAATACTGCAAAAGCTTAATAACATTAGGTGTTGATCCACCCACCTTCTGTACTTGCTAGTGATGATATAAGCTTGAAGTAGCCACTAATTCCAGTAAAAATTTTCTATATTTGCCTATACTAACAGAGTGCAATTCACTTTGATATTTACAGGCCAATATTTGGCAGAGCAGCTTAGCTTTAGCGTGACTTGTAACTATGAATTAAATTTATTTGTACATTTTACAAAATTTTAATTTACAATGACAGAACATTGCACTGAATAAGATTAGCAATACTGGGGAAACCAAATGAAAGTCACAAAATGAAACAAATTAAATCAAAAAGTAGAAAGATGGGATTGCAGATGCTGCAAGACTTATGGTTGTTCTACATTTATGTTACATTTATTCATGCTTAAAAATGCAAGCAGAGGAAGTAGAAGTTCAGTTAAACTGATTGTTTTACATCATTCCAACTCTTGATGAAATTTTCATTGCAACGCTATATTTTATTGAAGCCCATTATTAAATTTATTGATCCCATTCTGGGGGGTGGGATCAATGTTTTCTTGAAATGTCAGGTGCTTTAAAGAATGCAGCCCAGAAAGTCTTAAAGCAACTTCAAATTATTATTTTTCTGAATGAGTCAGAATTCAGTTTATATATATTACCAATATGGAATACATAAATACTTATAATGAATGCAATAGTTTGTAACATGTATGACACAGTGTTTAATCTACATTTTATATATTGTATAAATATATAGCCCCTATATTTGTATTTTATGGTGTGTACATATAGCTGTAGACACATATATGTTATGGATACACCTTCTCTCCTTCAGACAATTGTCTATCCAGCTACACAGTATTAGTCCCAAGGAAACTTTCAGGATTGTTTCTTCATTGCTTAGGGCCTTCGTGGCCCCAGGGGGATATTGGAATTCTCTATGTGCTTTGAATCATTCTTCAGGAGCTTTATTTCAGGCCTGGCGCTTTTCACTGGCTAAGTAGCCCTAATCTGGGTACTCTGAGTTATCTTTTTAATGATGCCTGCTGTGGACAGACATCCAGTTTGGAGATGTTCAGCACCCGTGTTAAGCAAGTAAAGTAGGCAGTCTGAATAGATGCCATTGTGCCAGAGGACTGCAGGGACAGCAAGTGCCAAGTTTAAGATCATATTCGACAAACAGGAAGCTTATTGCTGCTCTCTAACTCAGCAAGCCAATTGAAAGCCATTCCCTTGAGCCAAAAGTGAATCAGTTCTACTTATTTCTAATTCCAAGTCCAAGCACAGAAGGGAAGTAGTTTGTTTTGGATTTGGATTTGGAGACGGGAAAACTGACATGCTGCATCTGGATGTTTACTTTACATATTTGTCATTTTATTTATGAAAAGTCATGGAATCTGGACAACCAGTTAGTGAATTTCATGCAAAATTTGCTTCCAAATCTGTATGTATTTTGTCTGAGTACTAAAGTATGGGTTTTAGCATGATCCTTTTCCCATTTTCATTGTTTTGATTTATTCTGTAAAAACTTCTCTGCCTGTCCTGTAAAATCATACACAAGGAAATGGTTTATATGCATGCTTGCAGTGTTAACCTTTTGTTTTCTGTTTTGTATGCTTATGACTGTCAGTGCATATTGTGCAAATTAACAGTTTTCTTCAAAAGGATCTTTCCTATTTCCATCCACAGTGGGATGTGGTTGACACTTCTGGGAAAGAGAAAAGTACCTGTTTGTCACTCAATGTGTAGCAAAAAGCTTGAAATTACTTCTATCAAAAAAGTAATTATGTATCCAGCAGAAAAAAAAAAAACAAACAACAAAAACATGTAGATGTCATGGCCTTTTTTCAGAAAAAGCTGCTTAATGGCACAGGACATGTACATAAAAAAGTAACAAGTCTGTTTTACAGCCCTGTTGTACATTGAACTTCTTGCATTTCAGAATTCTTGCTCCTGAGGAGCTTTTGTGTATGTGTGGGAGTGTGTGTGTGGGTGTGTGTGAGAATCAAAGGAACATGGTGTCCTTTGTTTTAATAGTTTATTTTATGTTATTGCTTTGTGTTTTGCAGTCCCTCTAGCCAATCTGCATTTACGAACTGAAGAGAATAGGAGCCGGGGGCCTAATATTACAGTAAATTAGGTCCTGAATTTCTACTCAAGTGATTTAGTTTTGAATTTAGCCTTTATTATAACTGCTTAATGTACAAAGATATCACATTGGGAGTTAGAAGGTTTGCCTCTTTCCTCAGCAACAAGAAAATGGTAGTCACAGAGTGAAGAAGAATGCTTCCCTTTTAAACTGTTTGATCTGGGCTTTTTAGATGTCTCTCAGATCTTTATATGGTCTGCCGAAGACTTTCAGTAATCTTTACTAGGGCTACTGCATAGAAAGGAGCAGAATTATTTCTATCTGTAGAGAGGAAAAAGCAGTGGCTGTGCTTTTCACATTCATTTGGAGAGATTGTTTATGCTACCAATATAAAAAAATTGTTATTCTTTTATAATTCTATTTTCTACAGTTGCTAAAAGCAAACTGGGTTAGCAGAGAGGAAATTAATGGAGTTTATCTTTTCCTGTTTCACAGTTTATGAGACATTTACTCTGTGTTGCTAATATGATCAGATTAGACTGCTTCTTCTGCTCCTTTTTCAGCAAATGTAAAAACATGTTTATGGGCCTGTGTTTATTCAGATTCCTAGGAAGACAGCCTATTTTAAGGAAAACTCTGCTCTCGTGTGACTAACAGGGATTGGATCAATCTAAATAACTGCCTCCTCTTTTTATACTATAAATATTGTAAAATTAACTCTATCAAAAATTCACTACTTTTGATTTTTCAGCGGCATTGTGCATCCAGATTCAAATTTTCACAATAAATTGTCATGGTTATTTCATATAAAAAAAATTCATCCTCTCATTCCTACTGCTAGAGGTCATGTCAGCCGGATTTTTAATTGTATGAGATTTTCAGGAATTGCAGTAACATGTTTCTGCTGAGATGATCAATGATCTTGGTTAAAAAGATAGTCTGGTCCCATGTAATGACAGAAACTTCCAGGTGCACTCTCAGGAGCACAGTCCCAGACTTAAAACCAACTGCTTAGGTGAGAGCTTTTGCCTGAAGTGAATGCAGGTGTCCCTGCTAACAAACCCCCAGGATCTGTCCCAGGACATCATCCTGGAAATCCAGAGAATGGCTTGAGCACTTGGATGTTTGGACTTGTGCTTTTTTTCAGTTGACTTACCTTGGTTGGTCTGTTCCGGTGGTGAGGACAATAGGGAGGTGAAATCACCCCACAGTTTTTTGCTGTGGAGGCTCCACACAAAGTTCTCAGGACACAGACACCTACATCCACAATGCCTTTATAACTTCCACTGGCTCAAATGCAGCCTAGATCCAGCACACTTGGGGTAATAGTTGTGCATACACTAAGTGTCACTGGATTGTTCCATTTTCTAGTTATTTCAGCCAAGACAAGTCATCTGCTGACACAGATGTCAACAGCCTGAGACCACATTTGCAGACAGATTATCTAAGGTCATGGCTATATTACTGACCTGTATCCTGGATCCAGGTGAATCTTCAAGCCCCATCCCACATGCCATGGTGGCAAGTTTGCATCAATCCCTCCACACTCATACCTTTTAATGCTTGTGTGGAGGTATGGCAAACCCTGAAGGGTAAGCTGTAACCTAAACAGCTGTAACTTGTGAATGCAACTGAATGAGAATGAGGAAAAGGTCCAAACAAAGGTTTTTCCCACCATCCATTGGAGCAAGGTAAAGACTACCTCTGAGACAGGCTGCTGAGGATGTGTACTCAGCTTGGCATCCATGCTGTCTGTCTCAGATGATGCTTGGCAGTGGAGACTGCTGGAGTGAAGACTTTTCTAGCAGGAGGTTTGAGTCAAACTGTCCAGGCTGTGATGGATGTGAGGCTGGGGTCAGTGATGAGTGATGAGGGTCAGCCCTCAGGTGTGACCAGGAGCTTGGAATCTCAGTCTGAAGGGAATGGTCGACTAAAGAGCTGAGGCCCATGGCATGTGCCTCATCTGGAGGCTTAACAGCAAGAGTGTTGTGAGGCGAAAGAGGAATGGCTGGTGAATTCTTCAGGGCTGCCTATTTCCTTCCAGACGAAAACAGAGGGACAGACATAAAAGAGTTGCATTTGAATCTCACATTGGAAACTTGTCTATGCATGGCTGCCTTGCATATTTTTAAAATTTTTTATGTAATTTAAATGTCTGTGGTTTAGTTAATTACAATTCTTAAAAGAAGACTCTTGAAGAAAAAGTTGGATTTTATCCAGTGACCTACAAAAAGTAATTGCTGTCTTTCCAGACATTCATTAAAAATTAATGATCAGAGTAGTCCAGTAACAAAGCTATTCTATTAAAAAGTAGGTAATTTTTGAAAAGTGCACACCACAGATACTTACACTACTACTCAGGAGGAAAACAACACCTGTTTTGAGAACTGCACTATGAAATGTAAATTGCAGTAAACAATGCAGTCCTGCCTGTAAGCCTGCTTCTGTTTTTTTTTTTTGCTGCAGTACACAAAGGTCCCAGGAGCTCCCTCCTTGCTCCTTGACAAGCCTCTGCCACCTGGAAAAGTGGTTCCTTGGTGTCCAAGCTGCCTTGGATCCCACTGCCTGCCTGGAGGCAGCTGTTGCCTTGGGGTGGCTGCACACTGCGCCCGGGCAAAGCGCACGTGTTCCAGGCTTGTGCTAAGTGTGCTTCTCAGCAGAAAAGGATTTATACCTTTTTATAAATCAAAAGCCAGACCCCAAAGCTGTTGTTTATGCTGGAGTATGCCCCAGCAGCTCAGCAGGGCACTGAGGTCTTCGATCTCCATGCATGGACAGGTTTGCCTCTGACCCCTGAGCACAGGCTCCGGCTGCTGCTTGTGGGTGACCACAGAACCCCTGGACGCTCCTCCAGTGGCCCAGCAGACTACGGCAGCACCTTCCAGCCCTCCAAAATCAGCTTGGGACTGAGCAAAGGTGCTTTGTTTTCCTGCTTGGCCCCCAGCAGAGGGATCTGCTCTGGCCCTGTGCAGCCCTGCATGTGCTGTGGCACACTCCTGCACCCCTGCTGCAGGAGCACAGCGGTCCGAGGCCATCTGGGCTTTCTCCGGGCTACTGAGGGATCAGCAGCTGGCCCTGTCAGCTGTGTCTGCTCTAATAAATTAAGCAGTGCCAAGGCACATCACTGGACTTGATTATTTATATTGTTAAATTATTGAAACGCCCTTTGGCTTGCTTTTGGCCAAGTGATTTCTCCCAAATGATTCCCAGGCACAGTCCAAGAAGCTGGCTTAGGACAGGGACTGTTCCCAAGTGTGATGTAGCTCCAGCCACTCTATTTCACAGAGTAAGAGAGTTGAATAGTATGGACACTGGCTGTTCCATGCCATTTGCTCTCAGTGTCAGAGAGCAGCTTCAGGCAAGCTTCATTCAGAAATCTAGGCATGGCTTTTGGGTACAGATATTCTTTTTGCCAATAGTGAAGCATGAGCTTGAATATGCAGTCCTGAAAAATAAATCCATCTCATGAGAACAATTTGGGGTGTTTTTTCCTCATTTCTGCTTGTTCCTGAAATATCTGTCCTATTTACTTTGAATTTTTTTCCAGCTGCTCATATTGCTATTCTGTTTGTAAGAGTCACATGGAGGCATTAGCTTTTGTTCTTAATGTTTTAGGGGACCTCTTTTAGAATGGAAAAGTGAGCACTAAAGCGGTAAAAAGAATTTAGGTGTTTTCTTCTATCTGAGTAAAAATCCATAAATAATAGCTCTTTGAAAGTCCTGTTTCAAGGTATTTATACACCCATTATATATATATATATGCATGCACACGTAACATTACTTTCCCTTAAAGATGAAAAACATCTTGTGGGCTCAATAATCCAATGAGCACCTTAGGGTGCTTACAGATAGTCACAGATCTAAGTTTTTCTTGGATTTCCTTCTGCTTTTTATTTCTCTGTTAATTCCTTTTTCCAAAGGAATAAATATTTGCCTGCAACACAGACATTTTTAATAAAAAATACATTTAATTTATTCTTTGTTGAATCAACCCAAATGTTCAAGCTTTTCATTTTTGGTTACTGTTTCAAGTCTAAAATGATCTATGAAAACAGAAGACTTAACAGCCACTGTTTCTTGGACAAACTTAATGTCTTTCTGTATTCCAATTCAGGAATAACAAAGGAAGAGCAAACAGTTCTGCTTGTGTCCTTGCTCACAGCTGGAGCCACAGAGGTGTTCATGTTGGGGCTGTGAATATTTTGATAGGGATTTCATCCTTATTTTAGGCATACATTTAGAGAACTTTCAGCAATGGGAGAGACTGCATCTTGCCAAGCCACAGCAGAGCATTCTCTTGATACTCACACCTAAGCTGCTTCTTCTGCCCTGACCCAGAGGAAAAGCTTCATAGCAAAAACCCTGATGAAATCATCAAATGGCAAACATGAGCTCAGCTTTGGTTTGTTACGTTTCTCCAGGAGAAACTTGAGTCTGAACAACAATTCTGGGGTGAAAGAGGCCACTTCCTTAAGTTTCCTTGGGTTCATTTGGGAAGGATAAGGCTTCTAAACCTATCCTCTTGCTCCTGGAGTTCAGCAGCAGCTAACAGAGAGAGTCTTCAACAGCCTTGTGATTTTTGCCAGGAAGAAATATTGCTTTTCAAGGATGGAATCAAACATCTAGTTTTAGCTTTAGATCTTTACTTATTTTTATATGATATTCTATAGCTTACTTTCATTATGGGAATGTTGTTTTAGACCTTCAGAAAGTACTCTCAGCCCCGTGGACTTGGATTTTATCTCGTAGTGCTTCTGCTCTCGGCCATGGCAGCAGTGGGTGCCACAGGAGGCAAAGAGCAGGGCTGCTGGCAGCAATGTTGAGCTTGAGAATAAGGTCCATACAGCTCACAAGAGAAAAGCAAAGATGTGGATCTCCTTGATAGTGCACTGGAGAGTGAAAAATACAGAAGGAGACAAGAAGAAGTTTAAGATCTATGATTGTATGATGCTTTGTATTTGAACAAAGAGCCAGTTTAGAATGAAGTGCTTGGAGGGAAAACAAACAAACAAAAAAAAGCATTCATTTGGCTTCAAATATTGAGTCATGCTGTGGAAAAAATGTTATGCCTCTGATGACAAAGGGGAAGAGAAAGAAAGGAAAGAGACAAAGAAGGCAGAGCAGAAGATTTAGAAGGAGTCACGCTCAACACAAAATGATGAAGTCAAATCATAGAGTAAATTCCAAATCATAGAATATACTGAGTTGGAAGGGACATTCAGCTCTCTATGGAAAGTGCAGTGTTTGCAAAGAGGCTTCCAGGTGAGTAATGGGAGGAGAAAAGAGGATACATATTTGGTTTAGATGATTCTGAGTATGTGAAACAGGTGTATGGATTATTTAGGCTAGGGAGAGCAGCAGAGCTTTTGGGAGGGTTAGAAAAAGAACAGTAGTTTTGGAGAGCAGAGATGGGGGCAGGAGCCTGAATTTTCTTTCTTCCTCCTCCTTTTTTCTCCTTAAACACGGGGCTTCCACTTCCCCCTGAGACCTGACAGGCAGCAGAATATGTTCTTTGCCTCATGTGGTGACCTGCTGCTTCTCCAGTCCCCTTACAGGTGTCCCCCACTGCTCACCTGACTGTGCCTTGGCCTCCTGGGCAGGGAAAGGATGGGGCCAGTCAGAGATGCTAGAGGAGGGGCTAGGGAGCCACAGCTTTCTGCTCCTCCTGCTGGAAAAGGCCACCTTCTCCAGCCTGTAACTCCCAGAGGACCAGCTGGAGATGTCTTACCTAGGACAAGTCATTTCTGTGCCACTGGCTGCCCGTGTGCCTTTGTCTGGATCTGAGTGCACCAGGGCAAAGGGAGTCATCACCAACTCTAGCAAGATCTGCCCCTTTTTAATGTGTAGGTGTGGGGGTTTTGTTTGTTTGGTTTTGTGTTAGTTTCTTTCCCTATCAGCAAAAGTTGGACTGCAGTTTGATGCTCGGGTGTTGAGAAATTTATTTGATCTTAGAGTAATTTAAATTGTTCCAAGATTCAGAGAAATACAGAATCTGTGCTACAGAAAACTTTGTGATTAAGTTTCGTGGATTAACAGAAATAACTTACCAGGGTGCTTTGGAGACTTAGAATCACTTTATTGTCAAAGTAAAATCAAAGAACATGATGGTATTATCAGAAAATGTACTGCTCTTCTCACTGCTTTACCTTTACTTTAGAATTTTACTGTTTCTTTTAAATTTGCAAGATGACAGAGACAGTGACTATTGGAGATGATGAACTAACCCAGTGAGCCTTACATCAAGCTGATATTAAGCATCTGATGGTATTTCTATGCCCTGCAACATGGGTTTAGAAATATTTGAGTTTGATTTGACAGATGGCTTGAAAATAATATCATCCTTCTGCGTAAAAACTCTGTCCACCCTAATGTTGCTTTGATTATTTTGAAATCCTTGGTTCAGTGTTGTTACTAACTTTAGATAATAAGGCCTTTTCCAGTTGCTTTTAACAGCTTTCATGACTCCAGCTTAACAAAACATCATGGTTTGGTCATTTGTCCCGAGTTCCCTTTGATTTGAGGTAATATGAGGCATCTTATTTCTCCTTTAGTATTTCTAGGTTTCTGCAAAAAAGCATTATCAGCCTTTGTATTTCTGGTTTGTGGGTTTTTGGTTTTTTTTTTTTCCTTATTCTATTTGGCTATGCTTCTGTGCTTTAAGAAATAACAATAATTAATTTGTTTGAAAACCTCTTTCATCTAAGATCTAAAAGGCAGATTATCATTTGCACCAGGAACTAAGTCATGGACCAAGATGCTATTGTACTTGGTGTTTTAATGGTAGGCATAAAAGTAGTCTTTGCCCAAAAGAGTTTATGACCCAAGTGCAGAAGGAGAGGCAGTAGATAAAAAATTTACCTGGGCAGCATGGGAACTGATAAAATACCATTGGTTGTCATGGTAAGTTGGGCTTGCACACCTTTATGCAGAAAGGAACCTTTGTTTTCCCTGAGACTGTGTGCTTACAAAGTCTTATGACAAGGGGATTAAAAAATTCACAAATACAGTTCCAGAAAAAGTATGCATAGACAGAAGCATACTTGCAAACATTTCAAGTATCTCTATTATTAAATTATAAACCCTCCAAACTGGGAGACTATATCACTATGAGGATGGAATCATGGCACACTCAGTTTTCTTTGCAGCGAAACTTTATTTTATTCATCCTTTACCTTTGATAAAATCTGCAAGCTCCCAGCTCCCTAATCAACATTTGCAATGGGTAGCTAAGAGCTGAAAAACTGAATCTGGCTTTTGATGGACTAGTGATTTCACAGTATAGTGTGGTAGACATGGTATACAATGTGATTAAAGCCCCTTCTAGTTTCCTGACTAGAGGAAAGTTCTTAAAAGTGGTGATGTCCTTTATCTCTCAATTAGTACTGTAAGCTAGTGAGAAATATGCTCTAACTAAACACTGAGGTAAGACAGTGCAAGACATGGCCTGTACTCATGACTTTTGATGATTTGCTATTTTCCAGAGTGAATTACAGGTCTGAAAGTTAGTGGTACATGTCACACTGGTAATAAAGCTCGAATGAGAGAGATCTAGTCAAGTATTCAGAAAGACCAAAGTAGAGTTCAGCTGTTTTTCAGAGAAAGTTGCCAGACAAAAGTGCCAAAGCCAACATTAGAGTCAATCAAATCAGTTGATTGATGCTTCCCTGCTTTATGTAGGTTTGTTGTTCCTCCCTTAAGCATGATATCATCTGCCCTGCCAGGGCCCTGCCTGGGCACAGATTCTGCAGTGACAATTTACCGAACTGCTGAACCTTCACGATAGTTTCATTTCCATCAAATGATGCTGAAAGCTTCTAGCTTTTTTCACTTTTCTACTGCATCCTTCCCCCAAGACTAATATTCATGAAGAGGACTTCACAGAGCATGAAAACAAAGCATCTGTGATAGCTGATCCTGAAGTCAGCAACCAGAAAGAAAATGAGCCTATCTCATATGAAGTGGACCCCATTGACAGAGCAGATTGATTTTTTAAAAAAAATATTATAGCAGGCAATATTTTTGTTTAACACAACTTTTCACAATGTAGTGGTTATGGAACTATATGTATCTAGTAATTTCCAGAAAGATGAAAAGTGAAAATCAGGCAGATTGCATCCTTTTAATTTCAGCTTGAATGCTTCTCCTTTTCTGGTTATGATTGCAGGCTCTAAAGGAAATACCTCACTGATATTTTTGGGAAGCACCTTGGTTTGCACAGTGCTTTTGAAGAGCAAACAGGGAAGTTCTTATGTCTGTATAAGTCAGGGACAGCCAGTTGTGAGTTACTTGACACCACAGATCTGAAGACTTCATTGAAGAAGACACCAGGAAAAACAGGGAAGCATCAATAATTTACAAATCACGATGAAGGAGCAATACCCAGAGTGCTCAGGAAAATATGCTTACTCAGTACCTTACTGGGGAGCTTTTATTATAGGCCAAGACCCCAGAGAATTTCAGTTTGATTGAACTTCTGGAAACCTGTGTCATTCTGCGTCTGAGAAAATCAGTCCTTGGAATGCTTTGTTATAGGGAAAGGCTTGGGAAAAGCTCTCAGAGAGCCTACATCCCAGTGATTTGGCTCCTGATTTATGATGTGCCAGCTCCATCTAAATAAGGCTGAAGACATGCTGACCTGTGATGTCCACAGAATCACTTAGGATGCATGTGACTGACTGCTCCTAGGCTGGTGTCTTTGAAAGGCTCTGTAGGGAGCTTAACCTGGGAAAATCCTTCTGAGGACATCTCTGTGTTGACAATTCTCTGCACAAATATTTAACTTTGCTTACCACTCTCCAAAGAAATCTAGCTTTTCCCAGATGGTTCCTTTCCTCTGGGAGAAACCTATCCACGTGGGAAACAGTGTTCTTGGGTGGTTGTAGAGCATGAAGTCTGCCCTACTGGACTGAGCTGGGTAGGATGAAAGGGCAAGGCATGCACATGTTCTCTCCATCACTTACAAGCTGGTGCCTACAGCAGTGGTTTATCCAGAAATGAGCTAAATAAAGGAAGGGAGTGTATCTTTGGTCATTACTTTGGATCAATTGAAATTAATTTTGCTAATAAATTAAATATGTCTAAGTGTTAGAGGCCTAGGAGAGCAGAGAATGACAAGTAACTGTGAAAGGCTTGTGAAAAACGTGGAGGTTTTCCCAGTGGAAGTGGATCTAAACATCCTAGTAGTGCAAGAAAACTATCCTGGGGAAAAATCTATGGCTACAGTCTTCTTTATGCCAACTCTTCAATAGAAACTCTGTTTTTTACTTCTCACTGTGCTATGTGGGGCTTAGGGTCTCTGCCATTAGTATCATCCTCACTGACTATTATTCTAGTAGGGATATTTTTATTCAGAACCTGTCTTGCTTTCCCTGTAGCAAGTCAGTCCGGGTCAAGATGAGATGGTGCAAGAGGCAACATCCCCTAATACTTTCCTCCAAGAAATACCATGAGGGAAGAAGTTCCCTGCCTCTCTCTGCTTTTCCCACCAACTCTCTGACCTGGTTCATAAAGTGGTCCATGACCACTTGGTTGGACACAGATGTGGGTCATGCCACAGTGAGTGTGGCATTTCATTAGTGGCATTTGTTCCAAGGGTCTGCAAAATTAAAGTAGGTCTCAGTTACCTTAATCCCCTCCCGTAAGACATTTGACCCTTCCAGCAGCATTCTCTCTCTTTTCTGTACTTCTTTTTGCCCATTGATCAATAGTTATTATGTGTCACTGATTTCTCATCGTTAAATGCTGAAGGACAGTACAACTCTGCCTTTTTCTCATTATCTTTCATTTGTACCATTTTGCTCTCTTCTATCCCTCTGCCACCTTCATTTTCTTTCTCTTCTCCTCCTGTGAGTTTCCTCTTTCCAAATGCTGTCTGACTTAGCAGTGCAGTGTCTGCAGCCAACAATACTATTTGAATATCCTTTGTTGTTTACAGACACCTCCTCTCTGATCTCCAGACTGGTGTCCTTGTTGCCTTCTTCCCTGTTGTGCTTGGCAGACTACAGCAAAACTCCAGCTGGGAGCCTGATTTAAGTTTAGCACCACGCTTACTCGTTATTCTTTCACTCTGGCTGCAACTCTAACATTGTACTCACCACTGCTTTTTTTTTTTTTTTTTTGAGCTACTGTGAGCCTGAGAGATAGAAGTGGGGTCTTTCTACACAATAATCCTATTATCTAGTGAAGTTTTATATGCCCAGCATGTTTTTGTTGAACAGCCTTTCTCTCATATCTTTCCTGGCTGCTCAGGAATGCTTCAGATCTCTTCTGTACTTAATGTCTGCTGTGTGCTTACCCTAGGAATGGGGCTGCCAGAGGGCACAGAGAGACTGGGGATGTCCAGGTGCCTCTTCTCAAACCGAATTAAATTAAAATACAAAGGATGTGTATGGAAATGGCATATAAATCACTCAGACACCGATCAAAGCCTGCACCCCCACTGCAGTCAATTACAGAATTAAAAAAAAAAAAAAAAGGTCTAATGAAGCAAGCTCTTGATTAAGCCTAATCACACCTCTGCTCCTTGGTAAATGAGAGGTACAGGAATTCTGAAATTTGCCTAATTGCATTTGGATTCAGATGTATCTTGTTTCCCTTTGCTCTTAGCTTGCTGCTACGTGAGTTCTAAACCCAGAAAACTTATTCATGGGTGGGATGTGGCTACTGAGGCATTCTGAAGCTAAGGAACAGGTAGAGGTACATGTGCCCTCTCAAGTACAGAAACATGCAAATATATATATTTGTATATATACAAATAAGTGTGCATGTCAATATATGTCTGTAGGGACAGAGTGAAGCACAGGAAAATGGGTGCCAACACTGGTTTCAGGCAGGTGAGGTTGGTGGCAATCAGATGGTAATTATTTTATGTTTACAGACTGTCTTGGTATCTCTGCCACCTGTTCCTCCCAGACACTGAGAAAAGTGGCCTACATCTTTTTCTGGCCCAGAAATGACAAGTGAGGAAGAGGTCAGAAAGGTTGATAAGAAGGTGTCACGGTCTCCAAATCACTTGTGGCTGTTGAAACACAGGTTTAGAAGATTATTTAGAAGATTAAATGAAAAAAACTTGCTGGGATATGTAATAAGAGCTTTGCTTTTTCATCATCTGAAAGAGGACCATGGCCATGGATGGCTGATTTGAAATGACATCAATATAAAGAATAAATTCATATTGATACTGACATTACTGTTAACAACACTGACAGTGACAATAATAATAAAAACAACAACATTATTATAGTATTAGACTTGTGACAACCACTTTGTGTGTGTGTTACAGGAACTGATGCAGGAATTGTCCTTGTAAAAGGCCATGTAAGTATTTAAATATCAACATCAGTTTTTAAACTAAAGTGACCAGAAAGAGGGGCATTCACTTGATACAGGGGATAAAGTCAATAATTATAACAAATAGTACAGGACACTTTAAACAGAGACCTACTTTCAAAATGTTGACAACAGTAAGCAATATTAACCCTCAACTCCATTTGTTTATTTTTACCATAGGTATAATGAATGTGCTCATTATGCTGTGTAACAGCAATGATAAACCCCTCTTTAAAATTATCTGCTTGTAAAAATGCAGCTAGGCTATGCCAAAGAAATAAACCTAACTCATGTTTAAAAGCTTGCTTTTGGTAAAAATATATATTTTGAATGAAGTCTATGGTATTTCTAATTGCACTTTGATTACCTTTTTGTGTTCATTGGTATAATCAAGTCATATTTCCCCTATTTTTTTTAATTAACAAAGGCAGGACAGTGGCATTGTTTTGTCAATTCTTCATGGTCTTTGAGGTTTAAAAATGATAACAAGGACAAAAAGAAATTCCATAGGAATGTGCTCCCAACAAGAATTAGATTTAGTTAAAATAACTGTTGATATTGGTTTGACACACCTTGCTAGAAACCACACAAGTTTCTAGCAAGATAAAGAAACAATTTGGTACTTTACCATGACAATACCCATTGTCTTGATTTAGATGATAAATTAACCATCAAAATGATAAATTAACCATCTTCTGTCTATGCAGTAGCACTCTGTTAACTCTTCCTTTAGTAAAAGTGAATATTGTGTCAAAATAACAAGTGCAGACTTCCTGAGATAGAGCAAAGTACATTCTTCAAATGTCTGTATACTTTAAACAAGGTCTATGGGAAGCAAGATGGTCTATTCCTCACATTATCATCTGCTCCATCGCAATGAAAGAAAATTCTGGAAAATGGAAAATGAAAGGCAATTATAATGTAAAGGATAAAAATGTTTTATAAAATATATTTTTAAAATACAGCAATAAGAAAACCAGACAACTTTATCATCTAAAAATTGCCTATTTTCCTCCAATATATTATATAGATCTCCTTTATACTTAAACTGACATGATATAGCATTAGTTATGTTTATTTTTGGCATACAAAAAGTATAAATTTCTCTCAGTAGAGGACCAGAACATGTATTTCAAAATCCAAGTCCTTTAAAAAGTAATATGTACAGTAAATATCATATTTCATATCTTTTTTCTATATTCATTTTCACTAAGTTAGGAGTCCAGGGGATTTTTGTCTCTGGAAAATAGAGCAGATGTTGTTTCACCCACACCTAGATATGTCAAGTCTAAAAAGAAGCAATTGGAAGGCAAAAACTTTAAAGATTTAAATTCACATTAATACCGGGAAAAGGAAAGAACTATTACTTTGTCTATTGCTTTGGAGCACATGGAAAATCTCCAGAGATGACTGAGATAAATTTCTGCAGGGAAAGTGTCATTTGTCACTGTTTCTGACCTTTTTCCTCCTCTTTCTTGAAATCCCTTTTTAATATCCCATTAAAAAGCATAAAGGGTTTATTCCTCGTGGTAGCAGACCAGTCTGTGCTAGTACAGCCCCACAGGACTCAGAAGAGCACCTTGAAGTACATGGGGCTTTAGTCATTCATTTACTATTAGCAGGCAAAATTGATGGTTTTATTTTACAAAGAAAAATGTTTTTCTTGATGCATGCCATAAATATACCAGTGCTGGAACAGTGCAGTCCTCTTAGGAACAGAAAATATTTGGCTCATCTAAATTGCAAGAATGTGATATTTTGTCTTGAGATACAAATAGGGCTGGGCCTCAGTATCCCATTACAAGCTATAAAAACCACAGCTTTAAGCAGATCGATTTCTCTGTATCTTAAAATACAACCTTCTGACAGAAAGGTGGCTGCTTCTACAGACCTGGAAACAAGCCTACCTAATTTTTATAACTGCCTGTATGTGTATGTTTCTGTTTTAATATCCTGCCCCAGGCCTTGGGGTTCATATTCTGTTTATAGACTTTTCTAATTGCTGAATCGCAGAAACTTGCTGTGATTCACTTGGAGTGGGTAAATGCTTTCAGAATGGGTTTTTGTTATGAGTAATACTTTTAGTGCTGCACTTAAAGACAGCAGTCACATTGGGTATATAATTGCTTAACTTGTTAATTATTTTTTCTTTTTTGATAGCATAAATTTTCATAAAGTTTGAGTAACTTCAGGCGAAAATCAGGAAAAAAAACCCCAAAACAAATCCCAACACCCTTTCTCTGGACTCTGTGAAAAGTAAAATTCTTGAGAGCCTTTAGGGCTGTTTGCAATAGTGGGCTTTGAATGTGAATGCCATTGTTAAGCATCCTATGTTTGTTTTGTAAATGTATTTTGCTTAGATATAGGTAAAAAATAAGTTATGAACTGTAAGTCTTCCCTTTTTGCAAGACCTTGAAGGGGGAGCTGCCCACCTCAGTTTGCAGGAGACACCATTCTGAAAGGCAGTCCTGACTTCTTTCCAGTAAACCATTTATGAGTATGACAAAGAAATCCTTATGTCTACAAGCAAGGCCAAAATAGAAAGGGAACCCCCGTGCTTATTTCAGTGTACACCCTTTGCATCCATGCCTTCAGGACTACGTGTAGGTTTAAATTCTTAGAAACTTGAAACAAAACACTTTTCATTTGGGCTGTTGTAGCTGACAGACTGACAAGTAGCCAGTTTGGATGGTGTCTCTGAATCCTTCACACCCTGAACACACAGAGCTGCTGAGGAGGGGGAGCTGTTCTGCAGGATTTGGAGTTTTTGGTGGAGTTTTTGGTGGAAAATGCACAGTCATTGAATTTAATAACTTTCTTTGGCTGTGGATTTTGTTTTGTGTAAGTTTTTTCGTTTTGTTTTGTTTTGTTTGTGTTTTGGATTTTTTGTTTGTTTTTGTTTGTAGTAATAAGTGTACTTCTGATGCCAAAGCAGAATGACCTGCTGGAAACAGCATATGGTCTTTATATCAGACACAAGATGTGGCTTATTACCTCTGAAGATAAGGGGTGCACCATCAGCACTGTTTGGGAACATAAGTGAAAGTCTTCTATGATAGCAGAAGATAAAGTGCTGTAGTTTTTTTATCAAAATCCATCTGCCATTGCTTTTGAAACACTGGGTTGTTCTTTTGTTGTGAGCAGAAAAGAGAACTGTCCCTTTGCATAATAAAACTCAACTTACATGGAAAATGCATGCTTATACCTTTCTGATATTAGGTTTTCACCTTGGACAGAAATTACTTATAAATATATATATGTCTATATCTATCTATCTATCTATCTATCTATCATCTATCTATCTATCTATCTATCTATCTATCTATCCATATATATATATATATTTATGCATAGACACATACATATGTGTACACAGTTTTGAACCGCACATGGGAATATTTTGAAACTAAAGAAAGCTGCAATGAAACACATTGTCACATCAGATTTCATTTCCTGTAGCTGTCTCCTACTTCCCTTTGACCTTTAATTCATTAACACAATGCCTGCCATGACTTAATGTGTATCTGTGCCTCATTCACTGGTGTTTACAGAAAGATTTCCTTCCATGATTTGGCCACATTGTGGCAGGCACCATTGGCTGAGACTTTCTGGCTCCTGCCAATCCAGGATCTGGCTTTATTCCTGGTTGGAATCCAGGTTACTAAAACTTTTAGACTTTCTATGTTAGCAGACACTAACGCCCAAGAAAACACTACATTTAACCTGATGCCATAGAAAAAACTTCCAAAATTGAATTACAGAACTAAAATTACAAGTGTATTGTTTAAATAAAAGCATATAATCTCACATAGTAAAAAACCAAAAGTTTTAGAATATAGTCATATCTCTAAAACAAAATAAAAATTTTAAAGCAGAAACTAGTCCTTCTTCTTCACCTTCTTATTCATAATTTTGAGTAATATTGTGTAATTAAATTAAAAAAGTCCACATTGTGAGCCACAGATAATTAACTATTGAGTTAAAAGTAAAAATATTTTAAGTATCATTTCTTAATTAGACAGTTTATCCTTAAAAAGCCTTATAAAAAAAGAAATACAGCTCCATTTTTAGTTTATTAAAGTAAAGTACTATAAAACTCACAGTTTGTGAGACTGTAATATAAATAAGGACTAATAAACATGTAAATCCAAACAAAAAATACCACCTCACTAATTTAATCCCAACCGTAACAAAAAAGAAAATAAAACTCAACAGCTTTGATTTCTTGTTTCCAAAAAAAATGCTGGTCCAGGGGACTCCTTAGTCTGAAGTGCCATTTTCTTTGCAGTGCTGTGAAAGTCTCAGAACAAATCCCTGCATCTCACTGTCTGTCAGAGAAACCCACACTTCCATTTGTCTGAGACCCAGAAAGCTCAGAATCACTTTTCCCCCTTTTTTCCTCATTGTGAAGAGGCAAAAGATGTGATGAGGCTGCTCTGCCTGGGTCAGCATCCACTGCCAACATGTGACTGCCCAGCAGAGCCATGGCCCCTCTCCTGGGAGTCACCTTGCTTCTCTAGAAAACTCCAGTCAGAGGACATTTTATCAGGTTTAAAAAACTGTGCTGGAGGTAGTTCTGATGAATTGAATCTCAATATAAAATGCTTATCAAGGGGGAGATTGCAAGTCAGATTACTTGTTGATTAATTAATTTTCCTTAATTAAATTAATTCATTGCAATGGGAACAGCTGCTAGACTTCACAAGGGCTGGGGTTGTTATTGTAGTACTGGAATATATTGGAGTATTAACCCTTTGCTCTAGCACAGGACAGAGAGTATCTAAATGCATCCTGTGAAAACGAAAACGTACTCCATGCAAGACACGCAGTTTCCAAAGAAGCAATTGTTTGAAATTCCCAGGAGCAGGATATGAAAAAAGTTGAAACAAAATAAGAATGTAGCATTTAAAACTCCTTGCATTACTAAGGCAGTGTTCTCCCACCTCTGTAAAACAGTCTGTGTTTCCCTGCTCACCCTCTTTTCTGGAAAAAACCACTGGGCAAAATATATCACAGAATCACAGAATTAACTATGTTGGAAATTACCTGGAGATCATCAAGTCCAGCCTATGACCTAAAACCACCTCATCAACTAAATGGCACCGAGTGGCACGTCCAGTCTTTTTTAAACACCTCCAGTGATGGTGAATCCACCACCTCCCTGGGCAATCCATTCCAATGCCTAATCTCTCTTTCTGTGAAGAACTTTTCCCTAATGTCCAGTCTAATCTTCCCCTGGCACAGCTTGAGGCTGTGTCCTCTCATCCTGTCGCTGGTTGCCTGGAGAAAGAGACCAACCCCCACCTGACTACAGCCACCTTCCAGGTAGTTATAGAGTTATAGAGACTGATAAGGTCTCTCCTGAGCTTCCTTTTTTCATTCTAACACCCCCAGCTCCCTCAGTGGTTCCTCACAGGGTTTGTGTTCCCAGCCCCTCACCAGCCTCGTTGCCTCCTCTGGACGCGCTCCAGCGTCTCCACGTCCTTCCCAAACTGAGGGGCCAGAACTGGACACAGCACTCAAGGTGCCCCTCACCAGTGCTGAGTACAGGGGCAGAATGACCTCCCTGCTCCTGCTGGCCACACCATTCCTGATACAGGCCAGGATGCCCTTGGCCTTCTTGGCCACCAGGGCACAGTGCTGGCTCATGCTCAGCTGGCTGTCACCAGCACCCCCAGGTCCCTTTCTCTGTCCAGCCACACTGTCCCAACCTGTAGTGCTGCAGCCAAAGTGTAGGACCCAGCACCTGGACTTCTTAAACCTCATATTGTTGGATTCAGCCCATCAATCCAGCCTGTCCAGGTCTCTCTGCAGAGCCGTCCTGCCTTCCAGATTGACACTTGCTTCCAGTTTGGTATCATCTGCTGGTTTACTGATGGTGAACTCAATCACCTCAACCAGATCATCAGTAAAGGTGTAAAATAGGACTAGGTCCAAGACTGATCCCTGGGGCACACTAGTGACTGGCTGCCAACAGGGTATGGCACCATTCATCACCTGGATGCTCTCTCCAACATGCCTCCATGTGCTGGGAGCTGGCTGCTTTCTCTTGGATTCCTTATTCCAGCAGTCACCCAGGATGAGCTAAAACACAGATTCCAGCCCCTTGCCTCTTTTCTACTGGTGTCACAACATCCTCATCCTTCTCTCACCTCCTCAGTCCCTGTCCCTCAAACTGCAAAGTGCTCAGGAAGCCTCCTCAGGTGCCTACATGTGAACTCATGCACCTTACTCCTGGTGCAGGAGCAAAGGAGGGATTATCTTTAGGTTCAGTTTGGCTCTCTTCTGCAAGGACTCCCCCAGCAATTAGGGGTTTTCCCATATGATTGGTTTGCCAGATCTCTCTTCTGTGTGGGTTCTCTGTTTCCAACAAAACAGTCTCCATCAGAAAGGTTCGGTGTTCATCACCTCAGTATGGGGTCTGTGATTTAGCAAGGACAGATTTTGGATGGCTTTTCATCTCTCACAGGTCATTGATCAGTGTTTCTCCTGCATGGACCCTTATTTTTATTTCACCCCTGTTGTTTTAAAAGGATCTGTGCCTGGAAAGCTGTGTGTTTCTCTGGGTTCTTGCATTGCTGAATGAGGTGCTGAATGAGGCTCCGTGACTCCAGTATCAGAAGTCTTATATGATTTATTAGAATGACTCCATTATTCAGAAGGTTTCATGGCTAAGTTGCCCATGTTCAGAGTTACATGTTTCCTCCACCATATTCAGAGCAAGACTCTCCAATGCTTACAAAGTCAGAGAGATTACAACCTCTACATCATTGGCTAGAAAGAGAAAACTACATCTCCTATATCAGGAGACAGGCAAAGGAATGCATCTGTTGTCCTTGAGTCCACACACAGACACAGGTTTGTTTTTACAGAAATCTGCAGAGAAGTCAGCTTTCCCGTGGAAGGAAAAATGTCCAGCAAGTTTCCATATAAGAAACTTATAAAATGGCTGTGACACACCCCAGATCTGTGACTTTGCCTGCTGCCTGGCTAGGGGAGCCTGGCATATTCCTTTATGTCTGAGACAGTTCTTGTGTTAAGCTTTTCTCGCATTTCAAATATTTATACAGCATCTCTCAGAGGAATTTGTTCATGCTGTCTTGGGTAGCATCTCCACCTCCTCTACAAAGGCTGTTTATGCAAAATTCCTCCTTGGAGAAAATCCCCCTATGCTGAGGAAATTCTGAGATCCCTCTGAAGGTTTTACTTCAGTTATAATATGGATTTGATCCATCTCCTGTGCAATGGCTGTCATGATCAGGGATGCCCTTGTGAATGCTTTTCATGCTCAACTGTTTTATCTGATTTCTCCTTGGAGAACATCTTTGCTGCTCCTCGAAGTATTCACTCTGACAGTCTTCCCAATACCATACCCTGGGGAATTTTAATTTTCAATTGTCTCGGTAATCTGTGTATGTGTGTTTTAATTGCATGAAAATTTCCTCTTGTACTTCCCAGTTCTTTTTGATCAGTGTATGCACATAGTGAAGAACCCAGATTTCCATCGGTCAAAGGAACTGCAAAAAACATATGTGTCCTGAAAATTTTCCTCCAGTTTCTGCACACCTATTCATCCAAATCCACATAGGCTCCACCGATGCTCAAAATATTCCAGAAAAATCAGCAAATGAGATAAGAAGAAACAGGATGTACTTCCAATTTCCAGATGAAGTCTCAGGGAGAAAAAATGGCATGGTTACTGCTAGAAAGTATTTATGATAACTAAAAAAAAACAGTAGGAGGCTGAAGAAATTTGACTGAGTTTCTGCTTCAAGAGGAGAAACAGCCATAAATAACCAGAAGTTGTTTCTTACCTCATCAGGGTATCACTTTCATGGTCCACAAATTCTGTATTCAGATTCTGGGAATCTAATCTTCCCAGTCAAATATCACAACTAATTTATCCCCACAATTTCACTTTTAATCCAGTGTCTCAGCAGCCAAACAGTGCAACTTGAGCTTGGTTTGCATTGAGGGGCTGTTGAAGGTGTAAAGGCTGGTTTTGGTAATTTGCTGAGACACTGGTGTGGGGGAAGAGCTGATAAGGGACAGATTTCTTTGGGTTTCCAGAAGGAGAGCAGAAGGTCTGAAAATACAGAAGCAGGGCTGGGTCTGTTACCAGCAGTTATCCTGTAGTGCTGTTTATGCAGCCTGATCAGCTGTGAAATTTTGGCCAGTGGCTTTTTGAGACTATTAACCTTTGGTATCTAAAATGTGAACTTGAGCTAAGTGTTTAAATGCCTTTGATGATCAATGGAGGAAACAGGCATAAAAAGGGTGCACAGCAAATGTCCAAGGACTGTTGGATAAATCCTTCTTGGTGCTATTTTCACCTGTAGAGAGTCCTTCCTTGGTTAGCAAGTAAAAAGCCCACCCTGGCTGTGAAATAGCCCCTGTCTATTTATAACTGTATCTATTTTATAAAGATGTCAGGGAATGAATGCTCTGTTCCCTGGACTTTTGGTGTAGTTGTTGTGCATGACTGGTCATATGACCGACTTTAAGTGATCACTCAAGCATTTAAAAGAACAGTTTACAGAAAATGAGATGCTCTGATGAAGAATACCCTTAGGATAGAGAGCTGACATAAACTGAACAAGCAGCCCCACTCAGTCTAACCAAGCTGTGCCAATCCCATTTAACCCCAGAGGGTTAAACTTGGGATCAGGAGAGCTGTGGCTGGGGGTTGTTAACCAAAGCTGATGCAAGGTGAAGGGTGGTGTCAAAACCAGGAATCCAGAACACAGTAACAAGATTGAGTTAGAGAGACAGAGACAGATCCACTTCAGCCCTTCTTTCACTGTTTTGCCAAATGTAAACATTGGTCTGAATTTTTTCTTTAGTTTTTCAGCTCTTTACTCTCTGCTATTGCTCACCCCCTCTTTGCTTCCCTATCCTTCTTTTTCACTGGTTTCTTTCTGTGGTACATAAAGATCACAGAGGGGCTGAACAGACAGAAACCATCTCATCTTTTCTGTTCTGTTCAGTCCTTCTGTGGTTTATAAACAGGCATTCACTGAGGCTTCTTGAGGAACCTGGTAGAGATTCCAATCCCACCCATCCAAGCCAGGCTTCTGTGTCAGTTCAGACAGACCCTGCCTACACCACCCTGCCCCTACCCAAATCCTGCACTTGGCTGGGTGTCTCTCTTTGAGCTGCCTGCTCCCTGGCACAGGCAGAGTGTAAAATAAGAGAGAGTGTAGAGCAGGGTGCTGTTTGTGGGAGCCTCACTCCCCTTTAGTCCCTGCTGCTGGACACAGGCATGGGCAGTAGTCACAGGAGTCATTTCTAAGGCACCTTCATTTGAGGTTGTCCCAGTTAGTGCAGACACCTTTGGTACAGCTGCCAAAATTCAGCAGACAAGGAGAAAAATAACACTGACTGCCTTAAATATCATGGGAGACAAACCCATAGGGTGATTTTTCAATTAATCTTTATTCTGACTTTTGTATTACCCTCACTGAACCTGATGGAAATTGCAGGCATTCTGCTCAATTTAAAACCAGGCCACTGGATTTTAGTCTATAGACACAAGGGTGGGAATGTATGCCTTTACATTCTTAATAAATCTAAACCCTTTTGCATTCAAGGAAAGTGTTCTTGTTGACTTTTTTTTTTTAATGCAGTTGCAAAAAACATGCAACCAATTATGCAATCAAAACATTAGATCCACGATTTAGGAATATAAATGCTTTTCCTAGAAAGATTTTTTTTTGTATTTATTTTCCTTTTTTTAGAATTTTGACAAAAATTCTAAAATTTTTGTCAATGTTTTGACAAAAACAATAGTGTTTTATTGGTATTTAATGAGTCTAAATTAGGCTCTTTACATAAAGTGAAGTTTCATGGAGCTTAAGTGAAGCTTTTTCCATTTTGGGAGACGGCCTACTGACTGTCAGCTTCAGTTTCAGGCAAGTTCCTATTCCTCTTGGATTTTTTGCCACTTTCTCTATATCTCCTCTTTAAGCAATTTGTCTTTTTTGTAGTCCTCCTGGTCCTGCATAGCCTGTAATGTAGAGAGTATTTTCTCTATTTCCTACATTGGTCATTAGAGCACCTAAATATTTATCTAAAGTATGTGTTTTGGATCCCAAAAGTGAATACAGTTAATAAATCTGTTGACAACACCCACGTTTCACCTTTTCCTGGGATAGCTTTACTTTGGCTATCATCTCCCTCATCCATGGGTTTATACACTTAATCTGCTGGAGCTGAACCATTGTGGTACCTTCAGTATCAACACTGGGACAAATCCCTCTCTGCACAGTTTCAAGTGCTTTCTCCTTTTCTCGTTCCTTCTTTGTGTTGTTTCACAGCTGTTTTCTACTCCTCACTTGGAAACCAATTACCTTTTAATTCATCCGTGGCAAAAAGGAGATAGAGAATGGATTAGCTCAGTTGATGGAAGTTGGATTCCTCTTAATTGCAGAGGGAAAAGCAGTGTTTGTTTTGTTTGAAAAGGTAGTTCCAGGTTAAAAACTGCCCATGGACAGCTGAAGTTCAGCTGACAACAGTCTTCTACATCAGTGCTTGTTGTGGTCAAAGGAGGAAAGTGAGCAATTCTCCTAATTCAGAAGGAAATATCAAAAACAGATGATGAAGGCCCCTAAGTTAAACTCGTGTTGAAGTCTGGAATTATTACATCATTTCACCTCAGCAGTCTTTAATTGTCCTCAGAGAGATTGCATTCTAGAGGAAATTTTTAAAATAATATCTTCAACCTCACCTCAACAGGTACAAATTCCTTCTTAGTGGTTACCCTGTTGCTCAGTGTTTGAATTTCTCTTGGGCTAGACATTACCATTTTGCCTAAGGTAAATCTCCCTGTGCAGCTCTGGTGCCTGCTAGTGCTGTCCTGTAATGCCGCCTAGAAGACGTTGATGATTTTCCTCTCAGCACATAGAGTTTATTTCCTTCACCCTCTGTCTGAACTTTGTCCACACTGATCAGAGTGCTATCTGCTTTGTTTTCACCATCTATGGTTCCTACAGAAATGATATTTTGAGGCAAAGTTCACTCAAAATGTGACACTCAGAAGTTTTTGCAGAAATTGTCAAAACCACTATGGAGCTCTTGCCTAGAGGATGCAGCCTAAATGCTCATGTTATATTGGAGCTTTTCAGACAAGTGCTTCTCATGCATAGTGCAGCAAGCAGCAAGTGCTGCTTGCTGGAAAGGACATCAGAGTCACTAGAGAAAAGGAAAAAACTGAACCAAATTCTGTCTGGGTGGAGTATGAAGGAGCCTCACTGACTTTATATGCTTTAAACAGGGTTTAGCTGAATACTACTGGCAGAAATGTGTTCCCCAGAATGGTGGAATAAAATCAAGGTGAACTCTAATCCTCTGGCTGAAGGGGAGGTAGGTAATAACCTGGTACTGATGGCAGAGAAAAGAAAATACAGATGAGCATGGATTGTACTTTTGGCTTAAAATTTGAAGCTGGGTGTTTTGCACTTGCCTTTTCTATTACTTGGAACTCGCTATAATTAACATGCTCTCAAAAAAAAAAAAGTTTATTTTTGCTAGGCATGAAGAGCATCTACAGGGAGATACTAAAGTAGCACCTGAATTCCTGGCAAAGTCTGAAGCCAGCAAGAAATATATTTTCCAGCTCAGCCACCAGCTTGTTGAAGAAGCATGGGGAAATGGAGCTGAAGAGAGGTTAAGTAGGGATACAATACATTTGTAAAGCACTTGATAGGTGTCTAAATGCTAATAGCAGGTTGCTGCATGGCCTGTGGCTTAGGTGGCTTCCTCTTGCTTTCTGCCTGCCACCACCCTGTGAGAGGGCATCTTGTCTCTGCTCAGGGAGCAGCTGAATATCCTCTTGCCTCCAGATGCTTTTTTCTGCTTTGAGTGTTGAGACTGGAGAAGTAGAAAAATTTTGTGCCTTTTGGAGAGGAGAGCTTATCTCTTGCCAGCAGCTCATGAAATGCATTACCTGACTGGCCCAGTACTGTGATCTTCTTCTCTAGAGGAGAAGGGAAATTGTTTAACCCAAAGCTGACCAGAGAGAAAAAGGTTTCTCAGACTCTGCAAGTGTCTGCTTGCTCCTGGCTCTGTCTGTGCACAGGTGTAACCATCTGTTTTCTAGAAGGGCTACTGTAGTTTAGAGAGGTGAGATTGGGAAGTCACATTTCAGTGTGGACCCAGATATGGAGTGACAAATTCTGAGGTCTGTTTTACTTTACCCTGTCCCTGTGTCCTTCTTGAGTATGATCCTGCTCAGCTTGGATGAGCCAAAGACATTTGTGTTTGTGTCTCTGTTAAACAGCCACAGAAAACTCATAGCAAGCATCAGACACACTGTGAACACCAAAGGCCTACCCCCTGTTTTTCGGGCAGGAATTTGGAAGAGTTTGTGTGTTTGTCCAGACTGGCATACATCTGGTCAGCTGCAGGCACACCTTGAGCACCCAGGCTGGATTGCTGTGCTCTGTAAGGACTGCAAAGCCAAAACTTGCAGTCAGCATCAGACAGCCTCTGAGTGTAAGGTGTGAGCTGCTGGAGCCTGAATGCCCATGTCCTGAAAGCACAGGCTCACTCTGCATGCACAGACCCCCTACAGCCACATCCCCAGTGCCTTTGGTTTGTTGCATGTGCTCTGCAAAGGGCTTATTCATAATTTCTTAGCAAATGTTTGCAGCACCCAGCTGTGAAGGAATACTGGCAGCACAAAGATCCTGGGCAGGGACAGCACCCTGTGCCAGAGGAGCTGCCAGGGCTGAGCAGGTGCATGAGCCCTTCTGTATATGAGCCAGAACACAGGGACTACTGGATTAGGATGCAGATTCCAGCACAAATAATCTAAATATTTGTCCAAAACAAATATTTAGTTAAAGGACTGTGAAAATAACTAATTAGAAGTGTGACTGTCTATTTTAGCTCATGCCCATCACCAGTATAATGAGGGCTGATGTTACTCAAGTGTCTAAATTCCTCTGAGTTTTTGTTTCCTCCTAAAAAGCCTTTCTATATATTTATTTTTGGTGCTTCTGTTATCAAGTTTTGTTTGCCAGCTCTAGGTGAAAAAACTCTCTTTAAAGATTATCTCTTTACAAAATCACATGGATATTTCTGTATTCTTATCAGAAGAAGAGTGCTATGTATTTGCTCTATCAGCAGAATCATAAACCAGCAGCTGTTATTAAAGCTGAATAAATATGCTGGCAGTGCTGCAGTTGGAAATGAGACTTTAAAGTATTCAGCTGTTGGTTTTATTGCTGAGACCTCAGCTGAATAGAAGTCTTTATGAAAATTTTGATATAGAGAATTCTAGACTCAAGTTCACTGACACTTGGTGACAGAATCCTCTAATGCCTATAACTTTACAGAGACAGTCAGCAAACATTGCCTATCATCTCATGGAAATTGAGTGTGTACCTAATTTCGTTGTTAATTACTAACACTAAGTTAGATGGGATATATGGAGGAGAGCCAGAATTCATTTATGTTAATTTTATCATCAGCTTTTTGTTCTTTTCTCCTGTCATTTAGAGATATCCTATCACTCAGTACACCTGTCTCCATGAAGAAGAGGTAAGGAAAGAATTAGTAAAGTATAATTTCTCTTTAGACAGGTCATCTTTACCTTCAGGGATGCCACTGGTACTTGATTTTCTGCCCAGAGTAAGGTCTCTCTAACCTTCCTTAAAGGCTGCTGTAATAGTAGGTGTCCATTTATCCACTGATCTCTTGGAAAGAGCACTTTTAGGAATCTCCTTATTAATTCAGGCTGTTCAAATAATTGCCTATACAAAAAAATGGATTATCTAGACTGTATTTCATTGCATGCTTGTGTATCACATCCTTACAAACAGATCTGCTCTGACAGAAGAGAAGTCAGGAGGCTACTTTTAAAACATCTGAGCAATTGACTCCTCATGGTACTTAGAAGTTATATTTATTTCTTTATCTTTAGAGCAGCCAGGCTGCATGTAAATGTTGAGAACTGGGAGTGCTTCTCCATTTATGTATGGATACATATTCAGGTGATATCTCAGCTTCATCTCAAGATGATACTCAAATATATATTCCTTTCTCCTTTTCCCTGGAGGTTATTTTGTAAGGGAAAGGCCTTTTCTCTGTACAAGTGGAATTACCTGCACAACAGTTTCTGAAAGAAGTCTCTAATCTTCCACAGCCAAGGAACAAATATCAGTATTGGATAACAGTACTTATAATTTTGTATTGGCATGATATATTTAATTCTATTGGAGTGATTGTTATTACTTTGAAAAATTTGAAGTATTTCTAAAGCCAAGTTGATTATTTTATATTTTTCAGACTAATTTTCCCTCACATGATAATGGCATTGAGTTTATCCCAGCTTGTATTCTGTAAAAGGTGTGGAAGTTTAAATCCTCAGGATTTTCTAAAATTAACAGAACTATGTTGTTTACTCTCTCCACAAACCTATACCACTGGTTTTTTGGATAGAAAAGAGAAGCCCAGAATTTAACTCTAAGTCTAAAACCAGTTGTTTTTACCTGGAAGCTTCTGTATGTTTACAAATATCATATACTGGCATGAAATGCAGAACAAAGCATGGAAAGAGATATTTATAACAAAGGATTTGCAAACCTTATAGGAAATAATAGAAACAAATATAGGTAGGAAATGTGCAAACATGTGTAAGCAGCTTCCCTCCAGCCATACTAGCTGTTGAAAGAATGTAAACAAAATTTAGATATTTAAGTAAAAGTTTTGGCTCATCTCTATTGCAGAAATAAGCATTTCATTTGGATGGAAATACCATAACCTATACTTAGGGTGTGCACATTCCTCTCTCCTCCTCAGAGCTGGTAAGATTATAATTTAGCTTTGACAGTTTCAAATTTGACTTACTTAACAATCAAACAAAAAGTATAATTTACCAGCTTCCCACAGAATGAGAAAAATATGCAGAACCATTTAATTATTTTAATCAGATAACATAAAGATATTATAATGTAAAATATGTTTTCTAACTGTAACTTAATGGAATGGTAGTTTGCATATTTTACATAGTGAATCACACAAAGCAAATATGATTTTAATAATGTCTGAAACAATATGCTCTAACTCAGAAAGTAATGGGAAATTGAAATGATTCAAATTAATTTATGTGGTTTTTTGAAATCATGGGTTTTTTAATTGACATATTCCATTGTCCATTGGTTTTAGTCTAGTTAAATTTTTTAAATGTAAATTTTGACCAGTGCTCCCTGAAATAAAATCCCCACTCTGTTCTTAACTGGTGGAAAGAATTGCTGTGAAAGTCACATGTGAAACATTCAGTAATTTTCTTTGTAATCTTTTATCATTGGAGGTATGTAAAGGGTAATTTAAGTCATCCTGCAGAAAAGACAATAATGATTTGGATTTTAAGCATATGTTTTAGTATGTGCAGATATCCAGTTGAAAAACTGCCACCTCCTAGTACCATGTAAGCCCTAGGCTCAGAGTTTCTGTCTTCAGAACCTTTGGAAATTTGTGGGGGTCTCTGGACTTCCAGGCTCCACTGTCTTTGGTGGAAGATTCCCAGTCTGCCTGTATCTCCTCAGGAATTACTTCCTCTATCTGTCTCATTTGAGAGAGAGAGAGGGAGAAAAAAAAATTAGATTTTTAAAATTCTGATTTGATTTCTCCACAAGATAGCTGTTCAGCAGAAAGTTTTGGTTTGATATCGGTTCAGCAGGAAGTTTCAAAATGTCTAAATTATGTTCTTGCAAAGATCTTGAGCAGGGAGCTGCGAAAGTTGGCTGTTACTGGGATCTGAACTATGGCATTGCCAGACCTAAAGTTTTCCTTGGTTTCCAGCTTGGTTTAGGCTGTTCAAAGTTGTAAGGCAGCTATCAGTGGGTAGGAGAAGTGCTGAGCTGTGTGATTCAGTGGTGCAGGAAGCTCCAGAAGCTCCAAGATCTCTGGGAGTGAGGGTGGGCAGCTCGTGCCTGACAGCAGGCAGCTTCTTCAGAGCCAGGAAATGCAGAACATCTTCTGTTTCACTCACAGCACTCAACATCTCCTTAGCTCAAGATAATAGAATCCCAGCAAGAGCAAATGTGGCTGAAGAAACAGGAGTCTGTAGCAACTTTTCCTGAGAACTCCTGGAGTCTGAGTAAGCTCTCACAGATGGGCAAACATGATGTCTGTCTTCCATCACTGTAAAATCAGGCCACAGCTTTAACTTTGTTTTTGGCAATAAGCAGCAAACAAAAAAATTACCATTACTTTAGGAAGATCTCTGATGCTGCCATATCATATTCTTCTAACAGTATCATAGAGAAACTAAGATTTGAATTAGCTGGAACTACTGCAAAGTGAAAGCAGAACTGCAGAGCGTGCCTCATCAAGAGAAAGCTCCATCATTGTCATTCACTGTCACACCAGGGGACTGTGCAGAGTAAAGTACTTCAATGGAGTGAGGCTGTTCAGTATTTTCATGAATGACTTCAATGAAAAAATAAAGGCATACCTTACAGGTACAGAAATCACACTGAAGGATAGAATTGGAAATCCAAACTACCCTGATAAACTAGGGAAAGCCTCACAAAACATAAGAGGAAGTTGAGTGTACAAATGCTTCTAAAACTCAAAGAATTTTTTTGTTCCATGATTTGGTAGGAATAAATGCAAGACAGAGCAAGATGTTGGAGTGAATAAAGGCAAGATGGGGAAAACTGATGTAGAAAATCACCTTTTTATCTAGTGATGTGTGTACTGAACGTGAGCCAGCAATGCTCTGCAACAAGGTGCCCATTGTGGTGAGATGTACAGCACAAAGCACATGGTCTGAGACACTAAAAATTACAGAAGGCATAGGGTTCAGAATATTTACAAATTAAAGTTTTTATTAAGCGTCCAAGATAATAAAACCCATTCTTTTTTAGAGCATGTTAGCTCAGCACAATCTGGAGTTCTGTGAAACCTCAGGGTAGTCACTCATGGGCATAGGGAGAACAGTTGTGCCTTCATAGCTGCAGAGGTTTGAATCCTGCAATGAAATGACCATGAAAGAACCAAACCTCACTTTATGTGTAGGGCAACCTCTGCACAATCAACATGACAGCAAACACCAGACATGTCTGTGGGTTTACCAATGGCAGATGCAGCAGATCATTGCAAATACAACCTGCACAGATGCAGTGCAGCTTTCCAAAGCTGTTACACTGAAGCTTTGGAGGTTCCAGTACTTGGAGCACATTTGACTGAGTGTTTTGAGAGAAATGAAAACTATATACACACAACACTTGTAAATATTTGAAGACAAAGGTCACAATTTATTCTTGAGATTACTCTGTTGTTTTCAAGGTTCAAGTATGGTTTGGTCTGGCAGAGAAGAAACGATGGACATAAACAGGATACTCCAGAGGAGGTTCAGATTAAATATTAGAAAAGCTTCATCATTAAAATGGGTGATCAAACACTGAATATCCAGGGAAGTGGTGGAGTCACTGTCCCTTAAAGGTTTAACAAAATGTAAATGTGGTGCTTAGGGACATGGTTTTTGAGGTGGACTTGACCATGCTCTGTAAACATCTGGACTTGATCTTAGAGGTTTATTTCAAACATAATGATTTTATGATTCTCTGACCTTCTGCTGATTGTTTCCTCATTCCTTTCAGAGCCTCTTTGGAAGCATCAGTGGGTTTTTCCACAGTAATAAAAAGATTAAATTCTCTCTCTTTTGATTCTCTACTCTATTGTAACATTTTGTGTGTGACAGGTTGTTCAAAATCTTGCGTTTGGGTATTCAAACACAAGGAGTCTGGGGAATAAGGGAATTATTATCAGAAAGATTACACTATGCTTACCTACTTTTTTTTTTTTTTTTGAATGTGTTAGACATATTTCTATAAGCATATTTTTGCACTTACCTTCATATGGAATGCATATTGGAATGCATTTTGCACTTACCAACACGTGGAATGTTTTAGATTAACTATATATTGATTTTATAAAGACATGTTTTTTCATACTATGAGAAATTATTGAAAAGTGGAAAAATATGTAAATCACTAAGCAAAAAGCATGGAAAACAACAAAAACTGTTAACAACCCAGCAACCTTGGGTCCATGCAGATTTTATTTCCAACAGTTAGACAAAACAGCAAAGTAAAGAGAATAAGGGAATTATTTTAAGCTATTTCTGTTCTTCCAGTGTTATTGAGACACAGGTATTCACCTCATGATAAAATAGAGATGCCTGCATTTTATTTCTATTGTAGTTTTGTTTCAGAAGTTTTTATGTCTTCTCCAGTTTATAATAAAATGAAGTAAACATGCATTTTGAAGTCTTCTGAAGTTCTGACTATATGAACTCACAGAATACCTATCTAAAGAGGTTACTGAATGAATACCCATAGAGATTCTCCACCGTCTTAAAAGGATAAATTTCCTGTTCCAGCTGATCATTCCTATCGTCCAGTATGGTTTCTGCATACTGCTTGCTTAACCATCACTACAGATTAGTGTTTACAGTATCAGTATTTCACTATTCATTTCCATAGTTAATGTTTTTATTATAATTGATTCTTCTGAAATAAAAGTGCAGCCAGGACATTTCCACCCTGTCTATACACACTACAAATGGAGTTTTTTGCTGTTTTCTCAAAATGAAATTATTTGCTCCAGTGGGTTTGTGCTTTAAATCAGTAATACACACAGTACGATCTGTACATTGCAGATCTTGTTGCTTCAAAGAAACAATTTTGAATATTGTAAGAAATACTCTATTATGTTTTTAAGCTTTATTATCAGTATCTCTTTCATGTTGCTAAAAACAGATTACTGTCGGGTGCAGTATAATCAATTTATTTAATTTTTCTTTGAGACCTGAGCTTGAAAACACTGGAAAATGCAATGAAAATGTTTCTAAATTTGTAACAAATAAGAAAGCCTATACTTTTGTTTAATTGTTGTTAAATTTAAACCCTTCTTTAGCATCTCTGCCAAGACATGTATACTGAAGTAAACGATAATTCCTAAGGGAAAGTTGATTTCCCAAGGTTGTCACAAACATTTATATTTATGAAGGGAAAAGTGCAGAGACCAAAGTTTTCTCCAGACCAAGAATTAAATCCATACATTTAAGAGTTTTGTGTGATGGTATTGTCATCCTGTTTCATGTAAAAGGAGGATTAAGAGTATTTATTTTGGAAAACTGCCTCTGAGGATTTTATTTTTGTGGAAGCAAAGGCATCGTTGGGATTGAATCAGCATCCTATGCTGGTTGAAGTGTAGAAGTAATATTACATGAGTCATTCAAGATGAATTGCTGGGGTATTAAAGAGGAACTCTTGGTTGTTATGGTAAAGAAACTGTACTTGTGTCCATCACATTTTGAAAGTAATTGCTTACTTTATGTGGCTATTACTGCTAATTGCATTCCAGGAACTAACGTGACAGGCTATTTGTTATCCTTGAAGGTATGAAGTGGAAAGTTCAATATGTCAGGTGATAACATTTTCTTGAAGTATTTGACAATTCCCAACTTGTCTTCATAACATTTTATTTCTTAGTATTTTGGCCTAACCTTTGGTGGCTGAAGCCTTTTGAGTGTTATGTCATGAAGAGTGGATAGAATATTTTCACAGAAAGCTTGCATTATTCAACTTTTTATTGTGTTTGTTGTCAGTAAATTTTGTTTAGTTTTGTTCTATATTTTATAGAACTGGCAGCTCTCAAGTGCTGTAGGTAAAGATCCAGAATTTGTGGTTCTTTTCCCAAAATTGAAAATAACGTTCCATAAAAGGGTCAGGCAGGTTCTATGATTTTCCTAAGTCCAGAAAGGCTTTTATGTAGAAAAATGCTTAGCTTGTGATGGCTGATCTGTTTGCCAAAAACCTTGTACATTCTGTGGAATGAAACAGCAGTGCCTTTTCCTCCCTCCTCTTCAAGGTTACCTTGCTAAGTGTATATAGCATATATGGTTTAAAGTTACTCACAGCCTGCAGGATTGACTTGGAGGTTGGTTTTTCTTAGCACCTGGGAATTTTTATTGGCCTGAGCTCCAGAGGCCGAGTGCTCTGCACCTAAATTCTGGGTGTAGGGCAAATATACCAGACACAGGAGAGAGACACAGCAACATAATGTTAGCCATGCCAGGGTGAACAATATCTGTGACTCTGCAAAGAAATGCTAGGGAATAATCAGTATGTGAAAAAGCTAAGGTAGTCAATGAAAGGGAATGGAATCCCAGTGAACTGACTTTTCCTGTTCTCCAAATATGAGAGATATTCAGATTCTTAATAAGGAGATTAAAAGCCTTGTGGGAAATAAACATCATTCTGAAGCCTGGATGCATTCCTTCTTATCAACCAATGTGATTATTGATAGTGAAGTTTCAAAGCCTGCTGATGACAGAGGTACATGACTCTGCACTCCAGATCATCTGAAACACGTTGGAAAAAAAGAATACATAACTGAAGAATAAATTTCCACAAAGATGCTATTTGCATGTGCATGAAATAGTTTATTTTTCATATTTATTCAATAGAATATGTGTATATTTATACATATCTATATAAAACCTCCTCATTCTAAGATACTTCTTTATTAAAATAGCTTGTAATTAATAACACATTTTTGACCTCATAGGTTTAAGCAACCACAGTAGTGAAGTTCAGCTAGAAAATAAAATACATGTAGTTTATTTGATCTAAAACAAAGTAAGTGGCCTAACACCACTTAATTGCAGTGTTTGCTGCAACATGAGCCATTATCATTCCTGTGTTAACAGGCAGTCAATCCATTAAACTGTGAACCATTGGGCTCACTTCTGCAACTGTACAAGCATTTGTTTTGCCTGAAAAACCAATTGTTTATGGAACTGGCTTGGGTGCACATATAAAGTATTTCACCTTCCCCCCAAAATCTAATAGCAGCACATTTCATTGTCTGGGAAGGATAATCCTGTGCCCTTTGCAGCCTTCCATGCTGTCCAGCAGGCATGATTGGAAATGTCAGTGTCAGGAAAGAACCTTTACTTGTGTTATACACCCTTTAAAGCATTATATCTTCTAAAAAGTACCCTTCATACACCAAGTGTAAGCAGACTGACAAAAAGCAAGATGAAGCAGTACTTAATCTTACAATGCAGGCACTTCAAGTGCTCCTGAAACATGCCTTGGGTTAAGGAATGCATGTAAAACCCTTCACATTAACTCCCTGAAATCAAGCAGAATCTGGCAGCCTCTGAAATATCTGTACCAAAATCAAAGCTTGCGTGTCAGTGCTCTCAATCATGAACGGAGAACTGTGAAAATGCTTGGTAGGAGGATCACACTGTATCTTAGCAATTAAAATGTAAAAGCTCCAGAAGCCAAGGATTTGTGGTGTAAAGCTGAGGGATTTGCCATGATTTGGTGTACTGCAAAGGGAGTTGATGTGCAGTGCCTCTTATTGTTTAGATGGGAAACTCTTCCAACAAGCATGTTTTGAGAACAGTTGAAGAAGGGATTGCACATCCAGCTACTACTGCTTTTTTAGGTATTAATTTGTCATGCATAATTTCCTATTATTTAATGTCATGGCATATTCTATTAAGTTGTTTTAGGACATAGGTTGTGACTGCAGCTGGCACCATATGTCACATTATATCACATCAAGTGGCAGCATAAGGTAAATGCTTGGTTCGAGCTTCTAATTTTTTCACAAATTGAACAGTGAGGACCACTCAGGTGCATAAAGTGTACAGGGGAAGAAATGAACAAACCACCTTGTGCCTTCTAAAAGGGTAGAAAACTCAAGAGCCTTTGAGGGTCCTATGCCCACACAGGGCTATATCCCAGTGCTGTCACCATATCCCTGTGGAACCCTTAGCTTTGTCCTGGTATGAGTGTAAATGTGCCTCTCTCCCGGGCTATTTTCCTTTTCCTAGGAGCCCTCTTGCTCTGGAGAAGGAAAGAGAGATAGTTTTGAGCTTTGGAGGCTGCAAACTCTGCAAACATGGCCCCTTCCTTTGCCCCACTGCTGGACATTACATTTGGGTGGGCTCAGCGGTTTGGCACCCATGTCTGGGCACTTGAGCTTGGTGACAAACCTGGGGCCTAAGGAGACAGCCAGCCATCCCTCACCCAGTTCCCACTGAATTCCCAGGGAAGTGTGAATGTGTGAACTTGGGCTGATACTCCTTGATATCAGAGAGTTATATCTGATTTTGTCCAGACTGATTTTAGACAGCAGCAAGCCTTTGGGAAGGCTCCAGCTCTCCGTGTTTGCTGAAGACACCGATGTGAGAAATGCTGCACTGAGACCCAGGCTGAGGTTTCTCAGCTGTCCATGGTGAAGTCAGAGGTGCTGTCTCCTGCCCTTTCCCCTTCTGCAGCCCTGAAGTGTCAGACTTGGCTGAAACAAGAACTGCCAGACTGCTGCCCTGGCTGATGGGTTTCTCTTCATGCATAACACCTGAAGGAGAGACAGCCCCTGAGCAAGTGCTTTGTGGTTTGCCTTATCAATTCCTTGATAAAACATGCACTGGGTTTCAACTGCAGTTAAATTCTTCTAGCAAGACTTCTCAACTGGTGCACTTGTAAGCAAATGTCTCCACACATATCTCTGGAAATCAGGTACCAGGTGTGTTACTGTCCTGGTTTCAGCTATGATACAGTTAATTTCTTCTCAGTACCTGTTACAGTGCTATGTTTTGATTTCATAATGAGAATGATGTTGATAACACACTGGGTTTTGGGTTTTACTAAGGTGTGTTTATCTTAAGTTGAGGACCTTTTTTCCTTGGCTCATTCTCTGCCAGTGAGGAAGTGTGTACAAGAAACTGGAGGGAGCATAGCTGGGACAGGTGACCCAAACTGACTAAAGGGCATTCCACACTGAAGAAGACAGTGCTCAGTATATAAAATGGGGGAATTACCTGGAAGGGGGTTCTATCTGGGTTTGGGAAGGTTTGGTTTATCTGGTGTGGCATTGGTCAGTGGGCAGTGAGCAATTGTATTGTTCATTACTTGATTTTCCCTTTTTATTATAATTATCTTTATTTACTGTTATTACTCTATTCTACTTTATTTTCAATTATTAAACAGTTCTTATGTCAACCTACAAATTTTAATTTGATTCTCCTCCTCATTTCACTGAGGGGGGGATGTGTAGAGAAGAGGGGGCTGAGTGAGAGGCTGTGTGGTGCTTAATTTCCAGCTGGGTTTAAGCCACGACAGTCACTGACGTCATCCACGCCGTTTGTGAGATATTTTGCTCACAGATGATGATGTGGATCTGTCAATGGATCCCCAGACACCAGTAAAAGGCTTTTTGTTTCTGAGTTGCTACCAGTCACAGCTCTCAGCACTGACATTTTAATTCCCATGTATTTAGGGGCTATGAATAAATATAGGCTGGAAATTAGAAGCAATGGAGGCCTGTAACCGCCTTCCTGAAGAAATGATGGGAGCAAGCTAATTACTTTTTAGATAGAACAGAACAGGAAAAGGACTGGGTAGTGTGGGTACGTGTGATTTTTGTGGGTTTTATCACTGTGATCAATGCATTTCCTTCCATTACTGCATTTTCTGTTTAGAGAAGAATACAGATGTCCTTCTGTTCCCATGTTTTCAGACTGTTAGTGCCTTATGAGTGTCCAGTGAGATTTTGAGTCATTGGATGGTAACCTCCTCCCACCTTTAGCCCTTATGTAAGTATGCTGATGCTTCATATTTAAATCAATTAATCTGTCCAATTAGGCTCAGATGCCACTTCTATTTATATTGGCCAAGTCACTCTCAAGAGCTAATGGTCCACTAATGCAGTCCTACAATTCCCCCTGTGAGTCCAGAAAGACAGAAAAGTTCCCAAACCATCCTCAGTGAAAGATCAGAGTAGCTCAGCATAATATAGTATCAAGAACCACAGGAGATGTCTGAAGGCTTAAAAGATAACATGCATAAGCAGAGTACCAGAGAAGACCCATTAAATGGATTGTGACTTTGTAATGTGATTAAAATCAGTTGGACAAGGGTAATCCATCTGTGCTGATGCAAGAAAACTATTTCTGTGACTTAATGGTGTGTTAAAGAACATGCAGCATCTTTGTCTTCTAAGAACACGGGAACATTTTGTTTAGATTAAAGACTGTCTAGTCCTGTGCTCTGCCTTTGACTGCAGCCAGCAGGCTATGCAGGACAAGGATACAGAGGGGCCCAGGGGTAAAAATGCTATTTTTTATCACAGGAACTGTGGACATCTCTGATGAGGAAATATCTCTGGGCAAGCCAACGAGAGCTACAGCTGACTTATAGAAACAAAACAGAGACTTTATTTGAGCTAATGGAAAATGTAGATTTCCATGGGGCTAGGATTTCAAAACAAATTTTCAACCTTTGAATTTTTCACAGCAGACATGTCTGTTTTTATTAAATCTCTCAGAATCAAAAGCTACTTATTTTTATCCCTCTGGGCTCTGCTTTCCTATTAAGAAAATCACCAGTGTCACAACTCCAAGTGTATATAAAACCGGCCTATTTCCTTGCAGTCTAAGACTGAAAGTGTCCAGTTAGTGGTGAACTGATGCAGTATCTCTGAGACAAGTGTTGAAAAAGAGTTTCAAGTGTATGCACTTAAACTTGAAGATAGCAAGGGTTCAATGATGCCTGCATGTACATGAATGCCCAAATGCTGGGTGTTGTGTGAACTCTGTGTGTCTGGTGGGGATGGACCATTTTTGTGGGACCAGGAGGAGGTAGTGAGACTGCAAGAAAATCCCAGCCTACTGCAGCAACTAGTATGGAAACAAGGAAGTGCTGTAATCTATCAGGCTCAGCTTCTGCTGCTTTCATTCTTTTTCACAGGGGGTGTCAAGTCTGGAAATCTTATCAGGTGTTTCAAGGCACAGCTTGTGACAAGACTGAAAAAAGTCATTCTTCCTTGCTTTACTGTTTGTTTTTGCCCTGGCAGCTGTGCCAAATCTGGTTCCAGAGAGTCAACTTGCATGGACAAGTCTCCTACCCTTTTCAGGATTCAGACACTGAATAGTTTCCAGTAACTTCTCTACCAAAAATTGAGGTGCTTTGTTTAAAGTATGAAAAAATTATATTCAATGGCATCAAGAACTGCTTTTTGTCTTACAATTTTGTCTGGTTGAACATTTGGAATAAAGTTAGTGCCTTCAATTTTCTTCTGAAATGGGTGCTTACCTACACCTACACTGAACTCTAGATCGGAGTAAGTATTTTGGCCTGATTTTGCAGTGTCTGAGACACACATTTAAGGTTAAAATATGCATCAGTCTTCACATATCATAATTCTCTGCAGTAGAGTGCCCATGGGATGCATTCCTGGTGCATGGGACAGCTTATTTAATGTACGTTAATATTATGGGCAGGCTGTTGGGTTCTACTGCCCTGCACCAAAGGGTAAAACAGACAATAAAAGCATAAGTTACTGCTGAGGATAAAAAATATAAGAGCACATCTAAGAGCTGATATATGTAACTCAGCTGGCAAAAGAAAGGATTCTGCAGCTTTGCAGTGCAGCACACTGATATGAAGGAACAAAAAAAACAATGCTCAATAATGCTTATTAGCATCTTCATGCCCAATACCCCTAAGATCAATATAGCAGCAGTCTGAAATATGAAGAAAGACAGTTTCTTTTTACACCATTGAATACCAACTTTGTCTTTTATCATATGTCAAAACCAAATTAGCTGCTTATGTGAAAATGAGTGATTCAGAAGCAACTCCTAATTTGTTGCCATTTCTCTAGTTAGATTAAAGTCACTTTAGCCAATAAGAGGACAAGGCAGTTATTTTTTCTCTGTGAAAGAGATCTTTGCTTTTTTTTTTTTTTCCTCTGGGCATATCAGAATTATTGGAGATGATGAGGATCATGCTTTCAGGCAGTGCCTTTAATAAAGTTACCTATCAGAAAAATCTTAAAGTATCTGAAAGGAAGAGGTGGAGAATAGTTCATTATGTAGTTCATCTGGTACCCAGATGTTCTTGGGTAAGGATCTTCCAGCACAAAGGCAGTTGCAGAGCTCTCACTGTCTTTTCCAGAGTTTTTGCAGCCTTATCACAGTACCTGTCACTGTGTCCTGTTCCAGCAATGACAGGGTTGATTTCTGCAGTAGCCAGGAGGGAGCTTGGCTAGGACCTGAAAGTTGTTCTACACCACGTCATGCCATTGCCAGGGGTAGGGGAAGGGACTCTATTCCAGGGAAAAGGGGTTCTTTCCTGTCAAGTAAACGTGTTGGAGGGAGCAGTTGGGTAACCCTAATTCTGACCATTTGTATGTGAACTTGCCTCTCTCTTGTATATTTTTAAAAATTAATATTGTTGCTGGTACTGTTGATCTTCTTATCTCATTGCTGTCTCCAGTAAATTGTTATTGTCTCAATTGTTGATCTTTGCCTGTTGTACCTCCAGTTCTCCTCTCCTCTCCTGCCACCAGCAGGGGATGGGGCAGCAGGGAGCGAATGATGCGTGGTTTTTGTGGTTTTAGTGAGAGCACTAAACGGGACAATACAATTTTCCAAACCACGACACACCAGCATAAACACAAAACAGGCTTGGGGTTCTTCACAAACTGGAATACATAATGTGATTATTTCCTGTTGGCAGAGACTGAGATATTGGTTTTCCACTATTCATTAAACAGTAAAACACCGAAAAATACATCTTAAAGAATAAAAAGATTAATGCCTTGTTTTAGAATTAAAGGCCTTTTACCTTGTTGTGTCTTCTATGCCTTCCATAAATAAATATTAATTGTTAATACAAATAATAGGCAACACTGTAATCTCATCTGAAATGGAACTGTTTTATGCACTCTGAGTAATTTTGAAAGCAGAGCACATTTCTGAATAAAGAGCAAGACATTAGCCTTATGCATTCAGAATTAAAATTTTAGAATTGCTTAAACCCACACTTTGGACCCTGAGAGAGATGTTGAAGCACTTGCATGTCCAGGATGTCACCTAAAGTGGGAGGCAAGTCAGATGGAGTTTCAAAATTGCAGCTGGGGACAAAATGCAGTATGGAAACAAATGGATATATTTCTGGGGACCAGAATGCTCAGCAGATATGAAATGCACAGCAAATGCCTCCAATTTAAAGAAGTCTAAGGAGCTGAGTTTTATACTCTGAAGTGTAAGGTCTCCTACAACCATTGGTTAAGACTTATGGAGAGTCTTGGTTGTATTCAGACCCTGAATAGTCATATACCCATAGATGTCTGCCTTCAGTGGGAATTTCATGCTTGCTCCTAAGGAAAGACTTCAACTTGTTATGCAATATGTGTTCTGACATTTTAGGCACTTCTTCCTTGTCTGAGTAAGGGGATTCAAACACCAGAGAACAATCCCAGCCCTGGCGTGGCCCAGTGACCACTGCCTGCCAAGTTCCTTCTCTGATCACCAGAGAGCAATCCACTTCCATGGAGAAGGTAGATTTAATGTTCCAAAATAAAACCTTACAGAGTCAGATGTGAGTAGAAAAGAAGAGGCATTTATTATTGATGCCTTTAGTTAAACATTTATGGGGAGCCATAACTCTGTGTGGTATTTTAAGTATAGTATTTAGAGATTTATTTCCCTTTCTCCTACTAAAGTTAATGTACTTTCATAGGCTTCAAATTAGCTCCACGCCAGCAACAGCTGTATTTCTTCAGAGAAAGCTTTGGGGTTCGATTCAGCTGGACATTTGGGTCTTTTTGTAATATGATGTGTTGTCTGATGAGAGCTAATGTGCTTCTGGATACTGCAGTTATTTCCATCTGGGCTAGGTCAAGGCTGTCTAAAGTTACAGTTCCCCATATCTTCCTTTCCCAAACAAACTTGTCAATAATACCAAGTAACAAAATCCCAGTGCAGTGAAGAGTTTCAAATCTATGTATGCAATCTCTTTTTTTATGCTACCCATTAATTTATATCTCCCGTACAGTCACAGAAATCACAGTCTCTGGAGTCTGAGACACAATCTCCTATCCAGACATAGATGTCTGCTTTAGGATGAGCTACTCTTGAGTCTCCAGTTGCCTTGACTGTGTAGCCATAGACTGAAATGGGAGCTTAGACACCTGTTCATGCTTAGAAAACACATTCTAGGCTAAATCCCTCCCAAAGTGTTCAGTGTTACCTTTCAGTACTGGTTTCTGTCCCCCATACACAGGTGTAAAGTGCCATTTCAAATGCCCCTAGGGATACCAACTAGCCTAGGGCTCACTTCAGAGAGGTGATGGACTCTCAGAGGTCCTATTGCATATCACCCAGCCTTTGGTTTTACGTTGCTCAGAACCTGTATTTGAATGCCTGAATTCTGCTGTTAAATCCCATATTAATTATGTTGCTCTAGAAAGTAGCTCCTTGAGAGACATGCTCTTTTTCAGTCATGCGATACAGAAAATATGTACACTGTATTTGTAACCTCCTCATAATAAATACCTTGTTACTTATTTTCTACAGTTTTTCTTCTGGCTTATTTTTAATAATGTATTTACTTTGAATGCATTCCTGCCTTTCGTGTGTGTGCGTGTGTTTTCCTCTGCTTTATCTTACATTATGACTATTTTTTTCTAACTAATAATAAAAATATACTTCCAAAATTATCCATAAGCCATCTTTATTTTATAATAGCTAGTTATTTTTGAAGTGTGTTTGGCTTTTGTGCCAATGTTATTATAGCTGTTTACTTAGCACAATGCTTTTCATTCCACTAATAACTGTTCTCCTGAAAGATGAGCTAATTTTGCATAACTGAGTGTGCAATTATAGTCTCTTTTCAAAAATTGTGAAAATACTTTCACTTTCAAATAATGTATTAGATGATGTTGATTACATTTTATGCATAAAATTGAACTGAGTTATATGCATTTATTCCTTCAGGGCATCAGAATGGACAGAAAGCTCTTGCAGTTATTCAGCAATGTAAGCTAAATTTAGAGTTCATTTCAGTCCTTGTACTGAACTGCTTGAAAGTTTTTTGTGTAAGGATAATGAGGTAATTTTTTAAACCTGATTTTTATCCACTTTCTCATGATCCAAATGAATTTCATGCATTGCCTCAAGATCTGATAATTAGCCTGTTTGTTATGATTTTCATACATTTCATTATCTTCTCTATATCTAAATAATCATTTAGGTGATTGATGCAAATTTTCTTGATGGGCAAGTATTGGTTGGACTATTTTTGTTAACACATAAAACAAGCCACTGCCACCATGATGATCAGATTTATCCATTGCCTGTTGATTCACTCAATCTAAAGCTCACACAGAAGTTGCAGTTTCCTCCATGGGGCCTGAGACATTTTGAAGGACACGAGAGCTGACAGACTGCCTGGTCCATAGATGTGACATTATTAACCTCAGTCACAAGAGGTTTAATCCCCAAATGCAGGAGGCAGAATAACTTTGTGTTTGTGGATTTTCCTCTGCTTACATGAGTGGAGAAGAGGTGCTATTGTCATACTCAGCTTTGTTACAATGCCACTGATTATGAAAGGCTCAATCTGAAGTCCTTCCTCAAAGTTCATAGAATTCTTTTCAGGAACTTCTCCCTTACGCTGACTTCAAATTAATTTCCTTTAAAAAGAACTCCAAGTATCTCCAAGATAGAAGATATCTCATAATTAAAAATATTGCTACTTCTTTAATGATCTAATTAGTTTTACCTGCCAGGGTCAGCTTCATTGATTTCAATTAAAAAGAAAAGACCTGCCAAGTGACCTACTTTTTAATATATTCAGTAAAATCGAGGTTGGAGAAGCAAAATGTTTTAATGAACACAATCCGTGTTTGCTGAAAGCAAAACTCATACTGATTTCTTATTGATCTGAAAAAGGAAGGTACAAACTAGGTTACAGGATATGTCATGGTTTTTTCATTAAAAATCAATGAAAACAAGACTGACCTGCTTTATTCCCCTTGTGTTTACACTTGAAATAGATTTGATCATTAGGGGAACAGTAATGGTCTAATTATTTAGACCATTTTTAATTCAAATTGTAGGAGTGGATGGAGTTGCCTAACTATAAATAACAAAATGCTTTTACATAACAGTATCTGGGGAAATGGTGTGCTGGGAGTCAGATTATGGCCACAGAACATTATTATTAATTTATGTCATGACTTCAGAAGTACCATGTAACATTAGGTTGGACAGGGACATCAGAGTTAAGAAGGAAAAAAAGCTTTCAGGTCAGACTTCAGTAATAAGTGTAAGCAACGAGTGTCTCCTCTCTTTGAAGTGGGATAATGTTGTGTGATGTACATTACAGCTTGTAAACTGGTTGTCTAAAAGGGCTGTAAAACAAATAACACACCTTGTTTAGCCAGATATTTCATTATGGAGTATTATGGTGATGGCTATGTCCCTACAGTTAAATTAAAGTGCCAGAAGGAGTGACCCTGAGATCTGGACCCCAGCTCTGCTATGGGCCTCTCCAGCTGGCTCTTTCTAAGACCAAACTTATGTAGGTGTTGGCAGTGTGGCTGTGAGCTTGCCACTGCCACTTGGTGCCAGGGATTGCTTCTCTACATTTTTTAAAGCTGGCAGTAGGAACAGAGCCAGTTCAACTTCCTTGAAGCCCAGTCCCAGTAACTCTTTCTCAAATATACCATGTTCTTGCTGCACTGTGACAGCAGTGTCAGTAAAGTTCCTTTCCTGGCAGTGACAGCTTCTGTAAAGAGGGAACTTTCAAGCCATGCTTATAGACTTGTTAGGGAGATCTGTTCAGCTGTTTTTGGGATCTGTCTGACCTTTCTGGCTTTTTTCACTCAAAGGCTGTTTGTGTCAGTGATCTCAGTGCAATTATGTGTATTAGAGAAATGCATGTTATTTTTTGTTAGTGATTTTCTAGCCTTCAAATGCATTGTTTTCTCTTTTCACCTTGAGCTTTTGTGCAGAAGTCCCCTAGCACAGCACTACCATTAGTCTTAGCAAGGAGACTTGTCTTGTCCTACACTGAAGGGCTCTGAAGGGCTGAGGGACATGGCCCACTATTCTATTCCTTCCTGAAGCATAGAATTTTTCTAATGCATGCCTGCAACTTAAAACAAGTTTAAACTAATAATGACTCCAGCCTTCTTCTTCAGGCAGACAATCAATCATGCTTTGAATGACTGTTGTGCAGTGACATCTAATCTATTTTTACTGATTTGTGCTATCATGTTTTCCACCATTTGTATACACAGGTGGAAAGTACCATTTTTTAGGCTTTATATGACCCTAATGCTTTTAAACATTTTGTTAAATAAGAATTACCTATGACCATTTCAGTTTGGCAGCAAAATCTCCAAGTAATCTTATAACAAAAACATTTATTCATATAACTTCTTCAGAACCCTATTCAGTCAATAATTTGATTAAAACGCCTTCACACCCTTTTTGTAGTATTGCCACAGCCAGAATTAGACTAACAACTTGATACTTATAAAGCTGAGGTGTTTGGGTCATATATCATTGGACCAATTTAATAAGCTCAACTTTGGAGAAACAGAACAAAATGCTTAATGAAAGAGGACTTTCTTGTTCTATAATGAATTTTTACACCAAAATTCAAGGGACAAACCATGGCCTGTTGGATTCTCGTTATTACTATTATTATTATTACAAATTCCATGAACGTCTTACGTACTTGATTGCATGTCAGATACAAAAGAGGTTAGGCAGATATCCTGCTTTGTGTATTTTGAAACATGAGATGTAGTTAAATTACTTTCCTTGCAGACTTTTGGGAAACCAGTGCATCCTTCACGCAGATTCAAGTATTGTTTAAAACCCTCAACATCTTTGTTACCTAGCCCTGTGCTTGGCCAGATCAGGTTTTCATTTGCACTTTGCTTTTTACCTGCCTTTATTTTCATGTGTTTTTTTTTTAGACAAGATGAAGTTCAAGCAGTGTAAGTTTCATTGATTAAATTAACACAAATTTATTTTTTAAACAAATTTGCCCAAGAACCAGCCTCACCCAAGACTTTTGATAGTCTCAAGGAATTCTGTCTATGAGCATTTCTATCTCTTTGGAGGAATAAATTTGGATTAGGGCCTTGGACCACCATGTGCATCAGGGCTTAGATGTATTTTCCTGTGCTACTGTTTGGCAGGCACATGAGATAACAGGAAAGATGTGATGTGTAGTCCTTGTCTGGGGAATGCACTATAGCAGGTGTAGCTGAAAGGCAAGATTTAAGGTAAGAGTCCTTTTCTGAGCATGAATGTGGGCCTATATTTTCTTTTTCTTTTTTTTTTTTTTTTTTTTCAAATTTGTCCTCCTTTGGACGTTTTCCCCACCCTTTCACCCCTTTTCCATTAGTCTTTCTTGAGAAATGAGAAAACTTCAAATGCTCACAGGGCACAATGTCCTAATGTGTAGAGTCACTAAGTGCATCCCACTCTAATTGTATCTCTAACACTGCCCCATAGACATAATTCACCTTTTGTGCCTGGGGAGGTGGATTGAGATCAAAATGTCTGAAGTGTAGTCTGAAGTCCATGTTGCAGCCTATTGGAGAGATGTTTTTTCAGTATGAAATTGAGGACGTGTCTGGCATGATTTGGGGTAGTGCATAGTGTGGAGTGGAGGTGTTTGGAGGTGAAGAGCTCCTTGAGAAGGAGTTGAAGGAGTTTGGAGGAGCCCACACTCAGAAGGGCTGTAAGAAGGCTGAGTAGTGCCAGAGATAAGGGGTCTCTAATACCTTCATCTCCTCCCTTTGGTTTTCCAGACTCTGTGCCTTCCTTGTTATCTTCCCTCTCCTTCCCACTGCTGCAGACTTCTTGGACACTCAGTCCCTCGCAGTACACATTTCACTGGTATTATTCAATTACTTCCTTAGAAGAATTGGAGCTCCTTCTGAATTTTCTGCTATGCTCTATTTTTTTTTTTAACTGCTCAAAGCCATTTTCCCAAAGCCCTCACTGGAGAAGATTGCATCAAAACATTTGTCTTTCTTCCTTCAGCATTAAGAGGCTGGGTGTGAATTGATGATAGGAGGATGAGAGGCAGCTGCACTGAATGCTGATCTTACTCACATAGGACCTAGCTGAAATTAAAGACCTCATAGTTAAAAGTCTGAATGACCTTTTGTGTTCACAGTGTGCTTGTAAAGTGTGATCCCTGTCCCTAGTGAGCACTGATGAAAATTGTGCTCTCTTTTCCCTCCAAGTGTGCACCCACTGTGTAGCTGATATACTTTGGTGACAATGAGAGCCATGGTGCATCCAAATCAGTTAATCCCAGGTGCAATCAAAACAAGTGAGTGACACTTGCATTTTAAAGAACTTTTTTCTCGTTTTAATTCACATTTTTGCTATGTATTTCTCCAGAATTGTATTTGTCAGGTTTGCCTTGTTTAAGTACTCCCAAATCTGGAACACTGATGGTAACCACACATCCATATAAATTTTAAAACACTTAGATCATTGATGAGGAAGAGTGAGCACACTTTTAATTCCAGTACAAGTTGCACTCAGCTATAATAATACTCAGGGCATTATTGAAAGCATGCCTATCTATTAGTACAAGTATGCTAATTGCTTCCCAGTCTGCAACAACTCTAAGCACTATTTTAGTAGCATTTCTCATCAAAACTGCTTCAGCATTTTAATTAAACAGCATTTGTTTAATCTCCAGTGTGTGTCTTTTAAATTGGTGAAACACTCCTTAACGAGTGTTTTTTTGGCTCAGAAGAACCCCACTGGAGCTGTTTCAAGGATGCAGTCGTGGCTGGCAGAAAGGGAGAAGGCTGGTTACCTCCCAGGGGTTTTGGATCTGCAGTGTCTTACAGCAGGGGCAGGTTCTGAGCCTGTCAGAGGGAACCACTCTTCACAGCCATGCCAGTAGCTTACTTTTCTCTCCCTCTTCCCTCTTTGTACTGAGGTAAATTATCTTTCTGTATAATTTTCTGTTCAACACTCCCTTACCCTGAATTTCTTTGATATAAACAAAGTCCAAGGAAGCTACAAGTGCTTGTGGCAGCATTAACACTTAGATTCTTGACATTGTGGCAGAGCACCTACATTGATCAGAGACATATCTGTCCACTCTAGGGACTACTGTTCAAACAGAAGAAATGTAGCATTGCTTTTCCTCTGAGGTACAGCCACAGGCAAAGGAAGTGATGCACTTCACGACCTGCTAAGCCCAGACACTCTTTCAGATATGTAAAGTAATGGTGCTGTTGGGAAGTGGACATGTTCACATAAAACACATTGTTGTGTTCTGTTGCCTTGATTTCTTGCACTGGCGGTGAGAACTGCTGTTGGATTATAACACTACCTGAAATATGTTGGTTACTGATGAGTCACTGAAAAAGGGCTGCTTGCACCATATTACTCCACTGCTACTCTATTACTCTCTTGCTACCCTGTTGTCAGATGAAGGGTTGTTGTGCCAGGCCTTTGGAAGGAAAGTCTAGAGATGAGATGTGAATATATTTAATAAAGAAGTCCAGCTACCAGAAGTAGGTTTTTCATCCAGCATAGTACATGACATTTTTCTAGAGCATGTATTGAAGGACACCATCTCTGGCTTCTTTAGTGTTTTTCCATTGTATTGATTTATATTAGTTTGCAAAAGATGGCATGATGGCATTATTTCTCAATCCTCTAGGAAATGACATTGGATTTCATTTGGCATTGTCTGTTGAAAGCTGTATCTGATGGCAGACAGATCTCACATTCATAAAAGGCCTGTAGGTTTTACAGGTTGATATTCAGCTTTGGAAGACAGATTACACTTAATATAATTCTAAAGGCATCAAGGTGAGTAACCTCTGTCTTTTAAATTTCTTGTTTATGTACTGTACCTCCCTGCTGCCGTGTTGAGGTTTATATTCCTGCCATATTTGGAAAAAGCTTTCAGAAGATACTTTACTATGGTTTCAGTCCAAGTTCTCTGCTTCCAAAGGCAGTCTCTATGTGTTGTGTAACAGGTTTATGGAGACACATTCTCTGCAGGGTCTTTTGTGCTTCTTTACAAATAACTCTAACTTATTTCATAGAAACAGGATTTTTTAATAATTCTTTCTGGTTTCCCAGGAAAATTAGACAGAATCAGATGTAGATGTTATAAAGTTCTAAAGCAAGTGAAACATCACAGAACATACCACATTCAAACAGTTATAGATAATGAATGGTTTTAGAGAGGGCACAAAAATCCTTGCTAAATCACTTTAGATAAAAAGAAATAAAATAGAAGCTTTATCTTGATAATCCTTACCATAATAGTGCATTGTTTGGAGGAATCATGTGGAACAAACCTCACTTCTGACATTGATATTAATAGTGTGATTTCCAGAGGGATATTTCAGCTCATTTCTTTTCCCTCTGTTTTCTCTAGTGGCTGTTCCTTAGGCTGTGTCTTGATACAATGGATAATATAAATCCCATGATTCTTCAAATGTAGAAAGTGATGCTCTGCAGGTTGTAAACACTTTTGCCCTGTAAGTATTCAAAAGACTCTATTTGTCTGCATGCAGCAGGGACTCCTGCTAACCTACTGGTCTGTATCCACCTGCTATTCAGGACTCTCTCTCTTCCTTTTAACTTTTCTTGGCCTCCTGTGTTCTCTCACAGAGCAAAAATTAATTAATACTGCTGTCTTGACTCCAGGTAGATCCCAAAGCAGCAGTTTACAGGACCAAAAAACCAAAAAAATACTGCTGGGTTCTGATTATCCATCAATTTTCAGGTTTGCTTAAAGTACTTTACATAAAAGGAAGAAGGTGGCATTTTTGGAAAGGTTAAGTATCCATGTGGGTTTAGAAGTGGCTCTGTTATTTATTGATCTCCATTGAAAAAGATACTTCACATTGTCAGGAAAAATGACCAAAAATCATCTGAACACACAAGCCAGGTAACCTCAGGAAGCTGTGCAGTCTTAGGGAAAGGGCAGATAACTGTGGTGGTAAAAGTCTGCCTTGCTGCTTATGTTTGGGACCAGAAAAGCCTGTGGCGAGAAGGAGGGAAATACTTGGGAAAGAATCCTCCTGTGAAAGGCAAATGAGTAAGGGGATTTGTTTGATTAAATCCTACCTCTGCTGCATAAGTCTTTAGAGATTGCAGAAAGTGTTAAAAGAGGAGTGAGAAGATTTCACTGCTTGAGAACAGACTGAGTTGGCACTGCTGGGATGCTCAGGGAGCCAATCCTGCCTGATGGAGACCCCCTGACAAATGCTTCTTTTTATTTTCTTCCTTCTTCTATTTTTGCATCTTAGCTGGAAAGAAGTAGGAATTCAACTGGAAAGTAGCAACATTGACTGGTCTGCACTCAAAAAGAAGAGATGTAGCTTTCTTTTTTGGTATATTTTTTGGTGGTTTGGTTTTGTTTGGTTATTTTTACTTATCTCTTTCTTTGGTTTAGTGATGCCTTAGCTTTGATTAAATATTGATGTAAGCATCTAACCATTTCCAGGACATGTGCATAAGGAGCACATGTATCTCTAAGACATTTCCAACATTCAAACAAGCCCAGAACAAATTAGGCAACTCTGCCTAATTCTGTGCCTTTGAATTAAGAGAATCTGGGTGAAGACTCTTCCCACACAAGGCTGGATATAATCAGATATGGATCCTTTTCAGCTGTTCTACAATTTCTTGAATAGAAGATCATCCACCTCTAGATGCAGGTGGCCCATCTTAGTTTCAATGAGAAGTGTCTGGGAACATCTCTGGAAGGCATCTGGCCACTAATGAGAAAATGGAGACAAATAAAACAGATTGTTCCTGTTCTCCTCACTGACTCAGTACCAACATGTACAAAGTATTCCAGTTTGCCAAATGCCTCACCAAGACATTTTCTCAGAATATGAAAAAAGATCCCCCAGAAATAATCTGGTCTTTTTCTGTGAGCTATTGCATAGAGTGGATGGAGGTATTTCAGTTAGCTTGAGTGGAAAAGCACTTGCCATAATTCCCAAATTTGATTAGATAGAAAATCCAGACAGCAAATTGACATACATTTTATTTTAGCATATGAATTTATCAAAGAAGAAGCAATCTGTGTGTGCTGGAGGAATGCAAAAGACCATTTGCCAGTCTGTCTGTTTGCACAGCCAGTTTAACTACGATGCTGCAGCAGTACCATCTGTCAGATCAGCTATATGGCATGTTTTATATCACAATAAAGATCCACTGATAGTTTGCCTTTCATCTTAAAAGATGTGGGGACAGAAAATAGTGATTTTGTCTATCATTTATGTCTAACTGCTGCCTCACAGGTGCCAGGCTAGTTTCTACCTTTTTCTCCATGAAAAAAATACAAACACAAAAATCATCAGCATCATCATTACCACCACCACCATCACCATTACCAAACAAAAAAACCAAAAACAAACACAGAAAAAACCCCAAATAACAAAAAAAAACCACCCACCAACCAACCAAAAAAATAAAAAAGAACTCCCCCCAAACCACTCCTCACAACCATTTCCAGATTCCTCATCATCCCCCAGAAAAAATTGGGTGCCTCAAACCTTCTCCATTTTGACCAGCAACTTATGAACTCCCCTTTTCTTTGTGTGATGACAGCTTGGAGCTGATGGGAGCAGTGTCACCAACCTTCTCTGTAGTTTCTGACACTGCTTTGGATGTGGTGGCTTCTCAGCTTTTGACTTAAAATACCAAGTGTTCAAAGGCGTTCCTGAATTATTTTCTGCATTCTTCACACCCAATTTTCAGACCCAAGATTATTTGCTCATACAGTCCTGTCGTCTGAGTGGATTTTATTTTGCTAATGAATATGTATTTACAAGTGCCCAGATATTTTAATTTTCTTCTCCTTTTGCCTCCCGAGAAAGATAATTTATGTCGTAAGAAGCTGAAAATTTTCTCCCTAAGGGTTTTCCTAGTAGAGGAGGAGTCCTGAATGAGAGCTGGACTCATGCAGTGTGCTAAAGTCATCACTAAGTTCATACTTTGTAAATGAAGTCTAGAATTGCATGATGCAATAATTTATGCCTGGTGAAACATCTTACTAGGGCCATGAGGTTATACAAATTAATTATCCCCTAGGCTTCTAGGTCTCTTCTGTCTGGCTCCAGCAATAAATTCCTACAAAAGACAGAGGCAAAGCTGCTTCTGTGCTTATAAAGGGAAATGGCTCCAGTGTGGCTGGGAGAGTGGGGCATGCATCAGGGCATTGGCACATGAAACAGCCAAGATCCTAAAGAGATTCCTTTGTTCAAGATCATCAGGTCTTCCTGTGCCTCAATTTGATGCCCAAGCAATTGAAGTAAGAGCTCTTCCACACTTCATTGCTCAGTAAAGTACTACAAAGTATTTTGAAGTATGTTGAATAGTAGATTCTCTTAGAATATAATCTCAAATAGATCATCAAATCTTTTAGTGAATCTTTTTAGCTACAGTGACAATGTTGAGTGGCAATGTCTTTAAGGTTACAAGGCATGACATAAAAACAGTTTGGGTTGTGTGAGGAAGATGCCCTTTTCCTGGAGTGCTCATCAGAGCACTCCCATTTTCCTGGCTGTTTGCTCCCCTCTGATTTTTGCCCGGGGACAGCTCCTCAGTTGGGTGTGGGTGGAGATGACATGGTCCTTTTCCCTGAGAGTCACAGACCCCTGTAGCTGTGCCTGAGGTCAGCCTCCATTGCTCCCAGTAGCTTCCATGCAAGTGTTCACTCTCCTGGGATTGCCAAATGGCACTGGTTGGTGACCTTTCCCTGGTTGGTGACCTTTCCCAGGATGGTGCTGAACACAGGGGTTTAATCACCTCCCTGCTTCTACCACAGCATCTGTTTCCCTGTAACACAGCTCCTGCTCTCTCTAGCAGCCAACTTCCTTCTCAAACCTTTTGAAGATGTATTTCAGTTGCAGTACTTCATAAAAAGCATATTGGAACAAGCTAACCTTTAATAGAATTTTGCTGACCTGCATTGAGTTCTTTCATAATTAAATCTGGCACACTCCAGCTATAGGTTCTGAGTCACCTCTTCACATCACAGCAAGGAGCTACTGAGACCTCCAGCCTTTTAAAATTACAAAAACATTTTGTAAGACCATTTTCCATGTTGATTGAGTTGTAGCTACCTTGGGAAAAGTCTCTGGAACCTTTAAAAGAAACAATTTCTTGTCAGCTCAACGTGACACTCCTAAAAGACTGAGTATTAGGAAATGATTCCATTAAAAAGGAAAAGAATTCTTACTGAAACTTTCAGATGTGCCAAATCCCTATTGACAAGACCTTTCACTTACCACAAATGAGATAAATGGAAATATCAATGTCATATTAGGTAAGCAACTAAACGGAAAGAGTGAGTTTGAAGAGTCAAAGAACCCATTGGGAAAAGCAGAGCATATCTTCAATGGGCTGAAGAAATGAAAAACATTCTTCAAACGACTGCTTTATCAGGATGTGAAAAGGCCAAGCCTTTATGCTGCTATAATTTATGGATATCTCCTGTTTGTAGGACAAAGTGAAAGAGAAAAACTTAATCATATTTCTGCTGGAGGAAGAAAAGACTCAGCCTCCCTTCTGTTTAAAAACTCAAATTAATTTTAACTCAATTGCCGTCTGTATGGCTACCAAGTATGAAAAGCTAGGCAGAGGGGCACAGTATAACTTTGGAAACACACTTGCCAAAGACAATGGTAGCAGGAACTCAGAAAAGCACATCTAAAATTAGGACATGGCCCTAAAGCCCCAGCTACCAACCTCTTCCCTCCTTTGGGGGGTTAGAAGTAATTTCAATCTGGTCTCTTCAGCTTTTCTTTCCGTTTTGGCTTTTATACACATACTATCATCATGATTAATGAAGACATCATCATGCACTAAAAATGTTATATTTGACAAGTGCTCTAATTAATGCATCAAATATTATGCTCAGTTCAAATTCCCTGGACCTATGGAGTTCACTTGAAAGCAAAGTCCTTCCTCTGGGCAAAGCTCCCAGCTTTCATAGCACTCTCATGATTGCATTAATGGAGAGGGGAAATAATGACCACCCCTGCCCCCAGCTGCAATTTCTGAAGGTTACCATTAAGTCATTTCTAGAATCAAGGGAATATATTGCTAGCTTTGTTTTTGTTCAACAGCAGTGACTTCTGGTGGGTCCTTAAACTTAGCCTAAACTCATTTCCCAGTGAGATATCCTGAAGAATGAATGAGTTTCCTAGCCTGTTGAAAGAGCATAGTCAGAATTAACTTGGAAAACCAAGTCATTGTTTAGTTGTACTACAAATCACATAGTTTTCCCTGCTTTTACCAAATTTTAAATTAGGACTTAGTCAATATTTTTTTTTTAAACACCAAACCCTTATTTTTCTTTTCTGTTCTTAGAAATGTGTGGTAGAATTCATCCTTAGATGGCTGTGAAATGCCCACTCAGCCACTCTCTCACTCCCCCTTTTCAAAAGGATGAGGGGACAAATTAAGACAATAAAAGCTTGTGGGTTTCAGTGAGAACAGGGAGATCACTTACCAATTACTGTCACAAAAACCAGACTCATCTTGGGGAAGTTTATTTTATTGATAGCTAAAAATTGATAGTTAAGTAAAATAGTGAGAAACAAAAAAATTCTCATGCTTCTTCCCAGGCTCAACTTCACTGCTTAATTTTCAATTTTTCTACCTCCCTCCCTCAGAGCAGCACAGGGGAATAGGGAGAGGAGGTTGTGGTCCTTTCATAGCAATTTATGTCTGCCACTTCTTCATTCTGCTCTGCTGCTCTGTGTGGGGTCCCTGTAATGGGCTACAGTCCTTCACGACCAGCTCCAGTGTGGGTCCTTTGCACGGAGTTCAGTCCTTTAGGAAAGGAAAGCTCCAGTGTGAGCTCTCACATGGGCCTCAGGTCTTGCCAGAAAAGCTGCTCCAGCATGGGCTCTCCACAGCTTGAAGCTTCCTTCAGGACATGTCCACCTGATGAGGTGTGGGTCCTCTGTGGGCTGCAGGTGGATGTCTGCTCCACTGTCACCTCCCTGAGCTGCAAGGTGACACCTCTGGTCATCTACGTGGGTTACAGGAGGTTCTGGAGCATCTACTTCCCCTCCTTCTCCCCTGATCCTGGTGTCTGCAGAGCTGTTTCACCCCCTTTTTTTTTTTTCATTTCTCGTTCTCACAGCTGCTGTGCACCATTTTTTATTCTTTCCTAAGCATTTTATCAGAGAGATGCCATCAGTATCTCTGTCTGGCTCAGCTGTGTCTGGGTCCATCCTGCAGCTGGCTGGGACACAGGTGCAACACCTCTTTTTTTCTCACAGAGACCACTCCAGAACAGTCCCTTACTATCCACAACTTGTCAGTAAACCTAACACATCAAGGTCATCTGAGAATCTATTATGATCTGCTTATTAAAATTATTGGAGAGATACCTCTGCACAAATTGTGGTGCAAAGGAGACCATGTGCCAAAGTCAATAGTATGGATTTTACTTAACAGTAATTGTGAGGTGGAGAGAAAGAGAGATAGAAAGAAATAACAGAAGTGAGCAGGGAGACAAAGAGAGTGACAGAGACAGATTAAGTAGAAAATATCATCACTCCATGGATCCTAATGGTGTCACCTTTATTTCATCTCAAGTTCCCTTAGGTAGCTTAACTTGGAGTCCAAAGTTCCAGTCAGGAGGCATGTTCAGGGAGGGATGGGCTTTGGTGGTCACAGCTTCTTTATACACTTTTGCTATGTGGGCAAAAAGTCCTTCATAGCAATGTTTAAACCATTAACCATAACATTCCAGTCTCTCACAGAATCTTGCTGGATACGTCAGATATGGCTTAAAGGTGAAAAGGTGATCCTGTCCATACAAGCTTCTCCTGAGTGTCAGTAGAGCACATCAGTAGAGCACATCCCTTCACTTATATCCAATTACTTAATTTATGGAATTCTGTTATTAAAAAACATATGATCATCTCTGTACTCTTAGCAAGCAGTCACTTGTGGTTTGAAAGGTAATGAACCCACACTGAATGATATTCAGATAAGAAGTTATGGTGGGGAGCTGGTATGATACTAGTGATAGATGTAACAAACTAGATGGGTGATTTGTGGCCCTCATTTCCTGCAGATGCTTGCAATTAGCTGGAGTTTGCTCAATTTTACCTGGCTGTAGCTCAGAATTCTGTTTCTGATGGATATTGAGACTGTTTAATTCTGAGGTTCATAGGCATTATGTGTCTCTTCAGGTCTGTGTAGGCTATGGTCTGCCAAAAGGAATTTATCTTGACAGCATGGCTGTCAGTGTTCCTAGACCAAAACAGGCCCTTGTAGAGAAGTGTGAAATGTGTGCCCCAATTTTCTAGGCTTTCCTAATGCTTGCTGTATGAAAGGCCCTCTGTGAATTTGTGTATTCATTCTGTTCAAATCACTGCTCAGAAGAATGGGAAACCTTTTTACTTGTCGTCTCATTCAGAGTTGGTTTTTTTAATAGATGAGCCTTACAGATAAAAGAAATCAGTTTTCTTTATTCTGTCAAAGTGAAGGTTAAGACAAGGGTTCACAGTTTTGAAAACAAGACATAGGGCAATGAAATGAATTATTAACAGTGCCCTTGTATTTTGACTCATAATCTTTCCAATCTTGTTACATTTCCCTTTTGAGATATCATTTATCAGCTGGACTGAGAGTAAACGTTTGCATCCTTTCCATCTGTGTGAGCTGCTGAAAACCTTCTCCTTCAGAATTTGACCTTTTTTTATTTCCCTCATTCCTTTCATCTCTCTCTCCCGTCTCTACTCCCCCCTTCCCATCCCCTTTTCAATCAATTGGTATACAGATTTTTTTTTTATATATAAAACCTGGGATCTGGGGAATACATCTCTTGCTGCATAAACTCAACTGCCCAGCCTGGCTTATTCTGAACATAGATGCTAAAACAGGCTAATTTCACTGATCTAATTTCCCTGGTGTTATGTCAAGCTAAGGCATTGTGGGGTTTGTCTGTTCCACCATAAGCTACTGCCATGGGTTTTCACTCACCCAGTTCATCAGACCCAGTCCAGATGCAGCCCAGACAGCCTGCTAAGTCATGTGCTAATGCAGCAAGGCTTTGCTTTGTCTGGCTGCACTAATCTCGTGCACTACAATCCTTTGTGAATAATACAAATAAGAAAACAACTATATAAAGACACCTGTGTACTGAGCCTGAGAGCTCTACCTCTTCCCATATTTTCTGAGCGCGTACAACAACACAGAATAATTTGTCACAGAGTTTGATTTCAATCCTTTCTTTTACTGTTGCAGAAGTACAAGGCAAGCATTTGTTCCTCATACATTCAAAGCCTACTGTTTTTCTGATTGTAATTTATGTCCTCTGTACGGAATGTATCTGATTAGAACAAACAGTTATTTATATTCTAATTACAATCAAAGAGGCACAGCAGAGTCTCTTCCATCTCCTGTCTCTAACTTAACTGTATATGTTGTCACTAAATACAACATTTCAGCTGCTATCAGACAAGCTGCTTTGTATTCTTATGAGTTTTCTGCTATAAGTAAAAATCCCATGGAAAAAGAACTGCGTATGTGGAGCATAGCACTGGAAGCAATGATTTTGGTTTTTATTGCTCTGCTTGGATAAAAACTGGATTCATGTCTACTTCTTTTTTTTTTTTGCACCAGCTTTAAAGTAATGAGTGAGGGCAGAGGTCAAGATGTTGCTGTTCCTTTTTATGAAGCAGAGCTCAAGTTCAGCCTACTCTATCCCTGTGCCCGTTGTAGCAAGCACAGTGTCCCTGGGTCTTCCTCTGCCTCAGGGGCCAGTGGGCACTTGTGGCCATGTGCTAAACTCTCCGTCCCTCCAAGACACAGTGGCCTCATCCATGTGATTTTCTGGGTACAGTGTGGGTGTGAGCCCTGCAGGCTGCTTGCTCTCCTGTGGAGGCTGTTTGGGAGCTTGGTCTGGGCTAGCCAGGCACACAAGGATGATCACAACTGAATGGGATGGATGCTCAAGGCCATGCTATGGGCATAGCCCTTGGGGTTTGCAATGGCCCCAGGAGTGAGGCCCCTTTTCATGGGTGAGGAAGGTCTGGGAGCACAAGCTGCCTGAAAGGAATATTCTGGCTGACATGAAGGCAATGTCCTTTGCACTGTGCCTGGTGGACAGGCAGCACTGAATGAGAGTTTCCCAATCCTCCTGTGACCACAGGTTAAGGCTTATTGAAAACCTTCCTTCCCCACCCAAATTCCATTTGACTCCGACTCTCTTACTGGGGGGGACAATGAGAGGCACAGGGGCTGCAGGGAACCTCAGCCCTGGATGGGAGTGCTGGCAGAGCCAGGCTGTGCCTGTGTGGAGCTGTGAGGGGTGGCAGAGGCGCTGCCTTGGCAAGACAAGGTTACGCTCTGGCGGTGAATCCGCCTCTCTCGTTCCGGCACCTCCGAGCGGCTCTGGGCTGCTCCCGTGTTTGTGTGCCCTGGGGAGACAGCTCATTACTGCAGAGAGATCTGTGCAGCCCTCTGTCTGCTGGGCTGGATAAGTGAATGTTTCGTTCCCTTTGTTTGGAAATATGAATTTGTGTCCCCAGTTACCTCGGTGGTTGGCTTCCTCTATAATTAACAAGCGTTTATGCTTTCCTCATGGGGTACAAGTACAAGTCAATCTTTACTTCCTTTCCACTACACGCAGTATATTTTTGCCAAGGCTCAAATGCTTTCTAATGTAGTACACTCCATCTCTTTCCTAAAATCAATGTTTCCAAACACAATTAGCAGTGCTGTAATAGAGTTCAAAATATTACAAAAGAACTGCGAGCTAGAGGGCTCCAAGTTACCACTGACAGTCTAGATAAGAATACGATAGCTCTACTGTTGGACAAAGAAGTTCAATTTTCCCTCTTTCACTCAGATAACAAGTTATAACATTGTATGATATAGAAATAATTTACATAATTACAACTGTCAGTGATCTGTGCTGCTTTTCCATACTGTTGAAAGGAAATATATTTATCATTAGGTTATAAAATAGATTTTTTTCCTTTATGCAAAGATTATTTTTCTGTTCCATTTGCACGCAACTAACGGAATGCTTCAGAAATTTTTAACTCTACTTTCTTAGACTTTTATGACCTTTAGTAAGTGAAAAAAAGGTGTTAGTGATTACAAAGTATCTGTCTAAAAGACATGTTAGTACATTTAATCTGATGACATTATAGACTATTTGCCTCCCAATCTCTTCCATGAGCCCTAAATCACAGGTTTGGCAGTAAGTCTAAAGAAAAAATGCTAGTTTGATGGAGATGGAAAAGTGACTGGAAAGCTCCTTCTAGGTCATGGAGAAATGCCTGTCATCTGCTTCTTTATTTTAGAAAGGGGTACCTCAGGTTTTGCATGGAGGATGCTTGGCCAGACTCACTCACTGGTTGCTAAAGGTGGAACTGGAACCCTTCCGTTCTGAATAGCACAAATATGTGTACTTTGCTGTTGAAACCAGTCTCCTGATGGTGATGGTCAACTCCTAAACCCATATTTAGGTGCTGTTGATATCAGGCTGCCTTGACTTTAAAGAACAAAAAGATGACCAAAAGGCTCTTCTTACCTCCCCTTTCCTTTTGCAGAAGATGCAGGATATGCAGAGCTTTTGTTTCTTTAGACACCTGAATTTGGCTATAAGAGGACAAATCTGGCATCGTTTAAAAAAGTAAATTGTGGTGAGAAAGCTTTGTTCATATTTTTTAATAGATTTGCTAAGTACTCCTCCCAATGTAATAATCCTCCAAAATAATCCTGGCAATTCACTGAAGAGGCCAGGAGTCTGAATCATTATTGATTTTGTCCTTTAAATAAAATTCATAAATATGTTTTTAATTTGCTGTGACCAGTGAAATGGAATCAACACATTGCAAAAGCAGAAATCTCTCACTTGGCTATAGCGGGGTTTTGCTAAAGGCAAAAAAAGAACTGCAGCAATGCATTGATTTCAGTAAGCTGTTAACAAAACTTGTGATCACTCTGGTCAGGTACATTATTTCCAGTCAGTTCATAGATTTTCACACCTTCAGTGCACTGACATTTCAAACAAAGGCTTCTAGCCCAGCTCTGAGGAAACATGATCTTCTCTAATGCAGGAAGCTGTGCATGTACATGCAAATATTTGCAAATGCAATTTAGGAATGCCGTATTTAATTTGTATCTATGGGAAGGGAAGAACACATATATTAGTAACTTAGAGTGCTACAGCTGATCTTTAATAACTTAGTTATAGAACTAAATAAATTTCTTTTTCTTCTTGTCTATGTTGGACAAGTTTGTATCTTCTCACAGAATCACAGAACAGTTTGAGCTGAAAGGGACCTTTAAAGGCCCCTGCAATGAGAAGAGACATCTTCACTTTTATCTTGTTCAGCACATACTGATATGATTCTGATCCTGCTAAGGTTCTGTGTGCCACTGAAAGCCAAATCAGCCACTGTAACTTGGAATGGATCTGGCTTGCATCAGTGCTACCTGTAAACTCTTGCTAGGGAATTTCTGTCAGCCATAGGAAAAGCCAGTGAGCCGTACTCATATCAGGTACCGGTCACATCGAGCAGTGATGCAACAAAGGGTACTCACTGCCAACAGAAATGCCACTGTCAGGTCCCCTTCTGAGCTCCCCAAGGGCCTGAACCTTTGAGATGCCCAGTGCAGCTGGCTGCCTTTCTCTGGCAGTGGGTGAGTGTCACCTGGGCACGCTGGAGCTGTCACCTGGGCCCGCTGGAGCTGCCACGGCAGCGCTTCGCTGCTACTGCTGCCGTGCTGCTGTTCCTGCAGTCTTGTGTTTGCACATCCTGAAGGGCTGTGTCTCTTTTGCAATCTTTCTCATTGAAAGTGATTGCCACCAGCATGAATGAGAGCTTCCTCCTCCTTTTGTTTCTTTTTGTGTTTCCCTAAAAGTCACTTAAATCACTGGTCTATTGCACACCATCAGCTACAGATTATGCAAAGACATTTTTATGTACTTAAGCTTGTCTCAAGCCTGTCCCTATATTTTTTAAGATGTACAGTATATCAATTTTCTTTCACAATCCGTAATTTACTGGTGAAGTCCTCAGACAAAGTATTGTTTAGATCCAGACACTGAAAGTAAATATAGAAGACAAAACATAATGCTATCCCCAAGGCACTGAGTTTTAAAATGAGATTTAAAAAAAAAAAAGAAGCTCATGAGCATGAATCAACGTTTGTCAATGTAGGCTTAGGCAAGGATTTCCTTTGTGAACTATTCCTGTTCATTATGGAATTTCTCTGAAGACTTTGCACCTAAGCAAAAATTAAGTGATCTGAACTGGAAAGGCCATCCACAGGCTGCTTGAGACACATGACACCAAAACAGGAGTGCTGCTAGGGAGTGTTGCCATTGAATTTCATAGGGAGTGTTGCTGTAGAAAACAATTAGTGATGAAACTGAGTTGCAAATTTCGAAATGGAATCCAAATTTAAAGGACATGGCTATTTATGTGGACACAGGGACTTCATTATTGCATTTGGTGCAATTGCAAGGCTGAATGTTCTGCTAAGGAGATGAAGATGCCTTTGTCTCTTGAGTCCAAAAAATATTGAAGCATTTTTACCCAAAGGGCTAACTTTGCCAAATTTCAGGAGAGACCTTGCTCATACAAGCAATTAAGAGGAGCAATTAATTGGGACAGCCTTGTAAGATGTGAGACCAGTATAAAAACCCCTTTTCTAAAGTACAGAAGGACTTTTATCCTGGGCCTCACAACACGAGGCATGTACTGACAGCATGATAAGAATTACAAATATATAAATATTAAATGGATGAGAGGAGGAATAAATACAATCCTTGTCTGGATTGGGCCCTACAGTGCTGAAAATTCTCCTTTTAGATTTTCTCTGCATTAAATAAAATCTAGGTGGCAAATATTATACCTCAGCTTATTTGTGTCATGGGCACCTACCCTCTCTTTGAAGTGATGTGAATGAAGTCCTGAAGGCCTCCTGGGAACTGTGGAGCACTTTAAATTGCCCATGACTTCAGCAGGTTTGATGATACTGAACATTTCACAGGAACAATTTCTATTGCACCAGTTCTCAAAATTACAGAGTGCAGCCAGCGCTGACATGGTGTCATGGGGTTCTGGCAGCTGGGTCAATTACATACCAACATTTGAGTGGGCAATAGCTTAGGCCCACTTAGTTTTACTGATAGCATGACAGAAATGCATAAAAAACACCCACTGCCTCTACAGGGGGACCCATTTCTGTTAGACAGGAGGGTGGCCCAGCTTTGGGATAATATATATTTATGTGGAGTTTAGAAAATCAAAACAAAACAAAAAAGTAATTGTAAGAGTGATATGCTGAAATCAAGAGTAGAGATACAAACAAACAAAAATCTGTTTCTCATTGAAATATGTAGATTAGATGAACAAAATGCAGCCTGAGGTTGAATCTTCTTCGAAAAGCAAATTAAAATCCTGCAAATGGCCAGAATGAGAATAACACAGCCAATTGTTTTGCTGGGAAAGATAGATCTTTAGTGGTATAATTAATAAAATGTAATTTGGAGCCATCACACTATGAAACCCTGTCACTGTGTATGTTTTGGCTGGGATAGAGTTAATTTCTTTGCTTAGAGGGTGATTAAGCAATGGGACGGGCTGCCCAGGGAAGTGCTGGACTCACCATCCCTGGTGAGTTCCAGAAATGACTGGACTGGCATTTAGTAGGGGCATTTGTGCTGGAAACAGTGTTGATAACACTGGGATGTTTCTGTCCTTGCTGAGCAGTGCTTGCACAGAGTCAAGGCCTTTTCTGCTCCCCACTCCACCAGAGAGTGGGCCTGGGCAGTGCATGGTTTTGGAAAAGAACAGAGCTGGGACAACTGACCCAAATGACCCAGGGGATATCCCACCCTGTATGGTGCCATGCTCACCAACAAAACCAGGGGAAAGCCTGGCTGGGAGGCTGCTGCTTGGGAACTGGGCATCAGTCAGCTGGTAGTGAGAAATTGTTTGCATTTCCATCACTTTTCTCTCTTTGCTATTTCTCTTTCCTTAAAATTATTACAATTCATACTACTGTTACTATTTTATTTCAGATATTAAATTTTTCTTATCTGAATCCGTGAGTTTTCTCACTTTCACCCTTCCAATTCTCTCTCCTGCAGTGCCACTGAGGAGGAGTGGGCAAGTGGCTGTGTGGTTCTTAGTTGTCAGCTGGGGTTAAACCATGACAAGCAGCTGTATGGGTTTTCCAGTAATAAAGCACAGTTGATAACAAGCATTGCTGTTACAGCTGCTGTCTTCCATTTCTGTCCAATTCATCTGTCTCAGTGCCTGAAGCTGTTCAGCAAGACCAAGGGAAACAACGTTAGCCTCTTTATTATTTATAACTCATTTTTTTCTGTGATAACACTGCAATACCATAAACACCGTTTCTATGGAAACTCAAATAAGACAAAATTACCATGGATATTGTTGTTTATACCTCGAGGAATATAGGTATCTAAAGTTTCAACCTGTTCCTGCATGAAAAAAAATGCAGAAGTGATTGATATTTTTAATTACTGGGTAATATTGACTGAGTTGGGGAATTTCTTCAATTGCAGTGCTGTGTGTTGCAGTCTTGTTATTCAATTACATCTCATGCTTCTCACCAAGTTTATTTCCTTTGAAAGCTGTTCTTTTAAAAATCCAGTTAGGAGTTCCTTGTGTCTGTAGACTTTGGTGATGCTGAATGGTGCAATACATTTATGTGATATGGAGTGACTGCATTTAAGGATTAGGAAACCAAAAATGTCTTTGTGGGTTTTGTAATGCAGATGGATAAACCTGAGGCTGTATGAGAAATTAAAAGCAAAATTAAGTGATCTGGTCTGAAAAGCCCATCCACAGGTTACTTAAGGCATGGCTGAAAAGGGAAATATTTCCTTTAACAGCTGGCTGGAAAAGTGAAGACCCTCATTGAAACTTCAAAAGCCAATTACCCTCGGTTGAATGACTTAACCAAACCATGGATTCAATAATTCTATAGTAGAATCTGAACATCTAAAAATGAGCCAAAGGAACATCTTTAGCAATACCACAGTGGTAAGTATTACTATCCTAGTAGTAGGTAAGGAGTTCTTATCTTTTTTCCATGCAGAATGTTATACAACTTCAATGGGGTTTTTTTTCCAGTTATGTGAGAACTAAATTTCTGCTGAACTGGGTGATCCACTCAATCCCCTTACATGAAAGAAAGGAGTGTCTATCTCTTATTTCTCCTAGTAAGAGACTGAGTGCCCTTTAGTAAGTAAACCAAACAAGTGTTGGTTGAAAAAAGCAGAGCTTGAAGAAGGATGTGTCTCTCATTTGGTGGATTAGACCCCTGAAAGGGGTTAACTGCTGCTGCAGTGGACCATTCATTACTTATGCAAGGTGGAATTTTATTAAAAAGGGGGCTCCGGGCAAGCCCTCTCAGCTCTCAATAACAAGCATGGTGTTCTGAGCACTGCTCTGTGAAACAAAGCCAAAACCATTCCTGCAGAGATGAATTAAAGGAAAGTTCCTTGGTAAAATAGCAAATCAGAACTGAGGCATTTTGGAGAAAGTCTGGGACAGAGTTAGGGATAAAAGCAGCAGCTTTTAAAATTTAGTCAATTCTTTCCTTAATTTTCCTATCAAGTGCTTAGAACTGAAACATTTGCTCTTGTGGTTTAGTGGAACATGTTGTCACACTTGAACAGAATTTTTAACTCTGACTAGTTTTTTGGAGAGAATTTGGATCTGTTTGTTTGTTTTCATCAGAGCCAGATCTATTTTGCCAGTTGATTTGCAAGCATATAAGTTATTGGCAATGCCAATCTGCATTGCAATGCCATGCAATAGTGCCATGAATATTTCTGCTTCTCAGCCAGAATGGCTGCTGTTTCCTGCTCAAGGAAACTGGAATAGCTCTTCTTTTCTTGGACCAGAAAGCTGTCTATTTTTTTTTTTT